>OX401419.1:17660635-18260635 GCA_947846245.1 Cerastoderma edule
TATGTAAATTATACCTGATTGCCTACTATTGTCAGGTAACATACTTATTTCATTGTTATGTAATTCGTGTATGTAAATTATACCCGATTGCCTACTATTGTCAGGTAACATACCTATTTCATTGTTATGTAATTCGTGTATGTAAATTATACCTGATTGCCTACTATTGTCAGGTAACATACTTATTTCATTGTTATAATATTCGTGAATGTAAATTATACCTGATTGCCTACTATTGTCAGGTAACATACTTATTTCATTTTTATGTTATTCGTGTATGTAAATTATACCTGATTGCCTACTATTGTCAGGTAACATACCTATTTCATTGTTATGTAATTCGTGTATGTAAATTATACCTGATTGCCTACTATTGTCCGGTAACATACCTATTTCATTGTTATGTAATTCGTGTATGTAAATTATACCTGATTGCCTACTATTGTCAGGTAACATACTTATTTCATTGTTATAATATTCGTGAATGTAAATTATACCTGATTGCCCACTATTGTCAGGTAACATACTTATTTCATTGTTATGTTATTCGTGTATGTAAATTATACCTGATTGCCTACTATTGTCAGGTAACATACCTATTTCATTGTTATGTAATCTGTGTATGTAAATTCATACCTGATTGCCTACTACATTGTCAGGTAACATACCTTTTCATACAATGTTATGTAATCGTGCATGTAAATTATACCTGGATTGCCTACTATTGTCATGGGGTAGTAAATATATACTTATTTCATTGTTATGTAATTAGTGTATGTAAATTATACCCGATTGCCTACTATTGTCAGGTAACATACTTATTTCATTGTTATGTAATTCGTTTATGTAAATTATACCTGATTGCCTACTATTGTCAGGTAACATACCTATTTCATTGTTATGTAATTTGTGTATGTAAATTATACCTGATTGCCTACTATTGTCAGGTAACATACTTATTTCATTGTTATGTAATTTGTGTATGTAAATTATACCCGATTGCCTACTATTGTCAGGTAACATACTTATTTCATTGTTATGTAATTTGTTTATGTAAATTATACCCGATTGCCTACTATTGTCTGGTAACATACCTATTTCATTGTTATGTAATTCGTGTATGTAAATTATACCTGATTGCCTACTATTGTCTGGTAACATACCTATTTCATTGTTATGTAATTCGTGTATGTAAATTATACCTGATTGCCTACTATTGTCAGGTAACATACCTATTTCATTGTTATGTAATTCGTGTATGTAAATTATACCCGATTGACTACTATTGTCAAGTAACATACCTATTTCATTGTTATGTAATTCGTGTATGTAAATTATACCTGATTGCCTACTATTGTCAGGTAACATACCTATTTCATTGTTATGTAATTCGTGTATGTAAATTATACCCGATTGCCTTCTATTGTCAGGTAACATACTTATTTCATTGTTATGTAATTCGTGTATGTTAATTATACCTGATTGCCTACTATTGTCAGGTAACATACCTATTTCATTGTTGTGTAATTCGTGTATGTAAATTATACCTTATTGCCTACTATTGTCAGGTAACATACCTATTTCATTGTTATGTAATTTGTGTATGTAAATTATACCTGATTGCCTACTATTGTCAGGTAACATACCTATTTCATTGTTATGTAATTCGTGTATGTAAATTATACCTGATTGCCTACTATTGTCCGGTAACATACCTATTTCATTGTTATGTAATTCGTGTATGTAAATTATACCTGATTGCCTACTATTGTCAGGTAACATACCTATTTCATTGTTATGTGTAATTCGTGTATGTAAATTATACCTGAATGCCTACTACGTCAGGTAAGATACATACCTATTTCATTGTTATGTAATTCAGTAGTAAATTATACCCGATTGCCTAATTACGTCTGGTAACATACTTATTTCATTGTTATAATTCGTGTGATGTAACTATACCTGATTGCCTACTGTTGTTGTGTGGGCAATCATACCTATTTCATTGCTATGTAATTCGTGTGTATGTAAATTATACCTGGATTGCCTACTATTGTCTGGTAACATACTTATTTCATTGTTATGTAATTCGTGTATGCAATTATAATCGATTGCCTTACCATTGTCAGGTAACATAATTTATTTCATTGTTATGTAATTCGTAAATTATACCCGACAAGCCTACTATTAAGCCAGGTAACATACCTATTTCCCATTGTTATGTAATTCGTGTATGTAAATTCATACCTGATTGCCTACCATTGTCAGGTAACATACCTATTTCATTGTTATGTAATTCGTATGTAAATTATACCTGATTGCCTATACTAATATTGTCAGGTAACATACTTATTTCATTGTTATGTAATTCGTGCATGTAAATTATACCTGATTGTCACTATTGTCAGGTAACATACCTATTTCATTGCTGTGTAATTCGTGTATGTAAATTCATACCTGATTGCCTACTTCATTGTCAGGTAACATACCCATTTCATTGTTATGTAATTCGTGTACATGTAAATTATACCTGATTGCCTACTATTGTCCAACATACCTATTTCATTGTTATGTAATTGCATGTAAATTATACCTGATTGCCTACTATTGTCAGGTAACATACCTATTTCATTGTTATGTAATTAGTGTATGTAAATTATACCCGATTGCCTACTATTGTCACGTAACATACTTATTTCATTGTTATGTAATTCGTTTATGTAAATTATACCTGATTGCCTACTATTGTCAGGTAACATACTTATTTCATTGTTATGTAATTCGTGTATGTAAATTATACCTGATTGCCTACTTTTGTCAGGTAACATACCTATTTCATTGTTATGTAATTCGTGTATGTAAATTATACCTGATTGCCTACTATTGTCAGGTAACATACCTATTTCATTGTTATGTAATTCGTGTATGTAAATTATACCTTATTGCCTACTATTGTCAGGTAACATACCTATTTCATTGTTATGTAATTCGTGTATGTAAATTATACCTGATTGCCTACTATTGTCAGGTAACATACCTATTTCATTGTTATATAATTCGTGTATGTAAATTATACCCGATTGACTACTATTGTCAGGTAACATACCTATTTCATTGTTATGTAATTCGTGTATGTAAATTATACCTGATTGCCTACTATTGGCAGGTAACATACCTATTTCATTGTTATGTAATTCGTGTATGTAAATTATACCTGATTGCCTACTATTGTCAGGTAACATACCTATTTCATTGTTGTGTAATTCGTGTATGTAAATTATACCTTATTGCCTACTATTGTCAGGTAACATACCTATTTCATTGTTATGTAATTCGTGTATGTAAATTATACCTGATTGCCTACTATTGTCCGGTAACATACCTATTTCATTGTTATGTAATTCGTGTATGTAAATTATACCTGATTGCCTACTATTGTCAGGTAACATACCTATTTCATTGTTGTGTAATTCGTGTATGTAAATTATACCTGATTGCCTACTATTGTCAGGTAACATACCTATTTCATTGTTGTGTAATTCGTGTATGTAAATTATACCTGATTGCCTACTATTGTCAGGTAATATACCTATTTCATTGTTGTGTAATTCGTGTATGTAAATTATACCTTATTGCCTACTATTGTCAGGTAACATACCTATTTCATTGTTATGTAATTTGTGTATGTAAATTATACCCGATTGCCTACTATTGTCAGGTAACATACTTATTTCATTGTTATGTAATTCGTGTATGTAAATTATACCCGATTGCCTACTATTGTCAGGTAACATACCTATTTCATTGTTATGTAATTCGTGTATGTAAATTATACCCGATTGCCTACTATTGTCAGGTAACATACCTATTTCATTGTTATGTAATTCGTGTATGTAAATTATACCCGATTGCCTACTATTGTCAGGTAACATACCTATTTCATTGTTATGTAATTCGTGTATGTAAATTATACCTGATTGCCTACTATTGTCAGGTAACATACTTATTTCATTGTTATGTAATTCGTGTATGTAACTTATACCCGATTGCCTACTATTGTCAGGTAACATACCTATTTCATTGTTATGTAATTCGTGTATGTAAATTATCATAGGCGTAGGAGCGTTTTCAACATTGGGGGGGCCAACTTCAGATGAGGACCGGTCTAAGAATAAATGTTCCTAAACTTTTTCATGACTATTCATGCATGTACAAATTCAATAACATTAAAAATATTAAAAGAAAGCGTATGAAAACATGTATCTTTAATTAGGATATGCCAAGTCTCGATCTCGCGCGGAAATCAATTGTATTGAACTAAACAAAAAGTAACAGCCCCCAGACTGTCACAGCCACGGATCCAACTACTTAGATGAGCCAAACAATTATATTATTCTTTAAGCTTTAGCTAACAATTGAAGACAATATAGAGTGACACCTTTTAAAGAACATGTTTTACACCACTGTTTCCGTCGAACAAAACTTCCCGGGTATTTTAGTGAGCTGAGTTTTCATTGGATAAACCCGATGTGTTCAGATTGCCATTTGCGGTGATGACGTCAAAAATATTTTGGTTATTGTTCGTAACAAAAGGCCAATTGGTATTACATAGAGCACAAAAATACACATTTATTTTTATTCTGCTGTTAAATTTCGTTTCTTTCATTTTTCTATACAAATATCTTCATTTGCCACTGTGAATATTGGGGGGGCCAAAGTATACTCTGGCCCCCCCAGTCTGGATATTGGGGGGGCCGGGCCCCCCCTCGCCCCCCCTGCTCCTACGCCTATGATTATACCTGATTGCCTACTATTGTCAGGTAACATACTTATTTCATTGTTATAATATTCGTGAATGTAAATTATACCTGATTGCCTACTATTGTCAGGTAACATACTTATTTCATTGTTATGTTATTCGTGTATGTAAATTATACCTGATTGCCTACTATTGTCAGGTAACATACCTATTTCATTGTTATGTAATTCGTGTATGTAAATTATACCTGATTGCCTACTATTGTCAGGTAACATACCTATTTCATTGTTATGCAATTCGTGTATGTAAATTATACCTGATTGCCTACTATTGTCAGGTAACATACTTATTTCATTGTTATGTAATTCGTGTATGTAAATTATACCCGATTGCCTACTATTGTCAGGTAACATACCTATTTCATTGTTAGGTAATTCGTTTATGTAAATTATACCTGATTGCCTACTATTGTCAGGTAACATACCTATTTCATTGTTATGTAATTTGTGTATGTAAATTATACCTGATTGCCTACTATTGTCAGGTAACATACCTATTTCATTGTTATGTAATTCGTGTATGTAAATTATACCTGATTGCCTACTATTGTCTGGTAACATACCTATTTCATTGTTGTGTAATTCGTGTATGTAAATTATACCTGAATGCCTACTATTGTCAGGTAACATACCTATTTCATTGTTATAATATTCGTGTATGTAAATTATACCTGATTGCCTACTATTGTCAGGTAACATACCTATTTCATTGTTATGTAATTCGTGTATGTAAATTATACCTGATTGCCTACTATTGTCAGGTAACATACCTATTTCATTGTTATAATATTCGTGTATGTAAATCATACCTGATTGCCTACTATTGTCAGGTAACATACTTATTTCATTGTTATGTAATTCGTGTATGTAAATTATACCTGATTGCCTACTATTGTCAGGTAACATACCTATTTCATTGTTATGTAATTCGTGTATGTAAATTATACCTGATTGCCTACTATTGTCAGGTAACATACTTATTTCATTGTTATAATATTCGTGAATGTAAATTATACCTGATTGCCTACTATTGTCAGGTAACATACTTATTTCATTGTTATGTTATTCGTGTATGTAAATTATACCCTGATTGCCTACTAATTGTCAGGCAACATACCTATTTCCATTGTTATGTAATTCGTAGTATGTAAATTATACCTTGATTGCCTACTATTGTCAGGTAGCCATACCTATTTCATTGTTATGTAATTCGTGTATGTAAATTATACCTGATTGCCTACTATTGTCAGGTAACATACCTATTTCATTGTTATGTAATTCGTGTATGTAAATTATACCTTGATTGCCTACTATTGTCAGGTAACATAATTCCATTTATCATTGTTATGCACTGTGTATGTAAATTATACCCGATTGCCTACTATTGTCACGTAACATACTTATTTCATTGTTATGTAATTCGTTTATGTAAATTATACCTGATTGCCTACTATTGTCAGGTAACATACTTATTTCATTGTTATGTAATTCGTGTATGTAAATTATACCCGATTGCCTACTATTGTCAGGTAACATACCTATTTCATTGTTATGTAATTCGTGTATGTAAATTATACCTGATTGCCTACTATTGTCAGGTAACATACTTATTTCATTGTTATAATATTCGTGAATGTAAATTATACCTGATTGCCCACTATTGTCAGGTAACATACTTATTTCATTGTTATGTTATTCGTGTATGTAAATTATACCTGATTGCCTACTATTGTCAGGTAACATACCTATTTCATTGTTATGTAATTCGTGTATGTAAATTATACCTGATTGCCTACTATTGTCAGGTAACATACTTATTTCATTGTTATGTAATTCGTGTATGTAAATTAAACCCGATTGCCTACTATTGTCAGGTAACATACTTATTTCATTATTATGTAATTTGTGTATGTAAATTATACCCGATTGACTACTATTGTCAGGTAACATACTTATTTCATTATTATGTAATTCGTGTATGTAAATTATACCCGATTGACTACTATTGTCAGGTAACATACCTATTTCATTGTTATGTAATTTGTGTATGTAAATTATACCTGATTGACTACTATTGTCAGGTAACATACCTATTTCATTGTTATGTAATTCGTGTATGTAAATTATACCTGATTGCCTACTATTGTCAGGTAACATACCTATTTCATTGTTATGTAATTCGTGTATGTAAATTATACCCGATTGCCTACTATTGTCAGGTAACATACTTATTTCATTGTTATGTAATTCGTTTATGTAAATTATACCTGATTGCCTACTATTGTCAGGTAACATACTTATTTCATTGTTATAATATTCGTGAATGTAAATTATACCTGATTGCCTACTATTGTCAGGTAACATACTTATTTCATTGTTATAATATTCGTGAATGTAAATTATACCTGATTGCCTACTATTGTCAGGTAACATACTTATTTCATTTTATGTTATTCGTGTATGTAAATTATACCTGATTGCCTACTATTGTCAGGTAACATACCTATTTCATTGTTATGTAATTCGTGTATGTAAATTATACCTTATTGCCTACTATTGTCAGGTAACATACCTATTTCATTGTTATGTAATTCGTGTATGTAAATTATACCTGATTGCCTACTATTGTCAGGTAACATACCTATTTCATTGTTATAATATTCGTGTATGTAAATTATACCTGATTGCCTACTATTGTCAGGAAACATACTTATTTCATTGTTATGTAATTCGTGTATGTAAATTATACCCGATTGCCTACTATTGTCAGGTAACATACCTATTTCATTGTTATGTAATTCGTGTATGTAAATTATACCTGATTGCCTACTATTGTCAGGTAACATACTTATTTCATTGTTATAATATTCGTGAATGTAAATTATACCTGATTGCCTACTATTGTCAGGTAACATACTTATTTCATTGTTATGTTATTCGTGTATGTAAATTATACCTGATTGCCTACTATTGTCAGGTAACATACCTATTTCATTGTTATGTAATTCGGGTATGTAAATTATACCTGATTGCCTACTATTGTCAGGTAACATACCTTTTTCATTGTTATGTAATTCGTGTATGTAAATTATACCTGATTGCCTACTATTGTCAGGTAACATACTTATTTCATTGTTATGTAATTAGTGTATGTAAATTATACCCGATTGCCTACTATTGTCAGGTAACATACTTATTTCATTGTTATGTAATTCGTTTATGTAAATTATACCTGATTGCCTACTATTGTCAGGTAACATACTTATTTCATTGTTATAATATTCGTGAATGTAAATTATACCTGATTGCCTACTATTGTCAGGTAACATACCTATTTCATTGTTATGTAATTCGTGTATGTAAATTATACCTGATTGCCTACTATTGTCAGGTAACATACCTATTTCATTGTTATGTAATTCGTGTATGTAAATTATACCTGATTGCCTACTATTGTCAGGTAACATACTTATTTCATTGTTATGTAATTCGTGTATGTAAATTATACCTGATTGCCTACTATTGTCAGGTAACATACCTATTTCATTGTTATGTAATTCGTGTATGTAAATTATACCCGATTGCCTACTATTGTCAGGTAACATACTTATTTCATTGTTATGTAATTCGTTTATGTAAATTATACCTGATTGCCTACTATTGTCAGGTAACATACTTATTTCATTGTTATGTAATTCGTGTATGTAAATTATACCTGATTGCCTACTATTGTCAGGTAACATACTTATTTCATTGTTATGTAATTCGTTTATGTAAATTATACCCGATTGCCTACTATTGTCTGGTAACATACCTATTTCATTGTTGTGTAATTCGTGTATGTAAATTATACCTGATTGCCTACTATTGTCAGGTAACATACTTATTTCATTGTTATGTAATTTGTGTATGTAAATTATACCCGATTGCCTACTATTGTCAGGTAACATACTTATTTCATTGTTATGTAATTCGTTTATGTAAATTATACCCGATTGCCTACTATTGTCTGGTAACATACCTATTTCATTGTTATGTAATTCGTGTATGTAAATTATACCTGATTGCCTACTATTGTCTGGTAACATACCTATTTCATTGTTATGTAATTCGTGTATGTAAATTATACCTGATTGCCTACCATGCTAGGTAACATAATTTATTTCATTGTTATGTATTCGTGTATGTAAATCTATAATTCATTGACTACTATTGTCAAGTAACATACCTATTTCATTGTTGTGTAATTCGTGTATGTAAATTATACCTGATTGCCTACTATTGTCAGGTAACATACCTATTTCATTGTTATGTAATTCGTGTATGTAAATTATACCCGATTGCCTTCTATTGTCAGGTAACATACTTATTTCATTGTTATGTAATTCGTGTATGTTAATTATACCTGATTGCCTACTATTGTCAGGTAACATACCTATTTCATTGTTGTGTAATTCGTGTATGTAAATTATACCTTATTGCCTACTATTGTCAGGTAACATACCTATTTCATTGTTATGTAATTCGTGTATGTAAATTATACCTGATTGCCTACTATTGTCTGGTAACATACCTATTTCATTCTTATGTAATTCGTGTATGTAAATTATACCTGATTGCCTACTATTGTCAGGTAACATACCTATTTCATTGTTATGTAATTCGTGTATGTAAATTATACCTGATTGCCTACTATTGTCTGGTAACATACTTATTTCATTGTTATGTAATTCGTTTATGTAAATTATACCCGATTGCCTACTATTGTCTGGTAACATACCTATTTCATTGTTATGTAATTCGTTTATGTAAATTATACCCGATTGCCTACTATTGTCTGGTAACATACCTATTTCATTGTTATGTAATTCGTGTATGTAAATTATACCTGATTGCCTACTATTGTCAGGTAACATACCTATTTCGTTGTTATGTAATTCGTGTATGTAAATTATACCTGATTGCCTACTATTGTCAGGTAACATACCTATTTCATTGTTATGTAATTCGTGTATGTAAATTATACCATTGACTACTATTGTCAAGTAACATACCTATTTCCATTGTTATGTAATTCGTGTATGTAAATTATAAATTCGATTGCCTACTTCATTGTCAGGTAACATACCTATTTCCATTGTTATGTAATTCGTGTATGTAAATCTTATACCTGATTGCCTACTATTGTCAGGGTAACATACCTATATTTCATTGTTATGTAATTCGTTTATGTAAATTATACCCGATTGCCTACTATTGTCTGGTAACATACCTATTTCATTGTTATGTAATTCGTGTATGTAAATTATACCTGATTGCCTACTATTGTCTGGTAACATACCTATTTCATTGTTATGTAATTCGTGTATGTAAATTATACCTGATTGCCTACTATTGTCAGGTAACATACCTATTTCATTGTTATGTAATTCGTGTATGTAAATTATACCCGATTGACTACTATTGTCAAGTAACATACCTATTTCATTGTTATGTAATTCGTGTATGTAAATTATACCTGATTGCCTACTATTGTCAGGTAACATACCTATTTCATTGTTATGTAATTCGTGTATGTAAATTATACCCGATTGCCTTCTATTGTCAGGTAACATACTTATTTCATTGTTATGTAATTCGTGTATGTTAATTATACCTGATTGCCTACTATTGTCAGGTAACATACCTATTTCATTGTTGTGTAATTCGTGTATGTAAATTATACCTTATTGCCTACTATTGTCAGGTAACATACCTATTTCATTGTTATGTAATTCGTGTATGTAAATTATACCTGATTGCCTACTATTGTCTGGTAACATACCTATTTCATTCTTATGTAATTCGTGTATGTAAATTATACCTGATTGCCTACTATTGTCAGGTAACATACCTATTTCATTGTTATGTAATTCGTGTATGTAAATTATACCTGATTGCCTACTATTGTCTGGTAACATACTTATTTCATTGTTATGTAATTCGTTTATGTAAATTATACCCGATTGCCTACTATTGTCTGGTAACATACCTATTTCATTGTTATGTAATTCGTTTATGTAAATTATACCCGATTGCCTACTATTGTCTGGTAACATACCTATTTCATTGTTATGTAATTCGTGTATGTAAATTATACCTGATTGCCTACTATTGTCAGGTAACATACCTATTTCATTGTTATGTAATTCGTGTATGTAAATTATACCTGATTGCCTACTATTGTCAGGTAACATACCTATTTCATTGTTATGTAATTCGTGTATGTAAATTATACCCGATTGACTACTATTGTCAAGTAACATACCTATTTCATTGTTATGTAATTCGTGTATGTAAATTATACCCGATTGCCTACTATTGTCAGGTAACATACCTATTTCATTGTTATGTAATTCGTGTATGTAAATTATACCTGATTGCCTACTATTGTCAGGTAACATACCTATTTCATTGTTATGTAATTCGTGTATGTAAATTATACCCCATTGCCTACTATTGTCAGGTCACATACTTATTTCATTGTTATGTAATTCGTGTATGTAAATTATACCCGATTGCCTACTATTGTCAGGTAACATACGTATTTCATTGTTATGTAATTCGTGTATGTAAATTATACCTGATTGCCTACTATTGTCTGGCAACATACCTATTTCATTGTTATGTAATTCGTGTATGTAAATTATACCTGATTGCCTACTATTGTCAGGTAACATACCTATTTCATTGTTATGTAATTCGTGTATGTAAATTATACCTGATTGCCTACTATTGTCAGGTAACATACTTATTTCATTGTTATGTAATTCGTGTATGTAAATTATACCTGATTGCCTACTTTTGTCAGGTAACATACCTATTTCATTGTTATGTAATTCGTGTATGTAAATTATACCTGATTGCCTACTATTGTCAGGTAACATACCTATTTCATTGTTATGTAATTTGTGTATGTAAATTATACCTGATTGCCTACTTTTGTCAGGTAACATACCTATTTCATTGTTATGTAATTTGTGTATGTAAATTATACCTGATTGCCTACTATTGTCAGGTAACATACCTATTTCATTGTTATGTAATTTGTGTATGTAAATTATACCTGATTGCCTACTATTGTCAGGTAACATACCTATTTCATTGTTATGTAATTCGTGTATGTAAATTATACCTGATTGCCTACTATTGTCAGGTAACATACTTATTTCATTGTTATGTAATTCGTGTATGTAAATTATACCTGATTGCCTACTTTTGTCAGGTAACATACCTATTTCATTGTTATGTAATTCGTGTATGTAAATTATACCTGATTGCCTACTATTGTCAGGTAACATACCTATTTCATTGTTATGTAATTCGTGTATGTAAATTATACCTGATTGCCTACTATTGTCAGGTAACATACCTATTTCATTGTTATGTAATTCGTGTATGTAAATTATACCCGATTGCCTACTATTGTCAGGTAACATACCTATTTCATTGTTATGTAATTTGTGTATGTAAATTATACCTGATTGCCTACTTTTGTCAGGTAACATACCTATTTCATTGTTATGTAATTTGTGTATGTAAATTATACCTGATTGCCTACTATTGTCAGGTAACATACCTATTTCATTGTTATGTAATTCGTGTATGTAAATTATACCTGATTGCCTACTATTGTCCGGTAACATACCTATTTCATTGTTATGTAATTCGTGTATGTAAATTATACCTGATTGCCTACTATTGTCAGGTAACATACCTATTTCATTGTTATGTAATTTGTGTATGTAAATTATACCTGATTGCCTTCTATTGTCAGGTAACATACTTATTTCATTGTTATGTAATTCGTGTATGTAAATTATACCTGATTGCCTACTATTGTCTGGATTAGAGACTTGCGATTGATTGCTAGTGGTGGAATCCATATCTTTTAAGAGTGAGTATCCCGTGAAAATATGTCAGTAAGTCAGGAAATAAGTTATGTTTATGATAGTAAAATGTGCATAACATACCTAAAGGTAATGATATGATATACAAACAATTGTAAGTATTCGGCCCGCTGGACCTATAAGTCACCTCATCAACACCAGGTTATTAACATGTTACATACAGTTACGAATATTTGGTTGTTGGTATGGCATACTGTATGGAACATATTATCTTATACATATATCTATATAGTGTATCTATATAGTGTATCTATATAGTGTATCTATATAGTATCTACAATGATGCGCTTAGTCCATCACCTTCTATATAATGTGGGGAAAAAACTTAATTTGAATTTCATCCAAATCTGGATGAATATCTTATGGTGGCATTGATCGATGCAACGTAGCGGGTATTGATTGCCGTGGGCCTCCGTGGCCTAGTGGTTAGAGTACAGAACTTGAAATCACAAGGCCCCTTTCCGCGTGGGTTCAAATCCTGAGAGGGATATGGATTTTCATGAGAGGCAGTCTCCCGACTGACTTACGGAATGCCGATGGTTCTACCCGCCTTGACCAGCCCTTATGAGCAGTTGAGTATGGGGTCTTCCTCCATCATTAAGAGTCGGGCATCGCTACATAACTGAAATAATGTTGATGTGATGTAAAAACCCATATAAAAAAAATGATTGCAGTGAAGATTTTGACATAATGTTGTGTTCTCAAATTTGCATAGTCATAACACAAACAGTACACATTTTTCTCTATTTGCAGGCATCATACTTTTGGTTGGAAGTGCATTTGCAATGGCCTCGTGTTGTCTACGGAAGCCAGTAAATGACGAGGTGTCGTTTATTGTAAAAGGTAAAGAACAACAAACGCTGTCTGAAAAGCAGGAGCTCTATATAAAAGGCGAACAGGTTACTGTGAAAAACGAGACACCCGAAACGGCTGATCACACCGATGCAGGATTGAACGAGGAGTCAACAGATCTGCTGACGTAGTTGTTGTTGGTGGTTTTGTTGTTGTTGTGTTAGTGGATTTATTGTCTGGTTATCATCAAAGACGATACACTGATCATATAGTTTACTGTATAGTATAGGTTTTAAGTGCTAAGAATTCATATTTTGTAAAAATGTTTGCTGATGTTAAAAATCTCCCTTTGTTCATGGTTAAATCTCATTTGGGGATATACGTCTTTGGAATGATGACGATTGGCATTATTCGATATACAGACTTCTGTTATGACTGATACAGTTTAATATATCACAGTGTGTGAGTCATGTTTTAGTGGGTTTATTGTCGTGTCATCAAAAAAGACAGTTTTACACTGAACATATAATTCACAGTATATTTTTGGTTTTAAGTGCTAAAAATTCGTATTTTATTTACTGATTTTAAAGTCTCTCACATTTATGGTTCGATCTCTTTGGGAATATATTTCACTGTCATGCAGACGACCGGCATTGTTCGATATACAAACTCTTCTGCTATGGTTTAGTCTTATAAGTCACAGGGTGAAATCATGTTTTTGTGAGTTTATTGTCGTGTCATCATCAAAAGGGCCACAACATGGTCTTACATGATTCATTGTAAATTATATTTCTTATTTTCCTGATGTCAGAGTTCTCGTTTATTTGCAATCTTTTGGGAATATACTTCTTTAGAATGAACAACAATGGCCTTACATTGAACATATAACTCACTGTATATTATAGGTATCAATTGCTTAAAATTAGTATTTTGTTTGCTGATGTTAGAATCTCCTCTTTTTATAGTTGTTTTCTTTAGGGAAAATACTTCTTTTGAATGAAGACAACTGACATGTTTGGATATACAGCCATTTCTTCTATGGTTTAGTTTAATAAGTAACAGGATGAAAGACATGTTTTAGTGGGATTATGGTCTTTCGCTGAACATATAACTCACTGTATATTATTTGTTTTAAGTGCTAAGAATTCATTTTTTATTTTGCTGATGTTAGAATCTTCTCTCATCTTTGGTTGCTATCTTTAGGGAATATACTTCTTTGAAATGAATACAACTGGCATTATTCGATATACAGACACTTCTGTCATGATTTAGTTTAATAAGTCACAGTGTGGAAGTCGTATTTAAGTGGTTTTATTGTCGTGTCATCAAAGGTTTCACACCATGGTCTAACACTGAACATATGATTCACTAAATTATATATTTTAATTGCTATGAATTCGTTTTTGTTTGCTGGTGTTAGAATCTCCTCTTGTTGCTTTCTTTTGGGAAAGTGCTTCTTTGGAATGCAGACGGCTGGCATTATTCGATATACAGACACTTCTGCTATGATTTACTTTAATTTGATACAGGGTGGAATCATGTATTAGTGGGTTTATTGTCGTGTTATCTAAAGGGTCATATATAGACCTACACTGTACACATAATTCACTAACATAGATGTTTTCAGAGCTAAGGAATTCTGGTTTCGTTTGCTGATGTTAGAGTCTCTGTTCATTTATGGTTCAATCTCATTTGGGAATATGACATACTTCTATGGCATGAGAACAATTCTATATAAAGTGACATATTTCGATGTACAGACACTGCTGCTGTAATCATGTTAGTTGCAGAAAGGTTCTATTGGCTCATTCGAAACATTTGGTATCCTACATGTACTTGAAGTGCCAGCGTTCTATCAAGCTATGAGGTTTCTTTCGTGGTAGTCGTCTAACTCTTTACAAATCTACAGTCGATATTTTTTTACTACAAGCAGACGATTTTAGAAAAGCTCTGTAAGCATGTAAAAATCCTTTTGTTCTGCTGTTGTTTTATGTGAATAGACTTAAAAAAGCATTATCGCAAAAAGAAATATTGCTTGTCACTAGCAATTCCGCCTTTTGAACACAATGTTTTTTTAAAGTTGTCTGCTGCAAGACGAAAAGAAAGTTGCGTTAGGTTGTAATAATACTTACGTTTGACTTAGATTTGTCTTTTATAAAACAGTCAGTCAGAGGCTACTGTCATATTTGTCGTTTTAAAGTTGATCTGATAATATATTACTTGAACACGCTGAATTTCCTTTGTCACAGGAATGTTGTTGATTCGTGTTTCCTTTACATGTATAGCATCGCTATACATGTCGAGGGTTCAATGCAATACTATAGTAAGTATTGCATACACATGAAGCACTTACTACACCTTAAGCTGAACCCTTGATATATGTTTTAAAAATGCGCATCTTACTTTTAAAACAAGTTAGCAACATCCTTTAGCTCTTTCCTTCCACTTTACAGTTTCTTTTTATCGTACCCTCAAACTTGTGTTAAGAGGCCAACCTATGGGACAGAATAAATTGGCTGTTTAAGACAGGTTGGCTGCTTAACACTAATTGATGTATACTTTAAATCTAACAATTGGACTTTACGTAGTGGTTGTTTAAGACAGGTTGGCTGCTTAAAAGGGTGGTTGCTTAATACAAGTTAGACAGTATATTCTATAGCAATTGCTAATGTGAAGATTTGAATAGAGATACACTGAATATCTTTACTCATATATCTCATATATCGGATTAGAGAATAGACACTATTTAAATTGGAATGAAAGCTTATTTGTACACATTTCTACTACTCAATATAGGATAATGTATGCAGAGCAAGTGCTAAATGTTATAAATTGAACTCTGATGTTTGTAGTTTTGTTTTTAACCCTTTCCCAAACAATGACGACATTTGACCACTTTCTTGCAGACGACTTTAGAAAACATTGTTGGAAAAGGAGAAATTGCTCGTAACGATCAATATCTCCTTTTTCCCACAATGTTTTCTGCCCTATTAGAAGATTATTTTCCAATTTCATCACATTTTGAAATGTCGTTTGCAAACTCTTTCAATTTTGGACAGTCGAAAATGTGTTGTTTGGGAAAGGGTTAAGACGCAGTATTTTTATTACTTGTCCAAGAGCTATTTTATCATTGTGGACAGCCCTTCTTTATAAATCTTGTCAATGAAAGATAGAAAATGAGTATTCGGATCACCACACCAGGTTAAATTGTTAAAACGTAACAAACGCAAAAAGACAAAAAAGGGTCGTGATTTTTGTTATTATGAAAGCCCCCACAAAAGCTCAGTACTTGAGGTTTTCCACTCCCGATGGAAATCTTTTATTTGATTTGGTTAAATAATAGATTGAAATGTAAATCATGAAAACATTTATCATTTCAAAGGCATTCACCGAGCCACTTTTTCAAATTTGTCTGATCTTGAATTTATATCAACAAAATAAATATCAATTAATTATATCATTAAATCCATAGTTATAACCTCCCCTTCATTATCAATTTTTATATTGGATTTAGAATTACATTAATGAAACGTGGCAAATACAATTTTCAATCCATGAAAAAATCGTATAGTATAAAACTTGAGTTTATATCGACATTTGCCATGTTCAACCATTGTCTTTGTTATTCTGACTTTTCTCCATTGGGGATGGAATGCATGTACCTTGAATCAAAATGCAAAATGTCATATTTCACACAGTTTCCCCCCAGTTAAACCTCCTTTATGAAATATCACAAACTTATATAGCCTGGCTTTGTTTATTTCCAAATGCATATTGTTTGTAAAGATCTACTTGTCATTGTGTGTTTACGTGTAGGTTAATCAAAATCAATTATGTGAGCTTTCTATTTGAAACCTTTGTTACATGATAGTCAGATGCACGTGCTTAAGGGGATATCATAAAACCTTTCTGGTCTTACATTAGTATACTCCAACATTATTTTTATTTGCATCTCATTAGAAAGTAGACAAGTGCTTCTTTTGTGCTCTTAAAAGGTTTTAATTACCTTATGTTTGTATAACGTTCTATTCCAACATTTACCAATTAAGTTGATATTGATTTATATTACATGAACTGTAAATTGAAATAATACTTGACCAACTCGTTATTTCTTTGATTTAAACCTTACAATGCTGGGTAATTTTATAGATTTTTTAGCAATACTCCAATAGAATGTTGTGTCGTCTGCTTTCCAAAGCCTGGAATGTCTACTTAGTTTTGTTGAAGAAACATACTCAGAGTACAAACAGGTTAGATCATAGGCCAGGCGCCAATTTATTTGGCGGCTTGTTATTTGTCTGGATCTAACCTGTTTGCATAAGCATTAACTCGGTTCCAGCATATTAAGGATTAAAACTAAATAAAATATTGCCTTATGAACAAGGATCATTCCATTCGCCAAAACTCATACAAAGAGTGCTATATTCGAATTTATTATTAGTGTTTTATTTGTTGAAATGTTTAAAATGTTGTTTATTGTATAACTATTAAATGATCAAATTCGGTATGATATACCTCTTGCTTTCGTTTAGATCATCCGTCGTAATACATTGTATGTCTTTTTCATCATCCATCAAAGAGTTAGTATAAAAAGAAATTTGATAACCACTCATGAATACAGGGATGGAAAAATCAATTTGTCCGTATTGTCCGACCTGTCCGAAGTCCTTCATGGGAAAGTGAATTTTAAAGAATTTACTATGGACTCACTATACGGTCAAGTGACGAAAATAAATTTGGCATTTACTGATAAGTAAATCAAAATCAGATTTCGCCATTTCTGGGATATTTTGGCACAAACGTTCGCTTTCTCCTCGTTAAGACCAGTTATTCAAAGGTTATAACGAATGGTTTACCTTTCTCAATAGGAGCAGTTTATTCTTTGTCAAAGTTGTTTCTAAGGCATTCTTTAACAGGAAGCGCCATTGTGAGATTTTATGAAGTATTCAGTTTATATTTTGCCAAACGTGTATGGTGATTACAAATGCTAGTATTGTTTGACATAAGAATAAAATGCATTAATATCCGCGATTTATATCGACATTGTTATAAATGTTGATACACATCTATCTCTCATTATATATCAATCTATACTTGTAGGTTATGTCTGTAGTGTTCCTTGTTTGGATATTTCTAGTTCTTGTTTGAAATGTATCACGTCTTTATCCAAAGAAATGAACAAATATATGGAATACCAAACTCTCTCATGAGTACTTGTCGTTTATTTTTTGTTAACAGATTCGTAAAGCTGCTCGTTTACAAATAAGCAGACATTTTGTGTTAAAAATCAACTTCTCAGAAACTAAACAAAGGCTAAACTGTTTAATTAGTTGTCTTTGTTTTACATCGATTGTGAAGGAAGCTTAAAGCCTGTTCAAAATGACTGCTTCCTGGATACTAAACCAGTGATAGCGCCGGTCTTGTGGGTTAGTCTCCTTACGGAGATTCGAACCCGGGACTTTCAGTACAAGGACCCGACGCTCTACCCCTGCGCCAATGTCTCCTACAAACACTGGCAGCAAATATATTTTGTATTTTAGCATTTAGAGCCTGTGTACACTGGAAAAGAATGTGTTAAAATCCAAAGCAGTTTAACGGGTTTAAGATTGTTCGCTTACAGGCTAAACTTATATTGCCACCTTCTGCCTTAGCTTTTCATTCAAATGCTTTTTTTCATTAGATATTATACCTCAATATATAGTCTTTATTGTTTCAACAGTATTATAATTTGCCTTGCGAATTTTGTCTTACGTGAACAAGCAGTTTAGACACTATCCCAAGGTCCCGTAAACATGGCCAATTATTTATGGTAATTACATGAATTAACAGCCGAATACTTCCTTTCAAAACGTCGAAAGTGCTATGTCATTATCTTCATAAATAGCCTTTGATTTAGAACTTTATTTGAAGAAAACACAAAGGTTTAATTGTCTGTCTCCAATATTTTAATATTTATTCAAACTAATTGAAATATTACCGTTAACGACAAGTGTTCCTTGTGCAGAACAATTTGCTTTTTTATTCCAAACTGGCGTTCTTTCGTTGTCGTGTCTAGTCCTAACCACCAAACCTCATAGGAAGGAAAAGGCCATGTAATTGAAAGATAACCTCCTCGACGGGTAGAAAACATTGTTGGAATAGGAAAAATTGCTCGTGTTGTACATAGTCGTCTGCAATAAACTGGTTAAATGCTATTGGTTGATAATTGGCTCAAAAGATTAGATTCTCAATCCGTGAGATATACTATTTAAACCCTTACACAACTATTTGGCAGACGACATTTCATGTATACCTGTTATTGACTATAAAACATTGAGCATTTACTTTTCTGTATATCATATTACAGCAATTTCTATGATATTATAGTCACTTCTGTGATATGAACTGTTTTATTTTATAACATAATATGATTTTATTGAGCCATTAACCATACAGGCACATAGTCAATACAAGCGATCGATTATGGAAGCAGTTAATATTCACCCTCTTCCTACCCAGACAGAAACGTCAGGTGTTCACTGATAACCGACAATCAATATGTGCAGGTTCTATCAGGTAAACAATTGACCATACTTGTTTCATTCTGCCCATGTCCTCTTTACATTTCTGTGCAGTGGTTAAGCTGCCTCTCCTAACGTTAACTCTTATAGTGATGGAAGCGACTTAATGCTTATGCAAACAGGTAAGATCCAGGCCAGCCACCAAATGAATTGGCGGCTGGCCTGTGATCTATCCCGTTTGCTATTCTATGTATCTTTCCTCTTAAAAAAATAAGCAGTTAGTCGAGGTTTTGGAAAGCAGACGATACAAAAAATCTATTTTTAGAAAATTACCCAGCATTTTAAGGTTTAAGTAGAGCATAGTTTTCCATTGTTCTGTGAACATCATTTTTCTCGTCTGCATTAAAATGAATAAACAGCTTATATACAGCTTAAATTATATACAGCTGTCTGTTCAAATGAAAGTTAACCCATGTCCTTGATTAAGCGAGGGCTATATATAAATGTTGATAGTGGTATACTTGCTTATATGTGTAGTACATATTTTGCAAGAGTAAATCGGCAAACCTTCGCCTTTTACGCGACTATACCTAGTTTGCAAAGGCACACGACTTGTGCTATTTAAGGGTTTATATTCAAGCAAGGTAACACTCGGCCCTGTGTATGCTATTTCTATAAATACAAGGGTTCATATGAAAATCGATCGTGTACCCATGAAACAAATATGGCGGATACATTCGGGAGATGGGAAACCAATTAGTGCATAAGCAGTAAAAATAGGATTTATTTGTGTCAACAAAGGTAAGCAACTTAGTGTATTGCTAAAAAGAGAAGAAATGAGGTCAAATCTACCTGTAATTTTATTCCTTACACGTATGCCTATTAATATCGCATATGTAAAGGCACAAAACATGATTTAGAGGTAGCAACGTGTGTTCTTGTTAATTAAAGGTTAACCAAACGACAAACTTGTATTTATCCTAAATTTGGATAGGAAAACTGAAATAGGAATTAACGCTTAATTAAGAATGCATTTCTTTTTCACGTGTTTAAATCATTGTAAAGGTAGCAGAAACTACTAGTTTGAAACATTCTTTCTCTAACAACACTTATTCAAAAATTCGTCTGATACAGCCTTGTTTAACCCTTTACCAAACGCCAAATTTTCGACTGTCCCAAATTGGAAGAGCTTGCAGACTACTTTTCAAATTGAGATGATATTTGAATTTAATCCTTTTATAGGGCTGAAAACATTGTGGGAAACGGAGAAAATTATCATTTGGAGAAATTTCTCCTTTTTCGTCTGCTACAAACTGGTCAAATGTCGTTATTGATTGGTAATGGGTTCACCAAGTGATCGATTAATAGCATGTCGAAAGTATAGTATATACTACATACGCAAACGATAGATTTGATTTCATGTTTACAACATATAACTGCACTTCGATGTAAACTGTTTCATAGTACAAGTACGCTATAAATAGAGGGAAGAGGGGAATACAGAAAATCACGAAATATTTCAATAAGTTCACCAAAGGTCGGTCTGCACTCACGGGTCCGGTTTTACTGATCCAGACATACGGATCCGGTTTTAAATTTTGGTATCTCAGATTAGATGGTTAGAGTCAGAGGTTTAAAACAGGATGTTACAAATGCGAAAACTTCATGGGACGGATTTGCATTGCCGAGTGTCATTCTCCATGCATTTCCGGTGTCAGAGTCTGTATCTGTGGGCAACAATCGCGCAGTGGCAGAGCGTCAATGACTGTTAACGAGGGTACAAGGTTCGAGTTCTTAGCGGCGACGCTGTCGATGTGAATTCGCTGGTACTAGCCTATGGGCTATTGAATGGTGACGTTTTACGACTTGCATTTTATTGACCGACCCAGTAAAGACATTTGTCTGAATTAAATGAAAAAGAAAAGGAAAATCGGAAAGACGGTTGGCAACATATTGAGTGAATAACAATAGAAACTCCTTAAGACATTGACCGCATATCGTATGACGAAATAAAAGGCGAAACTTAAAGCGAAACTGAAACTTAAACCCATTATTTGAGTCATGCTGCACGTGTGCACTCGGTCCCCTTTTAACTGACAGGGGACCACAAACCAAACAAGCCCATGAAAGCCTATTTACTGGTCCCCCAACTGAAGTCTCTACCAAGATACCCTTTTAACCCTTTCCCATACAACACATTTTTGACTGTCCTAAATTGAAAGAGTTTTCAGACGACATTTCAAAATGTGGTAAAATTGGAAAATTATCCTCTGATAGGTCAGAAAACATGGTGGGAAAAGGAAAAAGTGCTCGGCCCGAGCAATTTCTCCTTTTCCCTCAATGTTTCTAAAGTCGTCTGCAACAAAGTGGTCAAATGTCGTTATTGTTTGGGAAAGGGTTGATAAAGTGTTATCAAGCCATAAGGTTTCATATTATGTAATGCTTGGGTCCTGGAATAGTTTTACATGCAATGTTTCTTCTGGATCTTAATGTAAAATTGGTAACCTGTCGTGAAAGTACAGTCTTACTTGTGTTAAGCATCCACCCTTTTAAGCAGCCAGCCTGCCTTAAACAGCCACTACAAAAAGTCCCATTGTTAGATGTATAGTGTACATTAATTTGTATTAAGCAGCCAACCTGTCTTAAACCGCCAATTTACTCTATCCCATAGCAAGTTTGACTGTATGTTTGCTCCACAATATGATCTTTGATCTCGAACTTAAAACCCTCTATACATCAAGGGGACATTTTACGTCTGCATCATCCAGTATGCGTTTTAATCGGTTAAAGATCACAGATACATGCACTACGTATTCAATATATACACGAGCCCTCTTGTGCAAAGTTCAGATGGTGATAAGAGTTTAATAGTGTAAATATAAACCGCTTAGCCTTTATTATTTGGTATGGGGGTAAATGTCGTGTCATCAAGTAATATTTTGGATTCTCCATTGCAAGGATATAAATATACAGTGTTTTGCATTAGAAAGGCAATGCGACGAAATCAAATAACCCCACTCGGACCCGGGACCTCCGATTAACAAATTAACAACCATGACTAATTGGCCTTATGCACGACCCCGCAGTTAAATCTCCTTTCTGAAATATCACAAACTTATAAAGCGTGACTTTGTTTATTTCCAAATGCATATTGTTTGTAAAGATATACTTGTCATTGTGTGTTAACGTGTAGGATAATACGGATTGTTCGCGAATAAACAATATGAATAGAATAGAATACATGTACAATATAATTTTAATGACAGATGCGTACACACGTTATCTGCGACAGTTAACGTACCGGATCAGACTTTGTAACGATCACAGGTCGATCAAGAACAAAGCTATCCGTCTCGATAGGACACAATAGTAAAAATACTTATAAATCCTTTTTGTTAAAGTTAATCCTTATAGTACAGGAAATGACTTCATGCATATGCAAACAGGTTGGTGTATCTACCCTGTTTACTACTCTAAGTATCTTTTAAGCAGATATTTAAGGTTTTGTAAAGCAGATGACACACAGATCTATTTTTAGAAAATTACACCAGTAACGGTCATTGTGAGAAAGAATTATAACGAGAAAAAGTCCTGGCATTGAATGAATAAGTATGTCATATTTTTTGGCATGACGGTTTTTTAAGATAAGTTGTTAACTATCACTGTAAATTGGGGACGGGATGACGAAAATATTTCAAAAACAGTTAACATATTACCACCTAACGCCACATGTTTGCGTCTTGCAGCAGATGGCTTTAAAAACGCATTGTAGAAAAAGAAGAAATTGCGTGAAATAAGCAATTTCTTCTTTTGCCACAATACTTTTCAATATATTTACATATGTTTACAAAGTTTTTCTAAAGTATTTTGTTTCAAGTAAAAATGACGTCGTCTGCAGTTTGTAAATAGTTAAGCGCACCACTTATACAGACAACACCTGTCATGGATATGTTTATGTGGTTAATGAAAAATTTCCTTTTTCTAACTAGGCAACAAAATTGCGAATTAAGAAAGTTCTATTTTTTTTTCTTTCGTCGCACTATTTTTTGTCTATATGCCGTATTGTATTTAAATTATTTGTTCATAATAAATTCACTGTATTTCCCAAAGAATCAGGTGACAAATGTGACATATGAAAAATTGACTTTTCATTGTGAAACGACTTGGAGTATTTAGGACTTTTTCTTCCTCATTACGATTGCAAACACGTCGGACACTTTTAGAGACCTTTTGGTCATACGTCCGAGATAACAGGTATACATGATACATCAGCAATGGCTTGATTATATACATGAACATTAAAAGACATTACTTTGTCAACTAAATCAGCTGTTTCAATTTGCAAATTTTCAGAGTGGCTTATATGTCGTTCGAGGGCGTATTCAAATGTAACAAAACTGACCAAAATCGGAAAAGATATCTTGAGTGTTTGTTATATAATCCTTCACTGTAATATCTTGCATGTACGTTATCTATTCTTATCATCTAAGTTATTGGTTCACGAACATGTTCATACTCAATTCTTACTATCTAAGTATGGCATGCAACGTTGTTTATGTTTTGTTGCGAAGGTATAATGCACGTTTGTTGCTATCATGAAATATTTAACGTAATGTGAGACCGTTCAAACAGTTTTGCTAATAAAAAAACATCGTTTTCCAATAATCGACCTTCCAAACCTGTTTTAGGATTAAAAAGCAAACAAAATTTAAATTTGAATATTGCATGGAGATGGTTATCACATTCTGAAAAATTAAAACGAATTATCTTAACATAAAAAAAATGAAAGCACTCATGTCATGCATTTCCGTCCTTTTGAGGTATTGAACCATAAACCTTTCGGCTAAAAATGTCTAATTTCTATGTCAGTGTTAGTAAAGGAGATGAAGCACCATGTCTGAGCAACCAGCTCAATGTCAAACCAGGGAATGCCCCTTGCCTAGAGTAGAGAAATTGAAACCACAAGGTCTTTATTGTTTATAAGAGATAGACAGTCTACTCATTTAGGTAAAAACGAGGGTTTACCCAGCTTGACAAAATCTTATGGTCAGTCTGTTTGTGGTCGCCCTGGATCATGATGGACCGGGCATCACAAAATGTCTGAAAAAAGGGAACTGCTGATGCAATGTAATCCTCTGAATAAAAAGTATAAGTTATGTCGACACCATCATTACTGACAGGGTACTTATATTTCTGAACAACTTAAGAAAAATAGTTGCTTTAGTCAAAACTTGTAAACACGGATATCATCTAAATAGAAATACATGTACAACATTACATTTCAACCGTCATTGGACGTGTCTCGAAGAGACGTTTCTATGTATGTGTGACATTGCATCAGTGCTTAGACCGATATAGAAATAAGAGGGAATGCTGTTTTCAGCCTACGCAAATTCTAGCATTAAATGTTTAGTAAAACGGTATCCTGGTCTGGACCCGGGTAACGCTCTTCTATGCGTGAAGCGGGTTAAGATATCACCTGTCACCTAAAACATGGCCGAGGGGAAATATTTTCTAACTCATCACAGTTTATGTTACGGTCAAATACGTTCTCACCTCAATGGTTATCTTTAAACAACAAAACATCTCCACTTTAAATAGTCCGAATTATGTAATAAAGTTACAGCTTGGATCATTCGAGGTACGGTTTAAACGGAATCAGAGTTCGCGGTAAACAATTGCAAAGTTCGCAAGTCAAATGGAAGCGCCAAGATCGAGTCTCTGTCTCGGTGCTTATTCCTTCCTGAATCCTGTATACATAAAACCCTACATATATTGATAGTAATGTTAACAAAGATGATATTACATAGTCAAAGATAGCATCTGTATTTAATGATACAATAAGTATACACGGTTTATAGGCGGTAGATGTCAGACTTTTGAGTCGGAATACATGTAATTTACTGTAAACACATTTTAAGGAATGAAAAAAGATCTCATTTGCTTCTAACGACTAATCTTCCGTGGTCATCGTATAACAATACAGCTGTTGTACATCGTATAACAATACAGCTGTTGTACATCGTATAACAATACAGCTGTTGTACATCGTATAACAATACAGCTGTTGCGCATTTATAAAGAAATTACATTTAACCTCCAAATTTCTACACATCTGTGAACAAGCACCTTTGAACGTGAAACTAAACATTATTTCATTACATAACTAAGATATTGTTGATACGGCGATAAACACAATACTCGTGGAAGGCAATTTCTTCGTTTGCCTCGTAGTATTTGGTCTAGTATAAAGTTCCTATATCAGTACCCTCGATTTGGAAGCAGTATCATGATCGATATAGGATATGTGATTAGAACAATGGATGAATTATCCTTAGGAATATTGACCAAATGCTCTAGATATTCTGTTTCTTTTCAAACAATACGAATAAAGACATTACTTGTCATCATTTACTCCTTTTAGCCCTTGGTAGCAATAGGTTTAGGGATTACATTTGGCACTAATGGTATCCAACAATATGGAATGGGATATATTTATATAGGCAGACAAAGTCCTGTTTCAGTAGACGACTTTATTCGGAGCAATACACTGAACAATACAACGTTTGTAATATATTGTTCTCCATTGATTTTCCCTCCGTCACAACCGCTTTTCAAACAAACACCTGGGACCCGAGAATAGAGTGCGCATGCGTGCAATGTACTGATACCCGGTTTGATTTTTCCCGATAGTCTGAAACCGGGCACCAGATACTGGATGTTCCTGTGCGTTAACTGTACTGAACGAAAGTATCGTATTCGATATTGCCTGGTTACCGATTTCCGCGCATAATAACCGTTGATCATTGCTATATTACAAGAGCTAATCGAGTTGTTACTACCATGGTATATGATCGCGTTGGTATTAATCATTTTAGTGCTGTCACCGACTTCATGCTTATGCAAACAGGTTGGATCCCGGCCAGCCGCCAAGTAATTGAACATTGACGGTCGAACAGTTATACAAAGAGAGAGGGAGAGAGATAGAGAGACAGACAGTAAAACAGGAACCGAGACAGACAATGAACAGAACAGAGATACAGACATAGAGAGAGACAGAGACAGAGAGAGATAAAAGAAATGTGTTAAAATACACAGACACACAATCAGAGAACAGACAATAAAATGGAGACACGAATAGAGAGAAATACAGAAAAATGGAGACACATATGGACGAAAGGTGACAGGCAGATCAGCAAAAAAACACAGAGAAACACACAGTGCGACAGAGAGACAGCCAGAGTGACAGACAGAGAGAGAAGTTCGCAGACAAACAGATGACTAGTGACATTCAGTCAATCAGGAATACGGAGAGACAGACAGGAATACATATATATAGAGACAGACAGAGAGACAGACAGAGAGACAAACAAACAGAAACATAAGAGAGACGAACACTCATATAGACGAACAGTTATAGTCAATCAGGAATACGGAGAGACAGACAGGCAGACATATATAGAGACTGACAGAGAGACAGACAGAGAGACAAACAAACAGAAACATAAGAGAGACGAACACTCATATAGACGAACGGTTATAGTCAATCAGGAATACGGAGAGACAGACAGGCAGACATATATATAGAGACAGACAGAGAGACAGACAGAGAGACAAACAAACAGAAACATAAGAGAGACGAACACTCATATCGACGAACAGTGATAGTCAATCAGGAATACGGAGAGACAGACAGGCATACATATATATAGAGACAGACAGAGAGACAAACAAACAGAAACATAAGAGAGACGAACACTCATATCGACGAACAGTGATAGTCAATCAGGAATACGGAGAGACAGACAGGCAGACATATATATAGAGACTGACATACACATGTCTTGTATTCACCAATTTGTGAATGCTGTCAAGGGATCATACTCGACTTAATAAAAGAGGATTATGTAGAACCAGTTGTCTCCCTTCACAAATAGCATTGTTATTACTCTAAACGTTGTTTGTCTGGAGTTGTTGAATTCTTTAGGGTTTTTTTCTTTCGAATATCACGCAACATTTTGAAGGGCTTGCATGATAATATATTTAATGTATTTTCTTTGGACAGATTGACTATCCGATCATCTTCGTTCATCTAGTCATATTATCTTTCTTACTAAGACCAAAACAAAGCGAAGAAACGCCTGAAAAACTATTGAATACACTTATTTCTTTTCCGTAATTATCTTTTTTATTGATTAAAACAAAACATTATAAAACTTAACATCTCTAACATACCTGCATCTCAAGACTTAAACCACAACAATAAGAATATATATTTGTTACAAAGGGCGATACATAACGAATATCAACATGATTTTTGTCATGCTCTTTTTGTTGCCGGGTGTGGCTTTCAGTTTTGCCACGTCAGAATTTCCCTTTTTGGGATTGAGTTAATAACCGTCTGTAATTGAATCCCAGAAGCCACCGTGGCCTTGTCGTTAGAGTTCATTACTTCAATTCGCAAATCGAATGGCCCTTCTACGTAAAGGTTTAAATCCGGGTGATGACGCTTAGATCCTCATGAGTGTCAGTCTCCGGCATGATTGCGGGAATTCTGGTGTTTTACCAGGCTTGATCAGCCCTTAAGATCTTCCTTCATTTTTTACGATGATTTCACCTTCGACGTGAATGTAAAAAACAAACTTCGTTCATACTTTTTTATGTATATACAGTAGTTTTAGATTATTAACAAAAATGTAGTTGTAAATAAAGATTCTCCTGATGAAGACCTTATCAGGCTGAAAATTCGAATAAAAAGAGCTGGAATTAATAAGTTTTACATGCGTTCCCTACGGGACATTTTTGGCATTGGAAACATCAACGATGAGTCAATTAAATTATATATGGGATATACACCGGGCAACATAAATAAAATAATTCTGGCCCGCTGTAATTCCTGTATATAATTTAATTGACTAATAGTTGTTATTTTATCTAATCTAGTGTAGGGTTTTACTACACATTTACGAATTTGCATAAGTTCAATGCAACCCCCCCCCCCCTTATTTTAATATAAGGAGAAGCAATATAGCAATGCAACACTTCATTGGAATCGTCTCCCTGAGGCTCTTCCAATGATCTGTCACATGACAATATTGATATTTATATAGCCTACTTTTTATGTTAATCAGTTATGATTTATGCAAATGTTTTCCATAATACCTTTAGTATAACAATACACAGAAGGTCTAATTGATAAGACAACTGAGAATCAGCATGTCACAATGAAAGGAGAAAATCGCGTTGAATTGACAATATCATTTGTTATGATATTCTTTATACCTATTTGTTTACTTATTTAAATTGTGAAGCAAGTTCTTACATCTTTCATTTATCTTTAGAATTCTGTTTTCTTGAAACATAACCAATATTCGCTCAGAGCCTGGATTAATGAATGAAAGGTCGCAAAGTGGATGCTACATGAAAATCTGCTGCCCTCTTGTCCCACGACTTACGCTCTACCCCACTCCTTCGATTGATGTGCTTTGACAAAGGGAGATAACCAGTTGTTTTGTGAATGTACTTTCCATCAACATTTACCTCTCTTGTAACTCCTGAGCACTATTCACGACAAGCGAATATTTATTGTTAAATCGAACAAGTCAGTCATGCGTGCTGTAAACCAAAAATCTAAAGTATTCTCCTCCTAGTTATGACGTGATTTCCGAAAATAAATATGAATACATCTAATTGTTTCCGGTAAACCGTTATGGCTATGGGTTTTGATGATCAAATTTGCCTTCAGCAACAGGATGCGACAAAATAATTGTTCAATTCGACGATTGTGCGCCTTGATGTATAATCAAATGATTTCTGAACTGTTTTACGTCATGAAGGGCTAACAACCCCTTGACTATAGATCAGGAATCAATAAAGAACACATCTCAATCGAACAGTATGAGACGCTTAGGTTATTTATATGCATTCCGATCGCATGGTTATTCATTGTGTTTACTTTTCTTTACAACAGAAATAAAGATGTGTGTATGACATAAAAGAAGATCATGTTGGCCAAGCTGTGTCCTTTTCTATCATCACTCAAAATAATGTTCAACTGATATCTTATGGTGTGCGTGATTGTTAGAATATCAGCCATATCTAATTAATCGACATTGCTTAACCTAAACCATAGAATGCTGGGTAATGTTCTAAAAAGTTATTTTTGTGTCGTCTGCTTTCCAAACCCTTAGATATCTGCTTGTTATTGTTGAGGAAAGATATCAAGAGTTGCAAACAGTCTAGATCACAGGTCAGCTGCCAATTTACTTGGCAGATGGCCTTGGTCGAACCTGTTTCATATAAGCACGAAGTTGGTTCCAGTTCTATAAGGGGTAATGATCGCATATTATTCATAAAAATAACAAGTTTAGTATTTTGGTTGGTAAGAGACCATAAATATACAATATACAGGCTAAACATGAGTTCTTTTTATGCTTCCGCGACTCAATGGTTAAATAGGTTGACTTCTAACTCGAGGTTCCCGGGATCGAATCCCAGCAATAACGTTGGTTTCATGGGAGTGCCTAGACTGAACCGCGAATACGCTCTTGACTTGGTCACGCATTCCTGTTATTTTTTTTTCCGAACTTCAAATTGTATCAATATATCATGGTTTATGTGCCAAATTGTGGAATCGTTTTAAATTATCATCTGATGCTTAGAATTCGCAACATTGCAAAATAAAATGTTCGCTTATTTCAAATACACACAAACACGGTTTGACAAAAATAGTAACATTTTTAAGGTGAAGGTCATTTTGAAACGAGGCTTGCGAGTAAACAAACCGATTCCGACGTACTACACAGTACCAAAATGGTCTGTGTTTCCTAGATATAGCGTTCGGCCACTTTTCGGTGCCGAGATTTTAATGAATTTTGATGTCCTGTCTCAAGAGGGCTTCAAGTTTAAGCATTTGGCAGCGCTTTATATATTTTTAGCTGTGTGAATACTAACCCATTACCCCCATTATACCACACGTTACCGCACCTCTCACAAATGACTTTAAAAACCACAGCGGCAAAATGCAGAATAACCCCATTTGTTAAAATGGTTTATAACTTATATCAGAGGGAAAATGTTGCTTCTTAAATATTAATTGCTTTTGCATATAAAGTTAAATAATTCACAAATCCCCATATGGGACAATGGGTTAATCAAAGATAGTAGTATCACTTTTGATATGAAATAAGTACATAATTGAAGGAATAGAACAGTTTCAGTGGCAGATTTAATAAAACGTTTTGTTCATATTGATGATACAGTGTACATAAGAAGATGACCTTAAAATTATTTTTAAAAATTGAGAAAACGCTCATAAAGATTCTATCAAATACCACAAACAAGTCGGATTTTCATATTTTTTTAAATTATTGTTTGTAATTGCTAGTTAGATCTGTCCGAAATCAAATTAGAAGGAAAGAGTTAATGAAAGTTGTGACCTTTTTCCGAATTTTTCGTAATTGCTCCTTGGGCGCATAAGTATTTAGTCCTTATTACATAGGCAATTTCCAGTTCACCATTCACCAGTTCATCATATTTGTTTTACATCGATTGTGAAGGAAGCTTAAAGCTTGTTCAAAGCCACTCTCGATGACTGCTTCCTGGATGATAAACCAGTAATCGCTTAGGTTTTGTGTGTTAGTCCCGGAACTTTCACCTCGCCAAATAGGGATTCGAAACCGGGACCCTTTGTTCAATAGCCCGACGCTTTACCACTGCACCAATGTCGCCCACATTTCGAATAAAAAAGGACAGAACAATCTAGTATGGGGAATACACAAGATTGGAACTGTCTTTTGATAATTCTGAAAGACCCCCATTGACTTATTATAAGTCAATCAGATGGACAAAATGAGCAACCTACTCATCATCTATATTGAATCATTTATTTGCCTTTGCCATGCCATAAGGCTCTAGATAATCCAGAAGCATGTGTGGGTAATTGGTTTGTCAGAAGCACTTCCATTGAATATATATGATAGCAGAAAGCTTCTGAGTTTGGAGCAAATGCTTAAAAAAAATCGGCAATGTTTTGATGTTTGTAAACAAAGCAGGCTGGTGCTTGGATGAAGGCGGTCTTTCGGGTGTCATTTGAAAAGTCCAAAAAATTCAATTGTTGCCCAAGGTGTTGGAAGTTTTCTATACTAGTAGATTTTAGTAAAATATCGTACATTATAAATCTACCTGCAGGATTCAAACAAATGTAAAGACACATGAGAGTCAGTGGAAATTCTTTCTTTGTAAGAACAAAATTTGATGAAACTAAGGGATTGTGTGGTAAACTCAAATTCAGTGAACATAATTTAAGAAGTAACAAGCTCTTTTGGACTAAATGCCTAAATTCACGACCCGTCGTCTTATAAATATCAGTAGTGAAAACTGCGACGTGTCACGGTACAATAATTAATGCAACACGTACAACGTTATTTTGGATGAAAGATAAGGAAAAATATCTGTTTTATGATAGAAAAATTATCAAATTTTATAACTGTCTATATCATTTCTTTATTTTTTGGGGTGTTATAGAAGAGATCTTTCGTAGAACAACCCCTTTACGCAATGCAATTACAGTGGGCGTTTGTCACGTGACTATTTGTTTACTCGCAAAACAAGATGGCTGCGAAACCGTGTTTGTGTGTATTTGAGAAGAGCAATATTGTAAAGTAATACGTCATTGTAACCGTCTCTCCGAGACGTATATTAATATCCATTTATATTTAAGTATTCGGTTAGATTTGACTGATGTCTATCTAACACTTAAGAGGTTCTTCCATTTAAAAGGGATCCCACGATTCAACTAACAAGGGGGTTTTATTTGGGGTTTTCAGACGAAATTCAAAGAAACGAAAGCAAAATATTTACTGCGTAATTGGTTCGTGTTGAGTCACCTATTTTGTTAACCTCCTTAACTTCCCCTTTTTAATGGACGTATAAGAAAATGAATTAATATTATATATGAACATTTATAAACGAGTATATTAGGTCAAGAAAGCTTTTTTCTTTTTTTGTCAAAATGGTTTGTCGCGTTGCCTTCAGTACATGCTTCAAAGTAAGTTATCAAAAAGTAATTGGTAAAGGCCTTGTTTACCAAAATCCATTTCCTCGATAATTGTTCTTCAGTTATTGGGTGTACACTTCGATGCTTTGACCCGTTCCTAGTCCAGTGCTGGTATATCGCTTGATAAGCAAAATTATTTGAACTGCCAACACGAATGTGTGAACGTAAATCAGACTTTGGTTTCTTACCAATTCAAATACCTTAAAATTCTAATGCATTATTCGTTCGTTCGTTCGTTCGTTCGTTCGTTCGTTCGTTCGTTCGTTCGTTCGTTCGTTCGTTCGTTCGTTCGTTCGTTCGTTCGTTCGTTCGCGTTCGTTCGTTCGTTCGTTCGTTCGTTCGTTCGTTCGTTCGTTCGTTCGGTCGTTCGTTCGGTCGTTCGTTCGTTCGTTCGTTCGTTCGTTCGTTCGTTCGTTCGTTCGTTCGTTCGTTCGTTCGTCGTTCGTTCGTTCGTTCGTTCGTTCGTTCGTTCGTTCGTTCGTTCGTTCGTTCGTTCGTTCGTTCGTTCGTTCGTTCGTTCGTTCGTTCGTTCGTTCGTTCGATCGTTCATTTATGTTTCAAAACAATATTGGAAAGGGTATTTAACCCAAATAACGAACACGCTCTTCCTTTTTTGCTTAAGGTTCGGAGAATTATAGTTGAACGAAATATCACTTCACCTTAACCATAAATAAAGTCTTTAACAGGATTGTGGTTTAACCTGTGTGATGAAACAGGTATCGGTTGACAAAACAAGTCGTAATGAACGGCAGACATTTATTATTAATATGCTAAACTAACTTCTTCCTCGTTATCTAGGCTAGAAAACACCGTGACAAAAGGAGAAATTGCTCGTCACGAGCAATTTCTCATTTTGTCGCAGTGATTTTTATTTTCAATTTTATCAGGTTTGTTTATTTGTAGTTAATGTTAGTATATGGTATGTAGTAATAAGTATTGATATAGTATACCCTATTAGTACACGTGGAATGGGGGTTAATATGACTTTTATAGAGTGATCTTATAGATAACAGATATGCCTTTTGGTTTTAATAGCGATATCGTAAAGAGCTTGAAGATTGAACTTCGCGTTTATCGGTTTTTATGTTCTATCAGAATCGAGATGGTATAACTGAAATAATGCCATAAAAATTTTGGTTAATCGATTTTCTTGTCAACCTGAAATCACCCTGTATGGCCTAAAGAGCAAACATATTTCCTTTAGTTTTGACTAATGTGAGTAACTTATGCAGGCGGGGGAATCACGTGGTCAATGTTTAATGATCTAAATATGTTCAAGCAATATTGCCGCGCCAAGGTATATTTGCTGTTTCATATACTTTTTCCAATCCAATAATAGCGACATTGTGTACCTGCATAAGTTGACCATCAACTTTCCGGTTCTGGTGGTATATGACAACCATTGCTTTATAACGGCGTTACGTATAACACTTGGCAGAGAAATCGCAGTCGCCTTGTGCACATGTCCAAAACAGTAGGTCTTCGACTGTGATTTCTCCATCGTCAGAACTTGTTCATCGAGAACAAGTATTGCTTTTTAATAGGTCTAACTGAATTTATTTGAATAAACGTGGTTAAGTGGGTAAATAAACTCGTTTTTATTATAGCCGTTCCGATACAAGGAGTTTAGTGTTCCAATCTTAAAACATAAATTCAGCGCTAACTCAGGCATTTTACATATGATTTTACAATAAAATGTGTATAAATCGCATTAAAGTTTTATAATACCTAGATTAAATTGAATCTCAGATCGTTAAAAGCATGTCAATTGGACCTTAGTTTATTACTTTTATTATTTTTTATATGATATCAAAATCGACATTTTTTAACGACGTCACGAAGCGGGCCCAGTTAGACTATGTGATGTAACCAAAACGCTATCTCTATAGACATTATGTTGATATAATCTATTAAAACATATAAAAGTATGATCAAGCGTTGAGACCCAATTTAAGCGATTCACCGGTTTTTAATTTGACATCGCTTCAACTACATTTACGCTAGTGTTCCTTTAACTTATCTGTGAATCCTGAATCCTTATAATACTGAAAACACCGACGTAATGCTAATGCAAACATGTTAGATCCAGGCCAGCCGCCAAGTAATCTTTCATATTTGCTACTCTGAGTATCTTTTCTCAACAAAATTACGCAGAATTTTATGGTTTTGGAAAACAGTCGACGCAAAAATCTATTTTCAGAAAATAACCCAGCATTCTAAGGATTAATAAACGTCCAAGCAAATAAATACTGTGAGAAAGACAATTGGAACTACTCGGGTATTTCCATGAGCTGTGAAATACACAGTGTAGGGTTACAAATTTTCGGGAAAATCAGCCCCGGCATATAACACATTTTCACAGGGTCCATATTAAGTAGTTCAATCTATATGGACGTTTTGGCCATCCTTTTAAATCATTTTTTATAGGTTACTCATAAGAAATGACAAAATGATAAGTTTTGACATATAAAAGTGTGTTCTTAATCAAATGAAACGGCTTTTTAGATTTCACATATAAGATCTATTTTTAAAACGAAAGTAAAGTGACGTCATTCTCGCGGGAAACAATATGGCGTCATCCCTATTATTTCAGAGGTGTTTCCATTGGATAAATCCGATGTGTTCAGATTGGCAGAAAGACTCTTGTATTTGCCTGGAGTGGACACATTCCTGCAATGATTATTGATTTATACTACTCAGAATATGGTAATTATTAAAGCTTTGAATGCTGGGTATTTTTTTTTCATAAAACTGGATTTTTGTTTCGTCTGCTTTCCAAAACCTCGAATATCTGATTAATTGTGTCGATGAAAGAAACCCAGTTAGTAAACAGGTTAGATCTCAGGCCAGTCGCAAATTAACTTGGCGGCTGGCCTCGATATCACCTGTTAGCATAAGCATGAAGTCGGTTTTAGCACTATAAGGGTTAAAATAATGCAAAATATGAAAATGGAAGCATGGATGCAAACTCGAATTAAATAGTCTAGTATTAGTGCAACGATGCAGATGATAAACTGGACATTTTCCCATGTGTATGTGCAACTTCTGACAAGATTTTTTACATTTAAATTCAAAAGCTTGAAATGCAATTTATCTTAAAATCTAGAGGAAATGTTTGTCGTTTTCATTTTTTTCTAATGCAACTTGAAATTGCTTTATTGTGCGCTATTTTGTGAAAAGCGAACACTCCTTTAAAAATTGACAAATACGAAATTCGCTAATAATTGTGAAATAACTTTTCACAATAACCCTATCAAACCGTCGAGTTGAAAGCCCTTTTTATTAACGTATTCAACTGGGTTGGAAAACCCCTATATAACGCACTACTGGATGCAGCAAATGAATATATGAACACTTACCAACTGAAAACAATCTGAGATGGCAAAGCGTCAGTTTTTTTCGCAACTCGTGTTTAAAAGGCGGAGGGGTCGAAGCCAACGTGCACAATTTCCTCATATAAACGCATATCGAGACAGTTGTATGTCTGTATGTAAGGGTTTTACATCGCGTCATGAGTATTTTAGTTATAGTAGGTCAGTCAGAACACAATCTCTAATGAGAGTTCAAATCTAATACGACCGCGAATTGAACTCATACATGGAAGTTCCATATGATTAAAAGTTTTGGGTACCGCTTTACTAAACAGTTAACGCTTAAAATTTGCGTAAGACTGAAACAACAATTCCTCTTATTTCAATAGTGGACGATGCAATATTGCAAAGTAACACACCATTAGAATCGTCTCATTGCATTATTCTTCTTTCATTGGAGATACTATCCATGTGTATCAGCTATGACTTACGCAAATATTTTCCTCAGGTTGTTTAGTAAAACGTTACCCTAGTCTCTTACAATTAGGTTACGGAAGCCAAACCATCTAGTTATGTGTATAACTATTGCAGTGAATTCGCGTTTGATACAATGGTATAAGCCAAGTAGAATTGCTCAATAGTGTCTTCAAATGGTGTGAGAATCAATAAAATCTCATGTGGTGGAATTGTATCAAATTTTCACTATTCAAGATAAATAAGAATATCAAGACATATAGGAAGATTACATACAGGTCACTTTACGAATATCAAAGCAGACGACAATAAAAGCACTGTCAAAGAGTCAGTGTTGTTTACCTTGATACTTCTCTTTATATCCTTATGAAGACTTATCACTGTTACGTTTTATACCATCAGCCGCAAATTGCGATGTACGGACAAATATAACAAAACCGTTAAAGGCACATAAAAGGAGATTAATGCCATTTAAAACTATATTAATTGGCAAACTTTTGATCAGATTCAAATAGTTATCACAAAAAGACGAATCAGCACAACTTAAACGTGAAAGCCAACAAGAATTAACCCAGATTAACCAGTTTAATTGTGTGATTCTTCACCCCTGACCTTGACAGTTGATACAATAAAGTTTGAACCAACCAATCAGAATTCGATATTTTGACTATGTAAACAAACAGGTTGTTGATAAACATGATTGAATTGGAGACTACTATATTTCAAGCACAAAATAACTTATGTTAAATGTGACTATTTAATAGGGTCTCAATGCATTCGTAAATTAATTGTCATGACTTTTATGAAAATAATAAAAGATCTCCATATATATTTTTTGTAATGTATTATATAGATCTCCTTTTATGTGCCTTTAAAGTATATATGTCTATAAGGTGTGTTAGGGTAGGTGTTTGACGCAGATGTAATGCGAGCGTTCTCTCACACCCCAGTATGAAGAATTAGTACGATGGCGACGAAGGAACACGACTTTCTGTCAGAAAACATTATAGGGCGAATGATGATAGAGTCACTCATAAACTAAAATTTTAAACTTAAATATTCAAATTTTAACACAAAGTAATTTATCTAAAAGGACGTTGTCTTCTCAGTGATGCAAAAAAGATTGAAAAATGAAGGTCTGAATCGTCATTTCCAGTTGCATATTGAATGCAATTACAACGCCATGTGCTTTATCAGATGTTAGCTTGCCAAACAAAATGAAAAGTAATAAAATGCATTTACATGCTGAAATTCGGTGCTACTCAAAGTGTTTTAATAATCACTTGAATACGCATGATTAGAAAAGAAACTACAAAACCAAAGCTGAAAACATGGTTGTAAGAAATGAAAAAAAAACACAAATTCCAGAGAAGAAAAAGTCAATAGAGACAATTTCAGAAGATTTAGTAAGATGAACTTGATTTCGCTATAAAATCGCATTTTGTTACGATTCGTTATGTCTTTTTCATGACTAGTAATGAAAGATCACATTGAATAAAAATTCCTTTCAATATAAATATGCAGTTTGTTAGAATATGATATAACTATTTTCTGACAAGCATTTGATGAGGCAATTTGCGTCGTAATTGCTTTCAGTATGCAAATGCATTTTGTCACGATCAATGGTAATTGTATGCTCTCAGGCATAACGCCTGCAAATGATTCGTGAAAGGCACTGTGGTAGCTAACCAATAAATTCATGACAACGTTTTCTGATTTTTTCGAAACAAACAATGGATATTCTTTCAAACAGTGTTTGGCCTCTCTCCATCGATTATGAACAAGGCGCGTAGACATAAATGAAATCGATTTTACGCAAAAACAACAACAACAACAAGTAAATGTGTTCAAACACCTGTGCGATAGACAAGCATTAAAAAGTTGCTTGTCTATTAAATGGGGAAATTGAAAGGCAAACTCAAATTTTGCTGGAACACTACAGAGTTTTTATTGCTGTTTGATATACAATCAAAAGTTGCCGTTGAAAGCAAAATTAATTTAGGAAGCGTAAATCTTATTTACGTATGTACGTTTATATGCAGTAGATTTAAAAAACGATGTCATGCTTTTGGATTAAAATACATGTTTATTTACTGTATATATTCTCTTAAGATTTCTGATTTAGCTTCAAATGACTACTCTAAATTTAAACATATTTCATTTGCAATAAATACCAACAGGATTGGGACGATGCAAAATGCTTATAGTGTCCCTTTCAAATGTTTCTATTGTTTCTTTGGGACCTCTTCAGTGCTCATATTGCTATACAGTTGTTATGCAGTTTTAAAGAAAATAATTCAAATAACGAAACCCCTTGTCTTTGAATATTCACCTTTTATAGATTAATACCAAAAATATAATAGAAATTCCTTGATTTAAGGAATACGTCAAGATCTAATATACGTGTATAGTATATATGTGTAAATATCTTTCAAACGTTGTTCCTACAAAGGTATTGACTTATAGCCTACAATAATTATGTTAAGTATATCCGAAAGGGTTGGACTTGGTGCATGCAAATATTTCCAGGGTGGTGCAACGTTTTAATAGAAAAAATAAACAGCGCACTCTGTTGCAATTAATAATTGTCTGAATGCATTAAACACAGACTAACAGCCAGCGACATGCGAAAATGGTTGTCGGTTGAGGAACGTTTTTCCTTAATTCTTTGTCATTTTTTGATAATAGATTAAAATAGTTAATTTAATTGTAATTTATATCTCTTTCTAAGATGAATCGGATTATGTTTATGATTGAAACCACTCGGAAACTCAATTTTCAATTTTTTTCATTTTTTTTTACACTGAAACACTGAAAGAAGTAGAGAAAGAAGTAGAGACTGTCCGTTGTTGCAACAACTCGTATTGTAAACAGAGGTGTGATCTATTAGATCAATTAAAATGGTTTAAGGGTCACAGGCTTAGGCCGTTGTCCTGTACTAAACGGTAAACGGTTAATTGTATATGAGATCAATCAACCGGAAGCATTATAAGCAGTAGAGACATTGCATATTTGTCACAACTAAAGTTGTTGACAGAATAATTTTTCAATTTCAATTCAATTATTTTATTTGGCAAATTCAGCACAAGCATGCCTTTGGCCATAACATTTCAGTTGACTATGCATACAAAATAAAAATACAGTTTCAATCTATCTACAAGAATATTCAATCAATACACATATAAACATACAAACATACATATTTATTAACTCCCTCCGAAAAGAAGAGCATTCTATTAACACATTGTATTGCGTAATTCAAAAGCTTCCTTTAAATAATGAGAAAGTTTAAAAATAGCCTTTCTGCCTTTAGACGACATTATGTTTATAAACATATGCATATTAGGCCATGGTATATTTCCAAAATACTTAATCCTTATATTTGAATAAGCTGGACAACATAGTAAAAAGTGATATTCAGACTCTATTTGATTATGATTACATAAATTACAAATTCTATGTTGTCTTTCAGTTCCATTATACCTTCAAGTTTCAATTGCTAATGAATGGGAACTTAATCTAAAACGACTCATGTATTTTCTTAACATATCACCCTTGATAACATCAATATAGCTTACACAACAAAATTCAGTTTTAAAACGTTTATAAAAATCTAGTTTAGACATCGATTGTATTGAACTATTCCAGTTCTGAATATATTGATCTCTTAGGCGCTGTTTAAGAATTGGATAATAATTCATATTGTTATCATAGCTATTTAAAATATCATTAAAACCTAGACTATCCAATAACCGTTTAATTCTTGACGCCCAGCTGTGTGCATTGTTACTATTATACTGTTCAAAAAAGATTTTGTACATAGGTGAGTCAATATTACTCATCACTTAAGCCAGTGTTTTAAGGATCGTTCTTTGCAAATAACTGATAGCGGATAGCGTCCCAATTCACCCAGAACAGCCACAGTTGGTGTTTTTTTATTCACACCTAAAATGGTCTTACAGAACTTAATATGTAATTTATCTATTTCATTAAAATCATAGATACCCCATACTTCCGACCCATATAATATAATAGGGACAACCATAGAATCCAAAATTGATAATTTAGTTAAAACATCCATTTTCACACGGGAGAACAGGGATAAAATACAATTATATGCTCTTAAAGCTTGTTCACTTAATACCTTGACAGCATTTTTCATTGAACCTGTGTAACTAAAGTCAATTCCAAGGTATTTAAAATGGTCTGTAACTTTTAGTTCTTCACCTTCAACATACCAGATAAAATTATTGACAGTTTTCCTTTTTTGAAAAATACACACATTAGTTTTCTTAACATTGATCTTTAATCCCCATTTTGTAGAGTAATCTGAAATAATGTCTAACTGTGATTGTAAACTAGAAGAATCTGTAGTGAATAAAACAATATCATCAGCAAATAAAAGCATATACATCGATAGATAGTTTAAATCTTTCTCAGTCAACTTGCTGATATCAACATTATTACTGATATCGTTAATAAACAATATGAATAAGATAGGTGAAAGTGGTTCCCCTTGCTTAAGACCTATCGTGACATCAAAAAACTCAGAGAAATTAGTGTTAGATGCTATCTTAACACACGACTGTACATTGCTATAAATAGATTTAAGCATATTTATCATCTTGCTGCTAATTCCAGTTTTCAATAGTTTTATCCATAGTGCATCCCTATTAACAGTATCAAATGCCATTTGATAATCAATGAAAGCACAATAAAGCTTTTCTTTTTTGTTTAAGATGTTTTGTATAATGGAATGTAATAAAAATACACAATAATGAACCCTTAGGTTATCAAAAAAATGTTGTATTAGAGTATAAATCTGAAACACAGAGTTAAATACATTCAACTATTGTCACAATTGAAATTGTACACATGAGTATGAACTCGCAGACTTATCAAACCATGTGTGATGATTTGAATCAATTTGAAATACTGTGAGAAGTAGAGACAATCCACATTCAACTTGAATACTGAAGCGCCAACTCCTATATTAGCCAATAAAGTGTTTTATTAGTTTAATCAATCCGAAACATACCAACGAATCATTTGTTCTTAAATGTTTACTTGTGAATAAACATTCAGTCCGGCGTTTCACAAATAAAAAATCCTCAACCATAACTTTTCAATCCTCAACCATAACTTTTCAATCACTCGCGATTTCTAGTTATTCAAAACAACGCTTCAATTTAGGGCAAACCCCAACCTCCAACCCCGACATCCTTACAGACGACTCTTGAAAACATTGTGGGAAAAGGAAAGATTACTCTTAACGTGTAGTTTCTCCTTTTTCCACAATGTTTTCTGTCTTATCATAGATTATTTTTCAATATCATCAAATTTCGAAATGTCGTCTGCAAATTCTTTTAATCTTGGACAGTCGAAAATGAAGTGTTTGGTAAAGGGTTAAAATAGAGGATAATCAACTCCTTTCGTTTGATATCAAAAATATGTTACGAGAATGGGTTGTTATCAGGTTGAAAAAAACGAGTTCGAAGAAGGAGTTTTTTCTTCATGATAACAACCCATTCAAGTGACATATTTTTTATATCAATCGAATGGAGTTGATTATTCTTTTTATTTCATTCCACTATAGTAAATATGGTTGCCGAAATATCTCCATAAACGCAAAATGGAATATAAAATGGGAAGGGCAAAGCGGTAAAAACGCCCATGACGTCATTTTTGCGTCCTACGACGTCATTCACGCGTATGGATACAATTTAGAATGCAAACATTTTAGTACCGTGTGCAAAAGTGCAACCATGACTTAAATGGAAATTAACAATCGGAACTACTCGGGTATTTCCATGAGTGAAATACACCTCGGATATCAATCGGAACTACTCGGGTATTTCCGTGAGATGTGAAATATGATAAACCCGATGTGTTGAGATTGCTCGGATATAAGTGTAGGGTTACAATTTTTCGGGTAAATCGGCATTCGCCAGTTAACACATTTTCTAAGCGTGCACGTTAAGTAGTTCAATGTATATGGAAGTGTTGGACATCCTTTTTAATCATTTTTTATCAGTAACTCATACCAAATGGCGAAATGGTTGTTGTGACATATATAGTTGTTTCCTCAATCAAATTTAACGATTTTTTCGATTTCACATATAATTTTTTTTTTTAAACACGAAAGTGAAGTGACGTTATTCCGCTGAGAAACAATATGGCGTCATCCCTATTATTTCAGAGGTGTTATCATTTGGTAAACCCGATGTGTTCAGATTGGGAAAGGAATGGTAAAAAAAGCAGTTCCCTCAAAACTGATATCATCACTAGTGATGATATGACTTTTTGATATCATCACTAGTGACGATATTCACTGTGACAAAATTTAAAATGAATACACTGAGAAATCCCTGTATTTCACTGATAGGAATATAATAAAGAAATGTTATTTTGTTTAACTGTGCGTACATTTTCAACCTCTATTTTCAGGGTTTCAAGGAGTCTACATTTCCAGCCTAAGTAAGTTGCTCTATTTGTATGTTATTACCCCTTATCCTATAATGTTCTGTTTAAACCCATTTGCAGCATTATTTTCGTTTATTGAAATATGTATACAAGAGAAAAGGTTCAGCTTTTTGCATAAGCATTCACAAATATAATTTCAAAGAATATTCTTGTTTGAGTCTTTACAATGAATAAAACAAGAATGCCAAAGCACTGGTAAAGAGTTGTTTTGAACGTTATGAAGTCGGACTATAAATGGGTACAGTGTATAAAAGATCTTTTTTTTAAATAAAAATAAACGTCCAATCTGCGACCTAAATCTAGAATCTCAAACATTATTTTTCTATATCTCTTGCTTTTTATGACTCGTTAGATACTCCCGATATCCACCTAATGTGCTAACAAATATGCTAATTGATATTTGATCTCCTTTGGATGAATCGTAACTGAGCCCCCTTTCAGGGTACAGCTATAGGCCATTATACGCGTCACGTGATAGAGGCCAGTAACATGCAGACGACTTTTCGCGCCATTCGACAGAGGACACTTGTATATGTTTATGTTTATGTTTACCTTATGTTATTTTACATCGACGATGAAGGAAACTAAAAGCTTGTTCAAAGCAATTCTCGATGAAGGCTTTCTGGATACTAAACTAGTACTCGCGCCCGTTTTTTTTTTTTACTTCACCGCGCCTGACGAGAACTCGAACCGAGGAACCGCGGTACAAGAGGTCGACGCTCTACCTCTGCTTCATTTTCGCCCTATGATTCACCAATATGATTATTTCCCATATTATAACAAATCTGCTGGTATAAAAGCCTGCTAATGGTTCTTGGAAGAACAGCTTTCTTTAAACAAAATGTTTCTAGAATCTTCCTCTAGAATCTTCCTCTTTGACCTTTAGAATGCTGGGTAATTTTCTGGAAATAGATTTTCGTGTGGTCTGCTTACCCAAACCTTAATTGTCTGCTTAAGTGTGTCGAGGAATGATACTCAGAATCGCAAACAGGTTATATCCCAGACCAATTTACTTGGCGGCTGACCTGGATCTTACATGTTTATATAGGCATGAAGACGAATCCAGCACTATCAGGTTTAAAACAGGTAAAGCGTCTTACAATGTCGTCTACAAAGAAATTTATAGATGTAGCAACTTTTTCCTTATTGTTCTCTGGAAAATTCTTGCCGAGCCCTTGCTGTCTATCCATGTGTTACGACTAGTATGTGTCCAACTTGAAGTGGTTATAAATACGCTTTTTGCTGTTTTATGCTTAATAGAATTAAACTAGATCTGACCTTTCTTCCATTCGAGCATGTGTGCCTGGTCAACATTCTTAGTTGAAGAAGACTATAATATCTTAAATGATAAATGAGCAATTTATCGCTTTGTAACAATGGTTTCAAAACATTTCGAAGCGGTAACGTGTGTTTTTGTAGAGTTTATGGTGAATTCAATCGTTCACTACCAGATAAACTGCTTCCTTCTTAAATAAAGGTTTAGGCTAAATTAGCTTGTCCATTTTACCTATCCGACATTATATATGTTTTTAGATGCCATTTAACCTATTTCCAAACAATAAAGATATCTGACCAGTATATTGCAGACGAATCTGGAAAGCAGTGTGGAGCAATTTCTCCTTTTACCACAATGTTTTCTGCTATATCGGAAGATTATTTTTCAATTTCATCACATTGTTAAATGTCGTCTTTAAACTCTTTCAATTTGAGACAGCAGAAACTTTCGCGTTTGGTAAAGCGTTAACACATTACGGATTCTATAACTTTATCAGTGTGGGCAATATTAGCGGTTCAAGCAAGCTTTTTTATGATTTATGTTGTCTATTGAATGAGCAGGTTCTCATTTTTCAAATAATGATACAAAACTTTTAATTTTAGAGCGTTTAATTATTCCAAATACATCTTATCAGCGTAAGAAAGTTACATTTCACAAGTATCGTCTCCTATGTCCAGATGGTTTCGAATTATCATCCACATCAATGTGTCAGTAAATATGCAAAAGAAAATATACGTTTCGTTATAAAGTTATCGAGACAAATGTGTTTACTTGTTCGATATTGAAAGCCAGTTTCAACCTATTTTAGATATACTGCAACCGGCCATAGGCTGAAACAGTTATTTGTACCCTTTTTGGCATCGGTCAAACTCTACAGCCGTACCGTAATTCTTATCTCAAGCTCACAGAAAAGTGGTTCCGAGGTAGGATGTCATCATCGGGACACGATGTGTAGTGGGTTTGAATCGCGTGAGAATCGGTTCCACTAAATTTGGCTCAAGGACTGGCTATGTTTTCAGGAAGCAGAACCGAAAGTGAACGATCTTCTTTGTAAGAACTATTTTACCTATACAGGGGTTATTTACTGCCTCTGTTTTGGTTATGATCTGGCATCGAACCCGCTACCAAACATTCGTAAGGCGGACATACTGTATTATCTCTGTTAAACTGAGTGTTGTGTATACAACTTAATTAATATTTTTACTTCTACCCACTGCATGATCGAACAAGCTTCCCCATTCCATTAATTGCTGAAGGTGTGCGAAAGATACTAAGTTTATAGATATATATGCGATACACGTCTTAGTGTCCGCCTATTTCCAAGACTGACTTCTGCTTTGGCGGGAACTAAGATTGCTTTTGGCATTTGCTCCTACACCTCTCATTTGGAAGAAATTGATTCTTTATATAGCGCTTTCGACGAGGCCTTGCTTACATTATGTTACACTATACTTAGCTGTGTTTGAGAACAAACGTCTGCATATTATGGTGTCATATCATATTCGAGATTTGGATCCGAAAAATACAAATTTTCTTGCCACAGCGTCATCTTTTTAATGGCTTGATTCAAAATAGAGTACCATTTAATTCGTTTTATGTTCACACGGGGTATACTAAATCACTCGTAATACGATATGATGCAAATGAAGTGAACACTTTTTATTTTCTGATACTTCTTCATGTTGGCACACGTAACACAATTTGTCCTAAAATAGAGAAGAGCCTTTGGTATATTTGATTTTAGAGGTTAATCAAAAGATTTCAATACTGACAAAGTAATGTCATTCTAGTGTGCATCTGATCCCAGCTGTTGGAATGTATGACAGTATGTGTTTTTGGTATGAATTATTATCGTCATTTGTTTGAAATCATAAATGGCCAGACCTCATTTAATTATGTGTTTTTGTTTATTATTTTCCTATGTGCAAATACAGAGCTTCGTAAAGTCAGAAGGAATATTTTCAGAGTTCATATTGGTTCTGTTTTGGAGATAAAAATTTTGATAACATAATATTCTGGACCTTGAGAACATTTTATAGCAGTTTTACTGAACATATGCTAGACATTTGCGTAAGCTCAAAACAGTATTTTCCCTTATTTCAATATTGAGATAAAACAATATTGGAAAGGAGCATACTGCATTATTGGAATCGTTTCATGGAAGCAATACATGTTTCATCAATGAAATGGAAATACAGTGAAGCCTAGTTTATCCGGACCCCGATAATCCGGTTGTCTCGCAATCCGAACGAAATTGTAAGGGAACGGAATTATTTGACTAGTTTGTTGCAGACGACTTTTGAAAACATTGTGGGTAAAGGAGAAATTGCTCGTGACGAGCAATTTCTCCTTTTCCCACAATGTTTTCTGCCATATCAGAAGATTATCTTTGAATTTCATCACGTTTTGATATGTCGTCTGCAAACTCTTTCAATTTGGGACGGTCGACAATTTGGCGTTTGCTAAAGGGTTATAAGTATACACCTGCATACAGACCGTTTATGTCTTAATGTGTATACGAATATAGGAACATGCTCTGCGTCATTAGTCCGGATTATTCGGTAATCCGGACATTTTGTTGGGAACGGACGTGTTCGGATTAACGAGACATCAATGTTTACGATTGTTATTAAAACATACATTACTCATGAGAGCAACTTATCCCTTTGTTATAGATCTAACCTGTTTGCATAAGCATGAAGTCAGTTCCAGCACTATATGGGTTAATAACAACGTATGAAGAGGAGAAGTTGCTCATCTTGAGCATATTCTTACTTCTTACTTGATTACAATGATATCATAATCAAATGATTTACCAACTATGAGGTATCCATGACATTTCGGTTTGATAATGATGTCGTATTCTACAAATATATGGGACGTTAAAAGGTTTTGATTATAATTTAGATTGGATCACAGTATCCTATAAATCTGACGTCCTGTTTGATAATCGATTCTTAATATCTATTTCATTACTCTTAAAATGAAATTAAAATTTGATTGTGCATAAAAAATGTTTCTGGTGAGTGATTTATATATGGTTTATACCATTTCAAATTTATTAGTATTTTAATGATATACCATTATGGCATTATTTGTTGGCATTATTTGGTATAATGTATCATAGCTTGTAATCTGGTTATTGACATTATTGCCACCAGTGTATCGTATGGGCTTTTTAGCCTGATGGAATTATATATATATTATAGCGTCTTAAACGTATATGTGCAAGAGTATTCGATTAAACTATATTCTATTTGTTCCTATCTTGCTTTTTGGTAAATACCTAAAACCATGCAAGGCGTTTAGATTCACCACATTCCTTATATAGCCGAGGCGTTTAACCCTTACAGTGCTAGAACCGACATCCTGTTAATGCAAACAGGTTAGATCACAGGCCAGCCGCCAAGTCACTTTGGCGGCTTGTCTGTGATCTAAACTCTTTGCTACCTTATGTATCTTTCCTCATCAAATCTAAGTAGGTATTTAAGGTTTTGGAAAGAAACACAGAAAGACGACAGAAAAATCAATTTTTTGAAAATTACCCAGCATTCTTTGGTTTAATATTAAAACTATCGTTACAAAAATGATTGCTTACCACACGTAACTTCTGCGTTTGTCACTGCGCTATAAATAACCAACCAACCATTATTCATCTTCATCATCGTAATTGTTATTTTGAAATATTTCAATTAAGGGGTTTTTAAAGTTTTTACCCAAATTCATACTCAACCACAACGTGCGGGCAGACCGTCACAGCTGAACGAATTGTGTTAATAAGATTGCGTAATTGTGGGGATTTGCCTCATGCATCTAAAGTTTGACCGGATCAATAAGTCAATGTAACAAGAACATTCTGGGGGTGACCTTTCGACCTTTGGTTAGCATCTTTGTATTTGGACTGATTGATCTAACCACAACTACCGCAAAATGTGTGGGCTTAACTTTCTACATGGGATTCTTGTTCTATAATCGTTTTATCTTCAGGAAGGGCAGTCCGTGATAGAGAGAGATTTGTCTTCACAAATTGTTTTTATCAGAAAAGGTTTTTAACTGTAGTGTTGCTTACTGTGGATTTCAACCTCAAGTAAACCTGCCTGGCTGCTTATGTTTTTTTTAAACGTACAACCAGTCATGTTGTTTTCAATCTGAATAACCCATTACCAGACAATAACGACATTGGACCAGTTTGTTGCAGACGATTCTGGGAAACAATGTGAAAAAAGGAGAAATTGCTCTCAAGGAGCAATATTTTCTTTTCGCGAATTTGTTTATTCCATACCAGAAGATTGTTTTGTAAAAGGTTAAATCCTTCTATAGATTTTAATTCTGTAACCGTTATTGGACTAACTAGTTTATTTATCACATTCCATCTGGAAAGAGTCCATATATGTGTTACATTAATGGATGTCTGTTGTTGATTTCAGTTGCGCAAAAAACCCGCTGAAAGCTGAATGGGTTTTATGTCATAAAATATCAACATCAGAAACCAGTTTATTCGGATTGAATTACATTAGTATGTACAACTCTTAGTAAAGACTACACTTATCTATGTACCTTACATCGTACCGCTAGATCGATCCTATGGTTTGCATTGTATTATCGGGACACGGAACTTTGTATACAAATTTAATAGTTTAAACATTTTTTTAGATTAAGAAATAATTACCATTATATACATTACAAACAAATTAGTGAAACGTATTTGACCGGAAGATAAAGGCTTATAAAGTTCCTCTCCGTCAAATTATTGAATAATGATATCCGAAAGAGGTGTATAAATTTCATGCATATATCATATGATTCGAATATCGTAAAACTGCACTTACTAATGCACAACGGGCTAACGTTTTACACCGTTGACAGTTTAACCAAACTTATTTGAGTGAAATCGCATGGTATAGTTAGACAACCATTGCACGACTTTTTGCCAATTTCACGAACCGAACTAGTTGTATATATCTATTTTCACTGCAGCTTACAAAACAGGCGCGTCTTTTCTTAACCCTTTACCAAACGCCAAATTTTCGAGTGACCCAAATTCAAATTGTTTGCAGACGACATTTCAAAATGTGATGGAACAGGAAAATAATCTTTTGATAAGGAAGAAAACATTGAGGGAAAACTAAAAATTGCTCGTCACGAGCAATTTCACATTTTCTCACAATGTTTTCCAGAGTCGTCTGCAACAAACTGGTCAAATGTCGTTATTGGTTGGTAATGGGTTAAAGGATCAATTTAATATGCATGTTACATCGCGAAAGGAGCATCTAATTAAGATAAAAAAAACGTAGGGGATCCGTTTAAGGGTGCGCACGATTTTGATGTTGAATAAAGTCATTGCGATGTAAGTTAATCATCTCTCACCACTCATTAAGTGTTTTGATATTTGTCAAACCAGGTAGCGGTTTATTCCGCATAATGATACTCACTGGTTAAGCAATCAGAGGAGCGTTGGCTACGATGTTATTAATGATATAATGCTAAAAAACCTCGGTGCTCTCGATCCCACGAACGAACCAAATTACTAAGGCCCGTGTGCTTGCGTAAAACGATGAAGAAAGCCACATGGACTCCAATGAGCACTACCATTGCTGCTTCAGGGGTGCAAAATCAAGGGTTAAAACTGAGAGTTATTCCTGATTAATATTATTTGTGAAAAATAATACATGTATGGTTAACATTAGAATGGTATGTTGCGGGCGGCATACGACAAAATTACAACAATATACATTTTCCTCATATTGAGGAAAGCTATCAATGAAGAGTCCGATATTCAATCATGTCTATCTGACTTCTTCTTTAACTTTCACTTATTTAGAAATATATGATGGCAGCTTAAGTGTGTAACAATAAGAGAGGCAACAAACACAACACAACAGTTACATTTCTGATGTGTATTATCTCCAGAAGTCTGATTCGAATGGATTACGTTAAGGTATTTAGTAACTGTAGATAGACATAAACTTCAGGTTTCCATATCATCTTTATAATCTCGGTGTCCGATTTACGTAACAATTGTTTCATATTGCATTGTAGAGTAATGTTGATGTGTATTTAATACAGTAGCCCTGTAGAAATTCCACTATATTTTGGCTGTACAATCGCTTACAAAATTATCAGAGGTGTCCGAATATGTCGGCAGTTTTCCTGAGTTACTGCAAGTCCAAAATCCTGAGAAACTATTGCACTGGTACTAGCCTAAGCATTTAGACACGATTGTTCCGTTTGTATAGTTGTAACAATTTATGTGTTACTCATTCTTAAAGTCAAACGTAAATCGTTAAGTGTACGAATCCGTAAGTCAAACCGAAATTTTCTTTGGTATCGTTTTACTCATCATTTTATGCGTATTTCTTTAAGTGTACTCATCCTTAAGTCAAACTGAAATATTTCTGGGATACCGTTTAACTAAACATTATATGCTAAAAATGTGCGCAAGTTCAAAACAGCATTCCCTCTATTTTATTGAAAAGTGACACATCATTTGAATCGTCTCTCCGAGAAGACGCTTCCGACGATGTGTGGCATTCCAATATCGTACTTTTATTCAAGATACGATCCACTTTTATTAGTTCTGGCTTATGCAATTAGTTTCCTTACGTTGTTCAATAAAACGGTAACCTGGTATCTGATTTGGCTTTCTTCGCTTTGTGGAATATTGACCAATCAAAACGAAGATCATTATTCGTACTGGAACGTTTACATAACTTAAGACAATCAGGAATGATCCCTTTTGAGTTGGATCCTGACTAGTTTATGGATAGTACTGTATTATGTTCAAGGAAGTGAGTTTTCTGCTCTCATATTGACAGAGAAAAAATGGACACGAACAAACAATCATTTTCATATCTTTATTAGAATACTTGTATTTGATACATAACATATATGGTATACAAGACAGGAACACATAATACGTCGTTTTGTGAGAAAATCATAAAATGCACACTCGCTTCATTTGACGAATCATCACCCGCGAAACTCTTGTTGGAAAAGAAATTTGCCAAGAATGCATTGATTTCCAGCGTTCAATACGGAGTTGGTATATATACGCTCGGTGAAGTCCACGTACGGACGAGTCTGATATCGATATAGATACATAGGTAAAACATTGCTTTAGACTTATCATACAGCAATGTTCCTACATACATAGGCAGTCATAGATAAGATGTCATATCATTCAAATTATCAAATTAATCCAGGATAGTTCTTAAAGTTCATGTGTATTTTGAAAATTATCTTTCTCGCATTTAACGTCATCCATTCCTCTTGATTAAGCTATAAACAGCACAATTTATATATATCTATATGGTGCATGTTACGATAATCATGTTGTCTAGAAAAACCGTGTTAAAAAAATAACAAAAGGAAAACATTCGCTTTGCCGTTTTAGTGGCAAACTTTGTTTTATTCTCATTTCTCAATGAAAGTAAGGCAGATAGTTGAGGATTATCAATTGCTGTCTAGTAAAGCCGTGCAAGTCTAATCTAATTCACAACAAAGTTCCCCATTTCGATCACTTTATAACATTGTCAAATGCGACAGCTACCGATATTACAGATATTGTAGGAATAAGAATGTTTGTCATTACATTGTGTTGTCAGATGGAGATAACAGCCTTCTATTAAAAAAACGACGCGACTGTTCAAATGTTATTCTCAACTATGAAACTCTACACTAGTATTGAACAACTGTATCATGTTATATAACAATATAGTGCAAATGGAAGGCTTAAGATGTTATGCTTTCTATCTGAAATGGACCATTTCAAAATGTCGATATGAAGAAAAGAGAATCAAAACGAATCAAAACCTCTATGCAAATCCTAAAGTAACAGACTACATGAAAATGGACCAACAGTTCCTTCACAGTTCTGACTAGACAGTCACTTTGGTCAACATTAAAACGTCTGAATGTCCAAAGATACAAAGCTCATCGGAACGCGTTTAATCGAATTATGCCACAAATATATATGCACCATCCTACGCTTGCTCTTTAAAAAGAAAGTAGTCTTCGGGTGGAACTTTAGAGAAGAGAAGCACCTCTTCTGCAAATTCAAAAACTAACTCAAAATGCTGCTCTTGAACTGTCCTCTAATGTAGTCGAACAACTGTTTAAAAAAGTACATTATTCGTTCGGCTTTGTTACAGTTTATCTTGTTTTAAGCAACCATACTTGAACAGTGTGGGAAAGAATATTTACTCTGAGGTAATTTTGATACAGGACGCCAGTCATTCAGAAATCTACATATGGAGCTTTCTGAATGACTGGCGTCCGTATCATCCAAGCCATTAGTTGTCTTTTTTACCAATACGCTATCTCCTTAAACGATTGTTGGTTTAACCCTTTCCCAAACAATAACAACGTTTGACTACTTTGTTGCAGACGACTTTAGAAAACACTGTGGGAAAAGGAGAAATTGCTTGTAACGAGCAATTTTTCCTGTTCATACAAGGTTTTCTGCTCTTTCTGAAGAACATTTTTCAATTTCATCACGTTTTGAAATGTCGCCTGCAAACTCTTTCAATTTGGGACAATCGAAAATGTGTTGTTTGAGTAAGGGTTAAACAATTAGTTATCTAGTTCTCCAGGTTCTGCCTCTTTTACAAAAGGTCACTTAAAACAAGATTAGCTGTAACATAGTCCATAGGACTTATCAACCGAATATGCTCTTCTTCGCCAGGTAGAGCGCCCCTATTTTAAGTACGGCATTTCCGGTGGACCCTCCCCACGGGGCCAAAGCTCGGTCCCTCCGGCATCCGGAACATCTCTCATCGTAATACTTTCCGGACACTCCCCCGGACCCCCAGGAATTCTCCGCGATACAGGAGCCGTTATGTTGACCCTCTGGGTCCTTGTTATCGTGGCCGCCCATCCCGCTCGATCCCCAGCTACTGCTACTTCCGCCGTGATTTCCGCTTCCCCATCCGCTTCCCCAGCCGCTGTTTCCCCAGGACATTGTAGTAGGTTCCTTGGTGGAGAGGTTTCGGTCTGGTGAAAATGTGATTAGCGATTTGCGTGTGGTTGAGTGTTGGCGAGAGAGTTAATCAGTACTCTGTAATCTGGAAATAAATAAGCAAATGTTTAACCCATAATCGCTTTAACCCATTATAAAAAATAACATTTAACATAATATTTTGTATACGACTCTGAAAAACATTGTGGGACAAGGAGAAATTGCTTTTTAAGAGCAATTTCTCCTTTTTCCGCAATGTTCTTTTTTCATATCGTTTTATTTTGTCAATTTCATCACACTTTGAAATGCCGTCTGCAAACTGCTTCAATTTTGGACAGTCGAAAATATGGCGTTTAGTAAAGGGTTAAACACTATGGTGACTTCTATTAATGAACTGCCCTTGCTATAAATTATTCAGTAGATTTTTTGTATATTTTGTCGCTTACAAAGCTTGCATTAGTTTCCGTTGAGTTCAAACGCAGTTTGAACATCTTACTTTAAATGATAAAAAGCAACGTTAAACCATAGATAGAACATACTCTGAGCAACCAGTGTTTAATGTAATTTTTTTTTCTTAAAACAATCCTTGTTTAACGGAAAAGAACGCAACAGTTTGATAAAGCGATGTATAACCTAGCAAAAATAAGAAAATGTACATGTGAATAATAAACCAGTTTTTCTAGTTGAATTTGGGAAAATGATATGAAAACTCGGCTATTAATCAAGGGCATGTCAAGATTAATAACAATGTAATCATTCCTCATCAATTATATAATTTTGAGGCAAAACATACGATTTATAAAAAGTAAGGTTAGATAATCAGTCTTTTAGCCATTACATGAGAAAATTGAAACTCATACGTTTTTCCGTTTTTGCATGTAAAGTTTGTAAGTACAATAAACCCTTTACGTAGTGTGCGGTGATATCTGATCTTGAATCATTTCAAAAGGAGTGACATTTAGCTATTCTTATCAATACAAAGACTATAAATCTCAAATCTTTGTTATTTCAACATACCTGATCCGAAAACCATGTCTTATTTGATATAGTGTTTAAAATCTGGTCATAATCCGTAGTTCCATACTTTTTAATCATAATTTATCATAACCAGTAATGTTACATATATCTAAGAAAATTGGAATCCGATTGCCAACAAATGAAACAAACACGCAGCTTCGTAAAGTCTAGCTTGCACGGTTGATATCAAACTATTGGTTTTCTTTTAGGGGATGAATAACTTTATGTTGTTGGAACCTTTCTGGTTTTTAAAGGCAAATTACAACTTTGACAATGTTGTTCGAATGTTGCTCATCAGAACAGGAAAAGATTTTGTAAACCCAGTTCTTAAACAAAAGCCACTGCATCACAATGGGTTACAAAATTAATTAGAATAAAAATAAAAATATGATTGGAACAGTTCTCCAACAATGATTAATTTTGTTATTTTACACACTGACTTATCTTACGCTTGTAATTTATTCGTTATACTCACCTTTTAAATACTCTGACAATTCATGCACGATTTTTAATTTCATTTTCTATTGCATAGCGTCACTTGACTAAACTGTGGTTATTTATGAGCTTTCGAGCGATGTAAAAGTAAATCAAAAATTAGTTATTTCGCTTGAAAATTACATAACATTCAAGCAGGTTATCGCATGAACAAATTTTCAGTCTAAGATCGGACTAAGAAATACATGATAACGCGATCTTTGGTGATACCGTGACGCATAGAAAGAAAATGCTCATGATGAGAAAAGCATATTTTTTATATGGAAGTTTCTCAATCGCCTTCCATTCGTGCCTTAAGAGTGTTTATATGGAAATTTGTGTAGTGATTTCGGAAAAGGTGTTTTAACCCTTTGAATGCTGAGAAATATTCTAAAAATAGATTTGTTGTATCGACTGCTTTCCAAATCCTTAAATATCTGCTTTTGTTTGATAATGACCAATACATAGAGACGCAAACAGGTTAAAACACAGGTCAGCAGCCAATTGACTTGGCGGCTGGCCTTGATCTAACCTGCTTGAATAATTATGAAGTCAGTTTCAGCACTAAAAGGGTTAATACTTCAGAAAGATTATGTCCGTGACATTCTGAGCATATTAAAAAATTCGGAACATCTTCAATCATACAGGTGTAAAGATATTTCATTTAATAAAAGGCTTGATTTAGATGCACTATATAAAGCATAAACCAGTCAATATAAGTCATTATCCCAAAAATCCAAACACGTGACACTTTCGGCAAACTAGTTTTTTAATATGCTTACATATAAGGTGAAACACGTTATTTATGCATTTTGTCCTATTTAAAATGAAGCAACGGAATGTCTCTCACAAACTCATGTTTTGAAACTCGGTCCGAGAAAGTATAAAAAGAAAACAGTAACTTTATACGTATAGAAATAATCACGGTGTATCACTCTATTCTTTAGCAAATGAAACACCATACATTCGTCGCAAAAAACGCTTGTTATACCTTATAGTGCTGGAAGGGACTTAATGCTTTTGCCAACATGTTTGATCACAAGCTAGCCGCCAAGAAGGTTGGCGGTTGGCCTGTGATCTTACCTATTTGCTACTCTGAGTATCTTTCCTATAAAGAATTAAGCAGATATCTAAGGTTTCGGAAAGCAGACGACACAATCATCTATTTTTAGAAAAGTACCCAGCATTCTAAGAATGAATTAGTCTACAAGTAACAATTGGTAGTTTGATAGATCTTTGATGTATATGTGTTATTTTGGTAACGGTTAAAATGTTGTTAGACATACGCAACATTTCAATTTAAACAATCTTGTTTTCCATAAGTATTTCACACATATTGCGCATATGTGCGAATTTAATTCTTACTCCAATAAAGATATATGCTGTCCGCAGTGCATCCGTTAGTGTTGTAAGACAAAGCGCTTTAGTTTAGTCTCACAAAGAAACAAATCTCAAACCTAGTGTTTGGCCGTTACCTTTATTCCTGTATATCCAATAGAACTTAAAACAATACTGTTCTCGGCTCCATCGAATATCAAATTAATATGACTCGTTCATACAAGTCCCAACGGCATGGGTGTACAAAATATCACCGCCCCTTTTCAAACGAACAGGGGGCGTATTGTTAAAAAGTGAATTTTGAATAGTTACTTATGATATAATAAGTGTACTGCCACATTGTAACAAGACCGTATTTATTATGTATAATCAATCACAACATACATACCCGTTAGGGTGACATATAGCAGGTTACATTTTTGGAATGAAAGAAAGCATTGTGGTAAAAGGGGAGGTTTGCTCATGAAAACAATTTCTTCTTATAGTCACAATGATCTTTCCGTTTACGAAAATAATATTGTTCGTAGTAAAGTTGTATGGTTGTTCTCTTGTATGTTCGACTAAGATCGGGTATTGAAGTGTCGTTTTCCCTTATGAATTATCTTTTGTTTCAGGGATGGGTAAACATCATAATACACCTATTGATAATTGACTAATTGACACATACGTACACGTGCCATAATGACTTACATTGCCGCAAGCTGTAACTTTTTCTATATTAGGTGTATCGAAACATTGTCATTGTTTGAATATGTTGTTAAATGTATTTCAGAAAGATCTTGTTGAATGTTTTCTTGTCGGAAGTCTTTTTTTTTTCAGAATAAAAGGAAAGATCAAAGAAGTTTTAATCTATATGAATCGTAAGGACTTAGCCTTCATTTTGCATAACTGTTGTTTTCGTAGACACTTTAAATTGCAATACATTTTATAAGAGCTCACCTTGTAGGTAAAAAAGATCAGACTTCATATGCTTTTTCCAAATCACGTTTAAGATTAAAAAGGCTCGTTGCATTTATTCTTGCAAAAGGGAAAATGCGTCATATAAGGATATTCGACGTTTTTCGATCAAAACTTCTATCCTAGCTAAGAACTATTATTCTAATTTGTTCAAATTTGTCATCTTTTCAGACCTTTATTTTGAATGATGTAAAACGAATTGTTAAATACGGATTGAATAAATCTTACGGAAATAAACGTATTTGACGGATAGTTTAAAACAACCTACACCACTTACACCATATAAACACTCTTTACGCATCTTCTGCTATAGGCATTCTAAATAACTGTTGCTCACTCCAGAAAGCATCACTGTAAGACAATATAATATCAAAAAGGTTTATCGGGATATGTTTCTTAAGCAAATTCGTCTTTTTTTCACAAAGTTTTCTAACACATATATTGAATAGATTTGTATTTGTCAAGTTAGCAGTTGCTGTAACTGTCAATATTTTGACCAATGGAAAATTTCCAAATGAGATTGTGTTACTGTGCCGATCGATATTCAAACTAATATAACGAAGTTAATGTTCAATTTGTCTCTTTATTACAAAATAAACCCTCTATAGTTTCCAATTTCTTTGCTCACTTTACTATTTTTCAAACAAAGGTGATTGTTGACCTCAGTTTATGCCGTTTAGGCATGTTGAATCGCGTGTGTTCATGTTGATACGATGTGGGTATTGAATGAAATAAAATTATATCACAACGGTTTTGTAAGTTTTTCCAATTCACCTTTGTGAATGTCGTATTTTCAAAGTGCTTTCGTGAACCTAAGGACAAGTACGCTTTTTGATAATTATTCATGTTTTATCATGCTAACACAATCTAGTTACATTATATGTTATAAGAATGTGTTCTTGCATAAAAAGCAGCAATATCAAATGATTTGTAATCAAGATTAAAATTCGCAAAATTCGATTTTAAATCCACATCTACAAAGACAAAGCATCTGTAATTACAACCACAAGAACAACGTCTCCAAATCGTGAAAGTTCAAAAAACGAATTGCTGTCTCTTTTGTTCTTGGACTTATGATTAAACCGACGATTAACGTTTGTATAATATATCTTTTTGACTACAATATTCATTCCGTTTGTGTTTGATGAATTTGAAAGCAAAGAATGGTGAAACACATCCCAAACACATTCCCAAACGAAGGGACCACTGTTTAAGATTCAAATTCTCAATAATTCAAATTTACCTTAGTTCTTTTTCCTTTTCTTTTTTTAGGTTTATTTCCTTTAAAACAACAGTGTCATGATTAATACAAAAGTATCAATAAAGAACATGTTAACAAAAAAAATAAGAAATAAAGTGACAAGAAATCAAGAAGTAAGAAAAGAAGCAGACAAAAAGATAATGCAAAAAAAGAATTTAAAGTAAAGAAAAAACAGATAGTATAGGATATGTGTTGTCGTAAGGTTACGTAGTCAAAATTATTGTAACACTTTATTGTAAAAAAAAAAGAAGAAATGGATATATCCAATCCCACGATATAACTAATTTGCCATTTTCTTTAAAAAGATAAATAAAACTGATAGTACAAAATGCATCATGAATACATTTGAAGTGCAAAGGTCATAGGGGGGTTAAAAACGGTTATCTTTGAAATCGTCTAGCATTTTTGACACACAGCTTTATGCCATCCCAATCAATTTGAGTCCCATTTTCAAACAAATTATAACGGTACGTTATGTATTCTTTAACTCCAACAAAACTGGGTTTTATTTCCTTCATTTTAGATTGGTAAATGTAAAATTTAGTAAAAGTCATAATTTTGTTTAATGGTGTGTTTTTGGTGTCTATATGACCTAAAATAAAGATTTCTTTGTTAACCTGTATCTCTTGTATATTTGAAAAAAATGATTGCATTATATTTCTACGCACAGTTCCAAAATAAGTGACTATTTGTACAAAAATTTACCTTAGTTGTTGTTGTTGAACTTGAACTAATCGAACGATAAATTCCAAAGAACAAAAAACGAACATCTATAGAACATCTATATAAACCAAACGGTCGCTTGCAGAGCGTCGAAACAAATGCACCTTACTGTACCATAGCAGCGAGTCGACTGCTGGCTCACCGATAGAGCAAATCCTAATATAAGCGGTGCCTGACTGTATTAGTGGATAAGGCCCCAGTAAAATGATGTTAATGGTACAGAGCCCTCGTCATTGGCTTATGCATAGCGCTAACCCTGTTCCCTTTCGAAAACCCTTCGTATCAATGCTTTTTGATTGTAACAATAAAATAAAGAATTATCTCAAAAACAGTGTGGGGAAAAGAAAGCTATTGCTCTAAAAGAGCAACGCATTCATTTCCTCCATCAATGTTTTCTAATGGTTAACGACATAGAGAACGCAAGAGTTATTGCCTTAAATTAGCTCATTATCCAACGTTACATACGCGGTAAAACGCAGAAAAAAGGGAAAAAAGCTAATGCAAACCCCGTTTAAAACCAACATGGACTACCCTAGCCTATTGAGTCATATAAGCGTGAATGAATTTTGTTGATCTGTCTATGTTAACGTAAAATTTCTGGGTTAGATTTTTCATTTTACATGTGTTCTCTTTGTGCGCTCTCTAGTTTTAACTCGCATGATCCAGTTTCGATTTTTATGAGTGGTCTTGTGATTACGTTTCAAATAAATCTGCAAAATGGTTGTAGAAATCAGTTTAAGTTGCAATAGAATTGAACCAAATGAGAATTTTTCACTCGTTGTCGGTGAGAGATATGGGTTAAATTCTGCATGAGTGATGCAGAGAAAACAAGATTATTTGACAAACAGATACATCTTAAATTCGTTCTTAATCTTTCCCGAAACCTTGTACTTCGTAATCGATAGATCTGGCTTTTTGCAGGTGTTATAGCGAATTATTGAAAACTTTGTGACAAAATGATAAAACGCTCTTTATGCTTTACCTTTTCTTCACAATGGATTCCTCTGAATGTTATAAAGGTTTTAAATCACTCATAAAAGTCGGTAAATATCGCAAATTCCGACATCGCCCGAAGAGTTTACGGACGTCACTTGGTAATTGATACGAATGTCGAGGACATTTGCGGAAATCATCCAGTGGCATCCGTAGAGTATTCGGTAGTTGTCGGCGACTGCCGAGATTTCTCGACATTCGCCGATCTTTATAAGGGTCGTTATATCTTAAGAAAATGTAATTTAGTCATGATGTCCTTTTGTAGTATACTGATGATCTCATTTTGGACCAGTGACACATTCAGTATCGGGGAAGGTCAATCAATATCTTAAACTACTTTCTTTTTTTTGGCTTGCCACAGGAGCCTATGTGGCCTGGTGGTTAGAGTAGAACTTGAAATCGCATGTCCCCTCTCTGCGTTAGTTCAAATGCCGGTGACGGTATTTGGATTTTCATGATAGGTAGTCTTCCGACTGACTTTCGGTAATCATATTTGGGACTGATTGATCTCCATCTATCGCTCTCTCTCTACAACTACCGACAGTGATGTGCTGTTGTGCCATGTGAAGAAGAACTGTTGAACGCTAAGTTTTTATTCAACCTTTAACTAAGATATTTAACCTATTATCCGATCAATGTATTTACCATGGGCCAATGGATCACGCTGTTGTAGTAAACACACACAGAACAGCTTACGTTATAGATTAAATGTTTCACCCATGTTAACGATGCTTGTCCTATAACATAGCCAAGGGTTGTCGCTGTCGTAGGAAACATGAAAAGAAGAACTATGATCGTAATGTAAACGTTTTCCCGATAAAGGTTCTTGTTCACACAAGAGAAAAATTGAAAGTGAAAATAAAATGTTGCTTAACAATACGTTTTTGTATTGTTGTTTGACAGTACTTGACAGTAGCTATTGAACGCATACTTGATTCAGGAAGCGTCAACTTGTCTAAGTATGTGTAGGTTAAATGCCGTAGACCTCAAAAGCAGTGTCTCGATTTTGTATAAAAGGACATATTAATTCACTGTATACACACATTCAAGAAAAAAACGACATAATATTGCGTCCAGTGACTGTGTCTGTTCGTATTTTAATAATACCGCTGTATAAGTATTTTTAAAGAAACTTCCACATTTCCTCACATCTGTGAACAAGGACCTTTAACAAATATGTTTTACTTCTTAAGTTATTATCCAATAGCATTGGTCAAGGAAATCCGTTGTTAAAGAAAGCACGAATAAAAGAACTATTGCTGTAAAGTAAATAGTTACCATACAATAAAGATGATTATTACCCAATTGGTGTCTCTCTAATTATTGATTCTGAATTAACTCTATCATAGGTTAATTGATATCGATCTTCTAGGATGCATGGATAGGAGAATTCTTGCCAAGGCTTATTACAAGTCAATGTTTATATTGTTTATATAGAATTTTAATGTGTTGTTGTTTGGAACAATACACCACATGTAGTACTGTGAGTTGTAAAGTAAAGAGATAGAAAACGCGTTCTGTAGTGAGAACAATAGCAAGGCGTCTGGATCGTCACGTCCATAATAATACGCTCTTTATCTCCGTATGTTGATGTAAGACAAGTTACACCGTTCAGTGTGCCTTAAGCGACAGATGGTTGGAGGAGTTAATTTTCGGTTATACGACATATGTCAGCTTAACTAAAGATGATGTTATACATACCCCTTTTATTTATAGAGCTTTTGAGTAAGATTTTTGGAAAGCGTTTTATCAATGAAGATTTGTTTATGATCACTGATATTGGATTGTATTGTACGATTATACAAGACTCATTAAAATGCATCATAATGCATAAATTTTGATTCAAATTAGTTTAATAATTGTTCTAACGATTTCCTAAATAAGAATGCTTTTGAGTTTATAAATTCTTGCCTGGGTATATTAATTTCATCTATATTTTAAATCTGTTTTGTTGATAACAGAAAGAGATATGAAATTTCAAATTACTTTAATTTGACCAATGTTTTAAGTAACCTTTTGGATAGTTGATAAGATTTTAATATTTACATATGTAAGCGCATAAATATACATATTCACAAATAAACAATCAAGAAAAATGTTCGCTTAACTTTAAATTCAAATCTTCAAAGAGTCCATCGATTATGGACAAAACTGCCGATATGCTAATGCGCTTTATAAGTTAAATGTGTGAGTTTTTAATGTCTCTATCTAAACCTCATTTCACCCGAGGGGCAAAATAAGGTTTTGTGAGACATGGCAATGCATATAACAGATATTGTGATTGCAATTGTTGGTTGATTCGGACCGATTTAACCCTCATAGTGCTCGGACTGACTTCATGCTGATGCAAACAAGTTAGATCCAGGCCAGCCGCCAAGTAAATTGGCGCCTGGCCTGTGATCTAACCTGGTTGCTATTCTGAGTATCTTTCCCCAAATCAAGCACATATTTAATGTTTTATTTATTGGAAAGCAGGCGACACATATATCTATTTTAGAAACTTGCTCAGTATTCTAAGGGTTCAGTTTGAGCGATACACTTTAAAAGGCATGCAAAGATAGATTGAATATGTTTGATAACCCAAAAACGAATCTGGTTAGTGCTTTTCTGACTTAATATAATGATCGATGAAATGATTAAAGCAAAGAAAGATTTCGCTTCATATCAGTTTTAAGTGGTTCATTGATAGTTATTGCTTTTAAAGTCTCTGTGAAAATTACTGTTATCTTTTTATACGCACAACTGAAACGTTCTAAATGTAGAGGAAATATTTTCACATTTGAGAATTTTACAATGTCAGCGTGTACAGTAATTTTAACACAAAATATGACGAATGCATTTTATATTGACAGATGATATGGGGGATCACCGAACAGTATATTTCCTCCTTGGGATATCGATTGATTTATTGTGGATTTAAAGCCGTTTTCAATAGAATTTCAGTTATATCTCTGCCATTAGCACACCTTTACATACACTTGGTGTTCCTTAGTAGTACTACCTGCTATTCTATCGAAGCCGCTTACTTACACGAACGAAATTGATCAATGCAAAAAACAATTCAACGAATTCTCTCCGATGTGAGTAATTCTAATCTGACGCCAATGAATCAACTTGACAACCCATATATTTGAAACCGAAAGTTTTGTCAACCAGAACTTGTACTACTATATAATAGTTAACAATCGTAGTGATTGTTTCTTTATTTACCCATTCCAACATATTGTCATTATTCAAATTTAAAGCAACGACAGACAACTCAAAATTACTTGAAAAGGCTTACGTTTTCTTCATATTTTGGGTAGAAAGCAATCTACATATTTGTATCGCAGCAAAGTCGTGAATACCAAATGTGCCAAAAATTGATATGATTGAAGAAGGGATTAAGCAAACTACTTTTGTCAAAATGATTGTGATACATTTTTCGTGCAAGTACGAACACATGAAATATCTTTCCTGCAATTAAAAACAAATGATAATGCTTTCCAGAAAGGAAGAATATATAAATTACGAAATAATATGTTCACGTACGAGGAATGGTGGGTCGGTTTTCTCCTAGAGTAGTATTTAACTGTGATGGAGCGTGCTTGTGTTCACTACATGCATCTTGCGTTTTATTAACAACCTAATCCATAAATACGCATTGTCAACTAGTGTCTTTACTGTCAACTTGAAATAGTTCATCGTTTTAACTTAAATGGATTACTAGTATATTCGATTTCATTGGACATTTACGCGATATTCAGAGACCGATAATTATCGAAACGCGTTGTAAGAAAAAAGAGATTGATCATGATTAGTATTTTTCCCATTTCATGAATAGAACAGGCCTTTCATGCAGGCCTTCGTACAACAATCACTAGTTGATCATCTTTCAGGTTTTCTTTATACATTGCCATTTAGTCGAGAGATTCAGTCTCATTTCGGAAAATAAAGATTCCAAACAGGGTAATGTGTTAACAAACTTTGAATAATCGTTTATAGTCTTAAGACGTATGGGGCTATAAAATCCCCACAAACAAGGTAATGTTAATTTGAAACTGTACATATCTGTTAAAATCAAACGTGTTCACCTGAATTCCTTTCAATCATTAGTATGCGGAAATATTTTGCGAAACCTGACTCTTAATGATAAAGGAAGAGTCCATACTCAACTGCTTACAACGGCTGGTCATGCCTAATAAAACCATCAACGTCTGTTAGTGAATCGGGATACTACCTTTCATCAAAATCCAAATGCCGTCACCGGGATTTGAACCCACGCCAAATTGCATAACTGAACGGGCACGTTAACTTTCACCTCAGGCTTTATCGATGCATTTGTCACTATGTCTGCTTTCAGCTTTATTTTTCGTCATTAGAATAATTTAGACTGATTTAACTGACATATTTAAGATATATATACACAACATGAGTGATGCACATAAGTAATGTTGACCCTTAAAGTGCTGGAATCGTCTTTATGCTTATAAAAACAAGATACGATCAAGGCCAGCCACCAAGTAAATCGGCGGCTGTCCTTTGATCTAGCCTGTTTGCTAGTCTGAGTATCTTTCCTCATCAAAATTAAGCAGATATTTAAGGTTCTGGAAAGCAGACGACAGAAAAATCAAAATTTAGAAAATTACCCGGCATTCGAAGCGTTTAAGCATTAAAAAAAGATGAATTACCTATTTTCGATCCTCGTCTCTCAAACTTTATATAAATTTTCTATTCCAGTTGCTTACACTAACACTACTATTTCTTTGTATAAATGAGATACAATATTAGAGAAATATGTCTTAAGTAAAATTGTATTATGAGTATAAAATCGTATACTCGGCTTTTATATATAGTTGATCCGGATATGCTTTGTGGTATTCCCGTGTTATAAATATAAATCATTATCACCCTGGATATTTGAATTTGGGATTTTACAATATTCATTACGAATCGGGGTTTTCAACTATGATAATAATATGCGTCATGCATAAAATGGCCTAGATTTCCCTTGTTTGGTGATTCGTCATACAAAAGCTTGTCTCTTCTACAAAGCCCATTTCGTCATGGATAAAAAAACTTTCGCCTTAAGGTTAGGGTAAGGGTCCAGTGGTAAAACATTGGATCAAGGACAAGAAGGCTGTGTGTTTGATTCTCTTTACAGCAGAGTCATTCGTTATACATACAGCCTTGTTACAACCAGTTTTTAAATAAAATACCAGTTTTGAAACTGGTTGCAACATAGCCTTCGCCGGATTACAGGCCATGTATGTATCCAGAAATCAGAATTAAGAGTTTTTCATCTTTGCACGAGACGTTGCTTCACAATCTATATGAACATGGAGGTCTAAACAAGGAGAATATCCCTTTCCGGAAAAGCGATTTTATTTCCGTTTCCATGAGAAAATTATCGTGATAGATTAGCTCTTAGGATGCTGAGTAATTTTCTAAAAATAGATTGGTTTTTGTATCGTCTGCTTTCCAAAACCTTACGCAATCGCTTGCTGTTCTTTATGAAATCTACCCAGAGCTGCAAACATGTCAAATCACAGGCCAATTTACTTGGCGATTGGCCTCGATCTAACCTGTTTACATAAGCCTGAAGTCGATCCCAGCACAATAAGGGCTACCTCATTGTGTGTAATAGGTACATTCATGTCCGATATTTGATAATACGCGCATTTTGGGTTTAAGCGACCATAGAACAAGGAGACTATACCCTTGTATATAAGATAGCTGATGGCTTAATAAGGTCAGCAGCCATGCAGAATGCTGCAATGGGAGATTCCTGAATGAATTGCGGCCAGTATTAAGATTGGTTAAGACTTGATAACCTTTCGTGAACTGTTAAAGAGTAGACAGTTAAAGGGGACTTTGAACCCTACCATAGCTGAAATATTCTTCCTGTTCTTTATTGCGTATGTATAAACAATACTACCATACCAGCCCTGCAAGAGATTTTTGGGGATTGAGTAATGTTTGATGAGAACGCACCGTATCTTGTTCGAAAGAGTGTGGAAGTAATTTCACGCAAAAGGGATTATAAAAAAGGTCTTTCTTGCGTGATTTGTTACAAATAACTAAAAATCCTATATCGCACTGTTATATACATGTTTATACCATTATTTTGTCTCAAGCATTTTATTACAATTTGAGGAATAAAATGTCTTTGAATAGAATTGAAAAGTGTAGGCACCCGGTAAATCATCTAGGCGAGACAACAATCGTAACTACTCGAGTATTTCCGTGACCAAAGAAATACACCTCGTACATAAGTGTAGTGATACAAATTGTGTTTCATTTGTTCCAGCTAATAAAAGGTTTTCAGGGTGCTTCCACGTTAAGTAGTTCAATGTAAATGGAAGTGTCCAACATAACTTTGAATCACTAGCTTTAGTTTAGTACTCGTACATATTAGAGAAATGGTAAATTAAGATCTATTTATGTTTCCTTAACCAAATTAAATGACTATTTAGACATGATATTTAGTATTTATATTTGAAAACGAAAGTACATTGAAAGTAGTCTTACACAAACCAATATGGCGGCTTCAATGTTATGTCATATCTGTTAATTGGATAAACCCGATGAGTTAAGATTGGTGAGTCAATTATATAAAAATGTCTACCTAGGAAGAGCTAATATCAACTTTTAGTAACGGTGGCGTATAAAAAGCCAATTAAGTTAATGCAACACACCCTTTTATTCAACCGGTTATAACCAGTTTGGGATAATCTTGTTCATCAAACCTTTGTACAGTTCGAGGTAAATGTAGGTTTATCAATTTTTAAAAGCGAATTTAGGGAAAATAACTTAGAAAGGAAGTGACTTTATCTTATAACTGGCCCTTTCTCCTTTTGTTTCTGCTTTGGGATTGTTAAATGGCTTTAAATAAATTACATGTTTTTTATGTCTACTTTAACCTATAAACATCACCCCTCGAGTCAGATTTCGTTTTAAATACAAATCCATGTTTCAGTTTACGTATTTCAATAAGTGCAAGCATAGATATATATATTGTGTGTTTCATACATGTAATAACGTTCTAGATCAGCGGTTAACATGGGGTTGGATGGGAGTTGGGATTGGTAGGTGTTTAAGGACTAGAACACCCGATTCGAGTCTCAAAAGTGGCCAAATTGTTCAACTGTAAATTACTCTTTGGCCAGACACTAAGTTGTAATTTCAGTAGGGGCCTCCTTAGGCATAGTGGTTAGAGTACAGAACTTGAAATCACATGGTTCCCCCTCCGCGTTGGTTCAAATCCTGAGAGGGATATGGATTTTCATGAGAGGCAGTCTCCTGACTGACTTACGGAATGCCAATTGTTCTACCCACCTTGACCAGCCCTTATGGGCAGTTGAGTATGGGGTCTTCCTCCATCATTAAGAGTCGGGCATCGCTACATAACTGAAAAAATGTTGATGTGATGTAAAACCCATATAAATAAAATTTAATTTAGTTCGTGAAAATTCAATATAAAGCCGTTTAAAGCTAAAATGAAATGCTGCAACCCTAATTAAAAGCATATTTTGGAGATATTTCAACCGCAATTAGTTTACGTTTTTATAAATACTCCATGCTATTGGTCCTTACCTAAAATCTCGTCACTTACTCCTCCCATGAATACCAACAATATAGGGTTTAAAGGAGACATATTCCCTGTTTTCAGGTAAAGTGTCGCTCAGCTAGTCGCCCCGTGATGTACACGTCAGATAAATCAAGAAATCAGTTAATGGTATTTTCTTTATATCTAAATAAAAATCAAATTACCACAACGGTGTTAGACGTGTGGTGAATCATGCATACTTTATATGTAGTTTGGTTCCCGTAATGTTAAAGGGCAGGTAATTCAGACACATTTGTCTTATTGATAGCGTACTTTACTTACCAAATATCTCGGACATATAACGGTTTATGACGTGTGCAAATGTGTCCAAATGATCTAGCATTCGGACACATTGGCACACGTCATGAGTGGTGCTTTTCGTTCGAAATGTTGCAAAATCCATGTACTTTAAGTTCTTTTTTGTTTAACTTTAGAATTGTTTGTTCCCAAACGGGAATATATAAAAGTCATGATGAAATGTCTTTGAAACAGTACAAGTGTTGTTTAGTTGTATAATATACAATGAAGAATAACTTTTGAAATAAAATTGATTCAAAAGGCGTCAATGTGTCTACGTATTTATTTTCTTTATGGGGTATCTAGGTATTAAAACCATTCCAACGTTTTTGGACTTGAATAAATACTAACTCATTTTAAACAGACTGTTGATACTTGGTACGAATAGTTTTAGATTTCAATGGCTTTTCCCCACTGTGTACATGCTTAATACCACGGCAGAGCTGTTGTACATTTCTAGATATGCAGTTTTAATTTTCATATATCCGTACACATGTAAAAAAGTAGCTTAAATGCTTTCCGTAGAGACATACATCATAAATGCACGATACATAGATACCGTAAATGCCGGTAATGGTCATTCAACATACTTTGAATTAAGGTAATCTTTTTCGAGAGGACCCTTAAATCAATCGTCGGTGCTCTACTTCATTTTAAAAAGCTCTTGATGGAGACAAGCAAGTAGTCTCTGTAACCAAAGAACTAAAATGTTTATTAGGTCTTTGCTGTAACTTAAGCAGGCTGGATTTACGATAAGCATGTTTCCACATTTGTAACTAATATGTCATTAAAGATGTCACGCAGATCTCTAGAATAAGATAATGACTACGACAGTTCACCTCTTTGTTTCGTCTCTAAACCATATAGTGTGGGTACAGCATGTATTGGAGACGTCTCTTTGATTCGTCTCTAAACCATATAGTGTAGGTACAGTATGTATTGGAGACGTGTCTTTGTTTCGTCTCTAAACCATATACATGTAGTGTGGATACAGTATGTATTGGAGACGTCTCTTTGTTTCGTCTCTAAACCATATAGTGTGGGTACAGCATGTATTGGAGACGTCTCTTTGTTTCGTCTCTAAACCATATAGTGTGGGTACAGCATGTATTTAAGACGTCTCTTTGTTTCGTCTCTAAACCATTTACACGGTGGTTAATCAAAACGGCTTCTATGCGTATAATCGAGCGTTGCATTGCTTCTATGCGTACAGGCACCGGCTTCTATACCGATAAATCGTGTTGACATGTGATGACGTGTGTGTTTATTTCTTTAATATCCTAGCAGATACGACAAAATTTCTTGTTTTAATTATCTGACGGAACATGTTATATATTTGTTCATTGGTATAAACTGGCATTTGCGTTCGACATGTTCCGGTATTCAAAAACAAACCAAAAATGTGAAGCAGAAATACGTGAGAACTCCTCAAAGTTGATTTAAAAGACAATGTTTGAATCATATCTAAAGGTATCAAACTGATATTGACAATGTTTTGGCAATTTTAACGCACATTAACTGATACTTCTCAATAATTTCGGTTTTTGATTTTGATAAGCCTTGCACATGGTAAAAAACGAGATATGTTAATGCAACGGATAATATATGTACACGGCACCGGCTAATTAACGATGTAAGTGGACAATTTTATATACCCCGTTTCTGATCATTGATTAAGTTGTAAAACATGATTTTTTCATTAGAATAGTTTCGACATGATTTATTCAAATTAAAATCTTGATAAATTAAGTCGATTTTTTCACTTTGTGTGCGAAATATGCATCAAGATGTGACTTTTTCTATACCAAGTTATTTCACTTGAAATAAGCTAATTCGTCTAACTCATGAAAGTAGGATTGTTTTTATAATACTCTATGATTTGCATTCGCATTATCATTACAAGTAGTCATCAAGAAATATCAGACACATAGTCGAGGCTATTGTATTTTATGTTTTACTTCCTTGGAAGAGAATCAAGCCCAAAACGATAATGGACCATTATTAAAAGTCTGCGACATTAATACCTCGACCACAGAGGCCACTCAGATGTATCTTGTCTGTGACTATATGTACTGCCTTTTCTTGTGTGTGATGACAAAGTACAATAACAGCATGTGATTGTATGCTTTTGAAACACAATGCATATGACATTAAATAATTTTCCGTGTTAATAGTTCGTTCAGAATTTAACACTTAGCCTTTCGTGTCACCAGATTTAAATCATTTATTGGTATGATCAACATAGATTTCGACGAGACAAAGTGGTCATGACAAACTCGAACAAAACGATATTCGACAAGACAATGACAGTAAGAACAAACTCGGGCGAGACATCGTTGGAAAAGACATTAACAATGGAAATTAGAAACAAACTTGGGCGAGACAATATTGAAGACTTGAGTTGAAAGACCGCTTTAAAAGACTTGGATGGACAGTAATTATCGTGGGGGATGAACATGGGTGGGTAGCATCTATTGGTCTCTCCTTTTGTTGATATAACCAAAGAGAGACCGTCTTATCTTCGTTTTAACGTATAAAACAAAAGAATGAGGGTTTATTTAGAAGCCAATGCTTTATGCTCGTATGATAGCCGGTGCCAAAAATTAATGTATTTTAGACTATTCGTACTGTAACGAGTATCGGGTTCCTCTCGGAGTAAAGCCGACGTGGGTCACCCATCCAGGTACTAACGTCTTAGTACATTGCTTAATTACGAGAGAAAGCCAACCACTCTACCGAATCACCCATGGAAGCCGGCTTCTACAGCGAGACTGTAGAAGTGGTATTTATACATAAACCCTATTACCGTAACATTACTCCCACCTTTCTCTTGACTTAGTCCCGAAGTCACAAATGTCACTGAGACATACATGGGCAGTTACCGACTTATTAACGATTCAAGAAGGTAATACTGCCGCTATAAAGACTGCCTCAAAGCAGAAACAAGGATCGAGAACATGCGACGAACAATTAAGGGTACGGGAATGATGGTGATACCAAACCAAATTAAATCCCACCGCTGCCACCAATTTTGTAACGTGTATCGGGTCGCACTCGGAGTCAAGCCATCGTGGGTCACCCATCCAGGTACTAACCACTTAGTACGTTGCTTAACCTCGAGAGAAAGCCCACCACTCCACCGAATCACCCATGGAAGCCGGCTTCTACAGCGCGAAAGTAGAAGTAGTATTTATACATAAACCCTATTACCGTCACAGTACATTATCCGTAGCCAACCCCGTTAAGGATTTTTATATATTTCTTTATTTTTCTGATAAACCAAAGAATGAACCATTTTCTTTTTCGTTTCAACCTATAAAACAGAATGAAATGAGAATGAGGGTTTTTTTAGAAACCGGTGTCATCTGTTCGTACATTAGCCGGTGCCAAAAATTACAGCTTAATAAGCTATTCGTATATTATCCGTAGCCACCCCCGTTGAGGATTTTTATATATTTATTTCATTTACAGACATTAAACATGACTATAAATTGTTGCATACATGGATCTTTATTTTTCTGATGAATTACATTTCGGAAAAGAACGTAATCTTTTATAAATCAGACAAAAGACTATATTTTCATCATAGTGTTTACATTGAGGACTCGCATGTGGCCAACTTGTTTTCTTTAGTGTGGATAAAATGAAATGTTATGAGACAAGACAAAATACATACGTTATACAAAAAAGTTCATATTGTTCCGTGATACACGCCATTTTAATAAACTATTTCTCTTTTTTCTTTATATTCTCCTTTTTCCCGAACCATCGTAACGTTTTTCTTTGTTTACAAACGTATAGAAACCGGTGCTTGTACGTATAGAAGCATGCAACGCAAGATTATACGCATAGAAGCCGTTTTGATTAACCACCGTGATAAAGTGTGGGTACAGCATATATTGGAGACATGTCTTTGTTTAAAATGGTGTCTCAAATGGTCTTATGTTAACACGCAACTTTTAAGTTGAGAAAAAAGGTTCAAACGAATAACGCCACTCATGAAGTTTGCCTTGTTAAAAAGCTCTTGAAAAACAAGATTTAAGACCCCATGTGTGACTGCAGTAAATACGGTTTATAGTAGGCATGCATCTCCATGTGTGACTAATTTATCATCAAATATGGTGGACAGACATCTAGGAAAGAGAAATAATACAGTAGCTAGCATTCGACTCTTAGTCCCTATAGTGATGATATTCAGAGAAGTTTCCGTGGCCTAGTAGTTAGAGTACAAAACTTGAAATCACATGGCCCCTTTCCGCGCGGTTTCCTGAGAGATATACGTATTTTTTATGAGAGGCAGTCTTCCGACTGACTAACGGAATGCCAATGGTTCTACCTGCCTTGACCAGCCCTTATGGGCAGTTCAGTATGGGAGTCTTCCTCCATCTTTAAGAGTCGGGCATCGCTACATAACTGAAATAATGTTGATGTGATGTAAAACCCATATAAAAAGAGAGAAGTTATATAGATTAAAGGCACATCAAAGGAGAGGAGTACAAATAAATTACCGAAAAAATATATGGAGTTCTTTTATTATGTTCATTAAAGTCATGAAAATTAATTTAGGAATGCATTGAGATCCTATTAAATAGGCTCATTTAAAATAAGTTAGTTTGTGCTTGGAAGATAGTTGTCTCCAATTCAATCATGTTTATCAACAACCTGTTTGATGACATATTCAAAATATCGAATTCTGATTGGTCGGTTCAAAAATGTGTGTATCAACTGTCAAGGTCAGAGGTGAAGTATCAGAAAAACTGAATTATAAAACTTGCTAATCTGGGTTATTTCTGGTTTACTTTCACATTTAAATTGTGCTGATGGTGTTTTATGGTGAAAACTATTTGAATCTGTCCAAAAGATTACCAAATAATATAGTTTGATATAGCATTAATCTCCTTTAATGGGCCTTTAATTGATAACAGGACGATGAGGGGAAAAGAGGCAAATACCTACCATCCAACATCAATTATATATGATACATTATCAACAAAGAATAATGGAGGTCAATGATCAGAGAATTAATCGATAACCTCTCTTTTTCAACTATTTACCTTGTTTATCAAAATGACATAAGCACTATTCAGACTACGTGTATGAGCTTGAGTCAATAAAGTAGTATGGTAGTTTCTCATTGATATTGTCTAAAAATTATAAGGAAGAAAGGAGAGCATGTTCATTTTCGAAAAGATGATCTTCACGGATTTATCTTAAACTTCCGATGTAGTTGCGTTTAAATCGTGAGAAAAACAGCGTTGAAGGAATTAACGCTTTTTCGTATATTAAGAACGTACACATATTTCAGATTTGCAGGTTAGATTTGGTGTTCCAATCCTTACTCTCTATTCATTCTCTGAAAGAACTAATAGTGTGGTATTCGTTAGATTTACCTCGACAGTAATTACCGCAATGCATTTTCCATTGGCCCTTAATTAAATTACTAGATGGCAAACGTTCTTATAAACATTGTATCTCAACTTGTGCGCAAGAGAATGACCGGAGAACCGACTCATACTGTTCGTATTTTTTAATATTTGAGACAGCTAAGTAGAAACAGGACTACACTAAAAATCAAATTATCCTCATGAATTTTAAAACGCGTATGTCAAAAGACACCGATAGCTATCTGTATATCTATCTGTATATCTATCTGTATATCACGTAAATGATACGAAAATGAGCGAACCCCTATTGAAAAGAAAGGAAATGAAGACAAAGCTCTTGTTTGTGAGAAAAGATTTATCATTCCGAGCGAATTCTCCTAGTGTTAAACTGTTTTCAATATGTGATGTTTCTTTCTCTTTTTCTTCAAATTAACCAAACTTTTTTTTATCGTGTCGTGAGAGGGGGCATTGTCGCCTAATGGTTAGAGTACAGGATTTGGATTCTCATGTCCTCTCTCCGCGTGGGTTCCCATTCCGGTGAGGGAATTGTGATTTTCATGATAGTCAGTATCTCACGGCTGATTTCCGGCGTGCCGATGGTTCTACCTGGCTTGACCAGCCTTCATGGGCAGTTAGTACAGAGATTTTTTATACCATTTTGAATCGGACAGCGAAATAAATCTGTTACAAAACCTCATGTAAAGAAATGAACTCATTTGTTCCTTTCCGTAATTTTGAATTTTTGCTTTTGTATCCCCTGATAGAAAATAGTCTGAAGAGTGAATACGTTGCGAGCGTTTCTATTTATTCATGAGTTTATCTATCAAAGGGAGAAGAAGAATGCTCAAATATTGAGAATACTTGAGAAAGCACGTTAACAATCTGATAGCAAATAACATTCATTCGTTTACAACCATCGTTTTATATCGTCATTCATGCTATAAGAAAAGCGTATGATTCTAAATTGCATTTTAGAGTTTGGGCGAATTAAAACATACATATCCAATCGTTCGTTTGAACAACGGAAAATTGAATCTCTGAATGTCATTGGGAATTTTGACAAAAATCGAATGTACATCGTAACATCCTAATATATATCTAATGAAAGGAGAAAATGTCGTTGTAAACACTAGTTGATTAACGTGTTGAAGACAACAAATTTACATTCGAAAGGATTATTTTTTACTTTCCTTAAACTACTGCAAACATTGTTTTATAGCTTTAATCTAATTTCATACATACATGTATCATTTAAGAATTCTGACCGAAATTTACTCCATAATTTTTGAATTCCGTATATCAGCTGCAGTAAGTCTTTAGAAACCCATTTCGACAAAATCATACATTATTCCAACTGAGCAATTAATCCAACTGAGATATTAATCCTTTTGTCACAACGGGGTTTTATTTCTCATCATAGACAAGTTGTTTTGATCTGGCTAGTTTTGTAGTCTAATGTTGATGTCAAAATATTACGCTAATAGGATAATCGGGTTAGAGACTAAAAGATTCCTACTCTCAGGAATGAGAAAAATAAAACATAATAAGTACTAAACTCTCACAAATAGACTGAGATAAACATCACTAAAAGACAACCAGATATATGAGAATCAGTTATTGATAAGCCGCTTCTTGTGGGATTCGAACACACAACCCCCATGTCCTAGACTAGAACCTCTACCCCAACACTACAGTAGTTGAAGTTTGACTGTTGTGTTAACCTTTTTATCCCAAACTCGCTCACTTTTTGGTGTTGAATTGAGAGGGCTCGAAATCTATGTTAATGTCCTTGGGTCGGGTTTCCGCAATTTCCGGTATCATATTATAACGTATGCTAAAAATAGGTCAAGTGGGTGTTATGTCAAATGACTGTGAATAAGAAAATACAAACACACACTCCCTATTGAAGCATCTTGGTGTATTGGGGAGGCGGATCTTTGAAATCATTGTTACCAAAGGAGAAAATTACTCGTCGCAAGAAATATACATCTGTTATCAATTAAAAATAAAGTACCTTCTCGTGCATATTCTTTGACTATTTGAATTCGTAGTAAATGGTGTATGCTGCTAACTCTTAAAATGCCGGACAATTTTATAAAAAATAGATGGTTGTGTCGCCTGCATTCAAAAACCTTAAATATCTATTTATTTTTTATTAGGAAAGATACTCAGAGTAGCGAATAGGTTAGATCACAGGCAAGCCGCCAATTTACTTGGCGGCCGGCCTGGATCTAACCTGTTTGCATAAGCTTGAAGTCGGTTCCAGCATTATAAGGGTTAAAGTGTTAAATATTAAGATCAGGAGAGGGGCGGTTCGAAGGTACGGCAACCCTTCAATAACTTGCTTATTTCGAGTAATTAAAACTTATGTCAGTTCATTTTCACAACACATTTTCTTTCAGTCTGTGTAGTGTTTTGCAGTTCGCAATCCAAATCTAAAAGGCAAAGAGAATTTTTCTTTGGCAAAAAATAGATTTTCAGGTCAGTTGAGCAGTAAGGTTTCGCAGATGTAAGACCAAATTTTGCGTTCATATATCAAAGTGACAACATGCCCTTTAGTTTTAAACATATTCTTAAAAAGACCACAATCAGCTGATGCTCGGTCCAAATCACGAGACATAGGGTAATTTGGGAAAGCATCCTATCCTATACGTAGAACGTAGGCTAAGGTTGTGCCCTTCCTTTCTAGCCATAATAAATTGTATCGTGAATAATGTGGGTCATGTTATGATTACAGAATGTAAATAAGATGTAAAAATAGCTTTCTCAAAAAAGAGGGGGATTTCGATGGGAAATTCTATGAGTCATTGTGTTGTGTGTATCTGAACAAGCAACTTCCTCAGCGTGGTTCATGGCGCGTAATACGTTTTACGTTATCTACGTACACAATAATGGGTAAGTTTATGAATGTGTTACTTAGGACAAGACACTCATTTCTGGATTCGTATAACTTGATCACCCACTTGCCAGACCCTTTTGCCAAATTTGAGTTTATGTCTACTTACCAATGTTGTGTTCTGCGTTTTATATGTTCAATTGGCAATAGAATATGTTTAATCTATCACCCAGTGTCCCGTGCAGCTGTACGTTACTGATGTAAAAATGGGCGGGAAGCCTTATAAAATGAATATATGCTTTTACACGAGACGATTATACAGCGATTTCTTTCCGACATTATTGGATTTTATCCTGTTCTAGGCGACTGCTCCTAACAGGGGTGGCAGAATCAATTGTCCGTATTACCAAGCTTTTCCAAAAATCTTGACGGACATGCGATTTTTCCTGAAATTGACTATAATACTATTACACGTAACAATTAAAAACAAGCTTTGGTGTTGACGGATAATTGAATCAAATCAGATTTCGCCTCCCCTGCAAAGTTTAACACGGAATGTAATTTGATGTATTCTGCTGCAGTATTATGACAGATGCCAGTCATTCGGAAGGCTCCTATTAAAGTTTTCTGAATGATATGCGTCCAAATTTAACCTCTAGCGGTCTTATACATCACAATGTTTCTCCTTTTAATATGGCCGCTTAAACCCAGCTTGAATATACCTTTTCATAACAATTACTGTAGTTATCAAACTTTTAACATATTTTCTGAAATCTCCATCGTTCCAATGAAGTTAATTATTTAAAAAATCATTTTTGTAGATCTTATACATATTTTGACATTATGATTAAATATCATGAACTGTACGACAAACTAACCTAGCTTGAAAAAAGGGTCAATATAGTAATGCAATCTAAACTCGTCGGGTTTATCCAATGAATCAATTAGCTCAGTGTATTTGTTTCTATTCCGAGAAGTTACGATTGGATGGTAATGATGGAGATGTATAGAATCAAACTCCGCGCAGGAGTACTTACTTCCCTTGCTACAGTTCAGTACAGTATCACTGCCTTCATAGAAATCACCTGACAATAAATACAGTCATGTGACCAAAACAATAAAGCTGGGACGCAAAAGAAATGAGTTATCTATGGTTCAATTCAACCTGCATTGCTTTGAAAATGAATGATGAATCAAAGTCATGCATTACTTTGACAATTTCGCCGGTCATGACTATGTAATTTGTTTTCAAAATGTGTATTATAGGATCTACCTCGATACCGTCTTTCTTATAACGAAAACACACCTTAGATGTCTGTTATTTTGATGTACTTTATTGCTTCATTATATCGAATAAACGTTTCATGTGTTGGCTGTTACGGGACCTCGTTGCGAACCAACAAGGAAAACAATAAGGTTACAAACTGGTTTGGGTACGGTTTAAGCAACTTCTGTCAGTTTTTAACATATAAATAAAGTTTGCCATTTTTTTTTATAATGATTGGGTCAAAGAAGTCAAACTTCCAAAATTAAAAACATGCTGTATTTAGATTTCGATTAAAAATTTATAATGAAAAAAATATAATCCTTCCAGATCTTGAAGGATTTTTTCTGTGAAAGCAGAGAGCTCCTAACCAAAATGGAAAGATCACTGCGTAGGAGAATGGTATAGAATATGATTGTCACGTAGTCACATTGTGTGTTCCCCGATATGGTGTTTTAGTTAAGAATCTGTATTATCCATCCCTACACGTAAAAAAGCCACGTGTCTTATCATGCTGACACTAAAAACACAATCGCGACGTATTTGACCCGTCGCTTTACAAAACGTAAACCAACCAATTACCCTCATGCACACATCTTATAGAGCACATAAATAGAAAACGGTAAACCAACCAATTACCCTCATGCACACAACTTATGGAGCACATAAATGGAGCATGGTAAACCGAATATTTACCCTCATACACACAGGTTAGTATGCACATTCACTGGGAACGGGTGGGTACACAGATGTTATTACATTAAGATAAGAACATTTAGCTCATCGACACAATACACACACTAACTCTTTTGTTATCTCACACTTATTTTGTTATACTCTTTTGCAATTTATAGCATTGTTTCAAATGGAGAATTCACTCGTAATGATTAATTCTCGGTTTGTTGCCAGTATGTTGAAGTATATATCACAATGGCTACAGTGACGATTCTGTGTACATTGCGATTTAATCTTCGTTGCAATCCATTGTATTAGCTTGTAATGGTACAATAGTTACGGTTTATAGCAAAAGCCATATACATATAATATAATCATTTCAGGACAAAGAATGTATAAGATCATGGATGTAAGCTGGAGAGAAATAGTGTTAAACTATCTATTTAAACACCACCAAATCTCGTGATTAATCTTTTGTCACTAACACCAAAGCCAGCTGAGGATATTGTACTTAAAAAAAACACGTTTGACTGATCGGTCTTATTCGATGATATTGCATGTACTTAGTTCAAAATATCTAAGCTATTACTGGTAAAGATACTCCTTTGTTGGATTAGATTAAATCATACTTTAGATTCAAATAATTAACCCTTTACCATACACCAAATTTTCGACTGTCCCATATTGAAAGAGTTTGCATACGACATTTCAAAATGTGATGTAATTGGAGAGAAATCTTCTGATAGAGTAGAAAACATTGTGGGAAAAGGAGAAAATGATCGTTATGAGCACTTTGTCCTTTTCCAACAGTGTTTTCGAGATTCTTCTGCAACAAACTGGTCAAATGTCATTATTGTTCGGTAATGGGTTAATCCTTTTAAATAATATGTCACAATTAAATCGTTGGTACCAGTTTGGTTTAAGAGCAACGGTACCTATAAAAAATGTTGAAATTAGCGTTCATCCAATTCAAATAATCACAGCAGCAGATATAGTAAATCCAGGACTAGTTTTGCACAGGGTTAACCATAAGAATGCTGGATAATTTTCTAAAAATATATATTTGTGTCCTCTGCTTTCCAAACCTTACATGTTTGCTTATTTTCACGAGGAAAGATACCCGAAGAAGCAAACAGGTTAGATCACCAGCCAGCCGCAAATTTACATTGCAGCTGGCCTGGATATAACCTATTTGTATAAACATGAAGTCGGTTCCAGCACTATTTGCGGCATTTTGTGGAAACACGTCGCCTTTCTTATCTAAATGCCATCAATAGGGCAAAATAAAGTGATCATAAACTGTGATTATTCTTATTACATTGTTTGACATATCTGTGGAATCTAGACAGTTTGGTAGATTGTAAGGTCAATACAGAACGCCGTATTTCTCATATTTCGTGTTTTTTTTATAATTTAACTTGTATTTTTGTGATTGTACGTTAGGATCGTCATTATCGTTTTTGTTGTAACAAAAGTAGTGGCAAAATAAGTAGTAGTTGTAGTTAAAGTAGTTGTTTTCGAATTATACGTTTATATGTAGTTGTTTTCGAATTATACGTTTATATGTAGTTGTTTTCGAATTATACGTTTATAATTATGTAGTTGTTTTCGAATTATACGTTTATAATTATGTAGTTGTTTTCGAATTATACGTTTATATGTAGTTGTTTTCGAAATATACGTTTATACGTAGTTGTTTTCGAATTATACGTTTATATGTAGTTGTTTTCGAATTATACGTTTATAATTATGTAGTTGTTTTCGAATTATACATTTATATGTAGTTGTTTTCGAATTATACGTTTATAATTATGTAGTTGTTTTCGAATTATACGTTTATAATTATGTAGTTGTTTTCGAAATATACGTTTATACGTAGTTGTTTTCGAATTATACGTTTATATGTAGTTGTTTTCGAATTATACGTTTATATGTAGTTGTTTTCGAATTATACGTTTATATGTATTTGTTTTCGAATTATACGTTTATATGTAGTTGTTTTCGAATTATACGTTTATATGTAGTTGTTTTCGAATTATACGTTTATATGTAGTTGTTTTCGAATTATACGTTTATAATTATGTAGTTGTTTTCGAAATATACGTTTATACGTAGTTGTTTTCGAATTATACGTTTATACGTAGTTGTTTTCGAATTATACGTTTATATGTAGTTGTTTTCGAATTATACGTTTATATGTATTTGTTTTCGAATTATACGTTTATATGTAGTTGTTTTCGAATTATACGTTAATATGTAGTTGTTTTCGAATTATACGTTTATATGTAGTTGTTTTCGAATTATACGTTTATAATTATGTAGTTGTTTTCGAATTATACGTTTATATGTATTTGTTTTCGAATTATACGTTTATATGTATTTGTTTTCGAATTATACGTTTATATGTAGTTGTTTTCGAATTATACGTTTATAATTATGTAGTTGTTTTCGAATTATACGTTTATATGTATTTGTTTTCGAATTATACGTTTATATGTAGTTGTTTTCGAATTATACGTTAATACCGCTCTCTCAGAGCGCGAAGCGCTCGGAGAGCGGATAACGGTAACATACGTACGAGAAACAAGTTATGTTAATACCGGTTATACCATTAGCAAAAAAACAGGTGGCTTCCGGTTTACCTAAAGGAGAAAACTCGGGTTTGCTTCGGGTGTTTCCGGCTTTACGGAATGGACTGGTTCTATCTATATTTATTTTCAAGCACTACCTTTATCTACCAATATATCTACCAATAGTGAACCATTCCTTGTAAAGAGAAAACTCGGGTTTGCTTCGGGTGTTTCCGGCTTTATGGAATGGACTGGTTTTACATAAATTCACAATCTGAGCACATCGGGTTTATCCAATAGAAAACACCTCTGAAATAATAGGGATGACGCCATATTGTTTCCCGCGAGAATGACGTCACTTTCTTTCGTTTCTAAAAATAGATCTTGACTGTAAAATCCAAAAAGTCGTTATATTTGATAAGGGAAACAAGTATACATGTCACAACAACAAGTTCGCCATTTGGTATGAGTTACTGATCAAAAGTGATTAAAAAGGATGTCCAACACTTCCATACACATTGAACTACTTAACATGCACGCTTAGAAAAGGTGTTCATCGGCGGATGCCGATTTACCCAAAAAAATGTAACCCTACACTTATATCCGAGGTGTATTTCACAGCTCACGGAAATACCCGAAGAGTTCCGATTGATAAATTCATTGCCGCTCATTGAGTTTATTTCCGCCAATCATGAATGAACCATAAACCATTCTATCGAAAAACAAAACACGAACAACAGGATCGGCGCCACCGCTTCAAACTTTAAATTGGACACAGTTTTCAACTCCTTGAAAGGACAACGTATCGCCGGTTGTAGGTAAGAGAACTTTTTGTACTCTTTCATTTCGTTATAAAACAGTATAGCTAAATAGACCATTTTCACCAAAATTCGTCATAGAAAAATCGAGAAGGCGAGCCCTCGTCACGCCTCGCCGAAGATGCTTCCTCTAAACAAACATCCATCTGAAAAAAACTTCTCCCTTTTCAGTAGAACTACAGCATTCATTTTTTAGTATTACAGTACATGTTCCCTTCAGTACTAGGCTAGAAAGTGTGTGTTGCCCACAACACTCCTCGGTGAAATAAGTGTTCACCTTCTATCGATTCGGTGATTACACCCTGCAGTTTGGCATAATCTAATGTTTATGTAGACGGTCTATGTCATTTTCGCGGTGTGTAAGGAAAGCATTAGGTACACATCGTATTGTATATGGAATACACTATTATGCTGACCAATAAAGCAACGATGTCAACTCGTCAGTTGCTGACATGGATTATTTGTTATTGTTGGAGCTTTTAAATTGAGTACAAGGTACCGTCTTGATAATTTGATAGCGTTATGGGCCGATAGTTTAAATAACGATGACAGCGTGAATTTCCTTTTCAAAAAATGAAATACCCTGTAAAGTATTTGGTTATATATGTCACCTTATTTTAGTTTACTTGATTCAAGTGATACTATTATTTCCAAACATTGAATTATTCTTGCAATTGATAATTTTGGCCCAAAGGTTTGATCCTTAAGTTGATTCTTCTTTATTTCACAGATTGCATGATGGTTGGGAATATGACAATTTCAAACAAGATTCAAAAGAAAAGATGATGCAGACCTGCATAAACATTGACTCTGTTTTATAATACAAGTAAGTACATAGTCTTTCTCATGCCCCTTTGAATTTTACAAACATAAGCCTCATAACCATAGAAGATAACTTTTGAAAGCAATAAATGTTGATGAATTTGTTGTTGCTCAAAATGTGTAATTGACTTTTTCTTTTCTTCTTTCTTTTTTCGAAAATCTTCATGAGAATGAAACCAAAATAAGTCAAAACAGGTTGAAATATAGATTTTTATCAACAATCAGTTCTTTTTCTTCCTGTCAGATAACTGCTTCAATTGACTACCATAGGGATAGAATTATTTCCAAAATGTTACCAATTAAGAATAATCAGTCAGTTAAAGTGTAGCCAGAATTTACGGTGGCATAGAGGTGACAGGTATGCAATTTTTTTTTCTGATTTGGTAAGTCGAAATAACAAGAAAATTAAGTAGTTATTTCAATTTATTAACTCGAAAATAACGAGATAGTTAAGTCATTATTTCGACTTACTAACTCAAAATAACGAGATAATAAAATCATTTTTTTGACTAACTAAGTTGAAATAAGGAGATAATTAAGTCATTATTTCGACTTATTCAAAATAATGAGATGTTTTTATTTCGACTTACTAACATGAAATAATGAGATAGTTAAGTCATTATTTCGACTTACCAACTTGATATAATGAGATAATTAAGTAGTTATTTCGACTTACTAACTCGCAATAATGAGATAGTTAACTCATTATTACAAGTAAGTTGACCAATCAGATCCATTCAATCTTTAACTTAAAGTATAATGTGGTTAACATTGCGTCACACTGTACGTCATTTCACATGAATTTGCTGAATACAACGAACCATCTGATTGGTCAACAAACTTGTTATATCGAATTAACCATCTCGTTATTTCGAGTTAGTGAGTCGAAATAACTACTTAATTATCTCGCTATTTTGAAGTTCGTAAGTCTGAATAATGACTTTACTAACTCAAAATAACGACTTAATTATGTCATTATTTCGAGTGAGTAAGTCAAAATTACGACTTAACTATCTCGTTATTTCGACTTACTTGAAATAACGACTTAGTTATCTCATTCTTTGAGTTAGTAAGTTGAAATAATGACTTAATTATCTCGTTATTTAGACTAACTAACTCAGAAAAAACAAAAATAAAATCGCATACATGTCACCTCTATGCCACCATAAGTATTGCCAAAAGATTGATACTTTTTATTTTTCTCTTTCAACAGCCAAAATGGATGACTTACTGGTAGAGTAAGGAAGAGATAACAACATCAAAATATGCTGGAGGATCACACAGACTCGGTACAATAAAAACAGATGAAGATTTACATGGACGCCCGAATACCATTAAATCTATAGATATGTTTTTACTCATGAACTGTTTCAAAACTTAGTTTTCTCCTCAAAAGACTATTTCAAGGATAGTGTTTAGTGTTATTTGGTACTGATAACATCAAATGACAATAATATAGAAAAACTCTGATGGACTATGGAATATTCTATTATGATAACAATGTCACATATGTCTTATGGTACTCATTTTCTTTTCTCTTTTTCAAGAAGCCTTCAAAAATTCAGATTAATGAGACAAAAAGCATGCCCATGCTCTATTTACACAGCTTAGTAAGCCTACAGCAGACCAGTGGAAGACAGAAACTTGAGTCATAACTTGAAATTCTTTTCTTACAATTGCTTGTGTATGATATTTTTCAATGAAACAAAGATCAGAGTTGAATTTAAATTTTATGCATGCATCAATGTAAAGTTATTACTTTTCCTTCAGTTTCCATGGTAAACCCCTTAACTTTCAACATAATTTTTTAACCAATTATGGCAAAGGGAAATTGGCTCAGAGAGCACATTTGCCTTGTCACAATGCTTCTTTTCATTGGTTAAAGAAAATTTTAATTATATCTGCTATTGCTTTAAATTTGAAACAATATTTTGGAAAAATTGGATAAAAGTCTTAAGGATGTATGTCATAGAATATTTGTTGATTATTTTTTTTGGAAAATCTAAAGGTGATCATACATATTTCTGCCATATTCTTCCAACTTTCAGGAGTTTTTTTAAACTATGAAGACAAGGGAACTGATGGCATCAAGAATGAAAATAATGTCCCAAGATCAAGCAGTGATTTCATTAGATAAAATTATCTATCAATGTGTTAGAGCAAAGATTTTGAAAACATGAACAAATACTGTCTGCTGATTTTCATGTATGTCTTTTAACTACATTTTATTAATAGTTTATTGCATATCATTTATTGCATATTTTGTTTTTTAAGTTCTTTGATATATAAACACATATAAAAAAGCAGTGTTTTATGTGTAAAAAAAGGTAAATAAAATACTAATAGAAATTTATGGAATCTTTTACTTTTATTTTAAAGTTCAACAAAAAACCAATTGGCTACAACAAAGCTATTTGTTGTTTTTGAATGATCTTTTGGAGATCTGCAAAGCAATTTATGTGGTATTTCCTTATCTCAATTGAACAGTAATGAAAAATTCAAGCAAAGACCTGATTGGCTTTCTATATGATTTAGTTAGTCCCTAAGAATGTACAAGCAGATGAGTATGTTGTTTGATATTGTCTGATACTATTAACCAAAATGATCCTTCTTCATCACCAAATGACATGTTGTTTGTTCTCATGATGATTTAAAGCAGTACCTACAACACATGATTTTGTGAAGAAAATTCTATGATTTCATGCAGAGACAGACTTGTGATTCAAATATTGTAGTTTGGTAGTTCTGGCATTGCATGAGCAGTTTGTCCTTACATGATGAATGTCTCATTATTGATGAAAGGCCCTCAAACACAGCCCAAGCAAGTAAACTTATACCCATATACATCTACCATCAAACAAGCTCACTAAGAGTCTGCAAGAATACTTATCCTTTTACTGAGACCTACCTAAATGTGACAAAGATGACAGCTTTGTGACAAAATGAGTATTTGCTCCCCAAAGTAAGCCAATTCTTACATTTCCACAAAGTTGTACTCTGAATTGATATTGAACCGTATATTCAGTATGCAAGTGTTTTTCACAAAACCCATGCCATTGAGTTGAGAGAGCGGTCTAGAGGCAATGCCTTAGTTCATATTATGTAGTTGTTTTCGAATTATACGTTTATATGTAGTTGTTTTCGAATTATACGTTTATAATTATGTAGTTGTTTTCGAATTATACGTTTATATGTAGTTGTTTTCGAATTATACGTTTATATGTATTTGTTTTCGAATTATACGTTTATATGTAGTTGTTTTCGAATTATACGTTAATATGTAGTTGTTTTCGAATTATACGTTTATATGTAGTTGTTTTCGAATTATACGTTTATAATTATGTAGTTGTTTTCGAATTATACGTTTATAATTATGTAGTTGTTTTCGAATTATACGTTTATAATTATGTAGTTGTTTTCGAATTATACGTTTATATGTAGTTGTTTTCGAAATATACGTTTATACGTAGTTGTTTTCGAATTATACGTTTATACGTAGTTGTTTTCGAATTATACGTTTATATGTAGTTGTTTTCGAATTATACGTTTATATGTATTTGTTTTCGAATTATACGTTTATTTGTATTTGTTTTCGAATTATACGTTTATATGTAGTTGTTTTCGAATTATACGTTAATATGTAGTTGTTTTCGAATTATACGTTTATATGTAGTTGTTTTCGAATTATACGTTTATATGTAGTTGTTTTCGAATTATACGTTTATGTGTAGTTGTTTTCGAATTATACGTTTATATGTAGTTGTTTTCGAATTATACATTTATATGTAGTTGTTTTCGAATTATACGTTAATATGTAGTTGTTTTCGAATTATACGTTAATATGTAGTTGTTTTCGAATTATACGTTTATATGTAGTTGTTTTCGAATTATACGTTTATATGTAGTTGTTTTCGAATTATACGTTAATATGTAGTTGTTTTCGAATTATACGTTTATATGTATTTGTTTTCGAATTATACGTTTATATGTAGTTGTTTTCGAATTATACGTTAATATGTAGTTGTTTTCGAATTATACGTTTATATGTAGTTGTTTTCGAATTATACGTTTATATGTAGTTGATTTCGAAATGTACGTTTATACGTAGTTGTTTTCGAATTATACGTTTGTATGTAGTTGTTTTCGAATTATACGTTTATAATTATGTAGTTGTTTTCGAATTATACGTTTATACGTAGTTGTTTTCGAATTATACGTTTGTATGTACTTTCGTTATAATCAAATTTCTGCTATTTCAACATACTACCCGGAATCATGAATTCTTGTGATAGAAGTTGGAAGACTTTCAATTATGCGTAACATCGTTAATAAGTCTCTTAATTGTATATGTCCTCTTTATGAGAGGTCTAATGGTAACGGACTATCCTCTACACTGTATAAGAATGTAGGAAATATTGTTCTATATCAGCTTTTGAGGCAAACCAGCGTCTTTCTAATACAGTATTTTTACCTATAGAATGTTGGGTAATTTTCTAAAACTAGATTTGTGTTATCTGCTTTCCAAATTCTTAAACATCTGCTTAGTTTTGTTGAGGAAAGATACTTAGAGAAGCAAACAGGTTACTTGTTGGCTGGCCTGGCTATAACCTGTTTGCACAAGCATGAAGTCGGTCTCATCACTATAAGGATTAAGTATCGTTTTCTATGTTCTATATTGTTGGTACTCACCATAATCTTCTAGTTGAATTGATTTTAAAGAGTACACCGACTTAGGGATTTGAGATGAAGTATGAAGCAAAGGAAATGTGCCTCCTAAAACAGCTCTGTATATCGTGTTAAATCATTGCTAGGGATAGAATAATTGTGAACTATAAAGTATTTTGAGAATGTGACCTGTCTGCTTCAATTGAATTTACTTCTACACAAAAGTCGTGTGGTACGAAAGGGTGTTTTAATTTAACCCTTAGAATGCTGGGTTAATTTTAAAAAATAGATGTTTGTGTCTACTTTCCAAAACCTTAAATATCTGCTTAATTTTAAGAGGAAATATACTCATAGAAGCAAGTAGACCGGATCACAGGCCAGCCGGCAATTTGTTTGGCGGCCGGCCTTGATATAACCTGTTGGTTGAAGTTGTTGTTGAAGTCGGTTGCAGCAGTATACGGGCTAATCAGCCTTTCCGTTTAGAAGTTGCATAATTTACAAACACCAATCGATTGAAAAACAGGTGGGTGTTACAAAGACCGCCTAAAATCAGCATTTGACTTTGATCTCTGCTTAAAAAGAAAAAGAAATAACGCAACAATCGTAGCAGAAGATCTTTGAATCCACTGTGATTAAATATAGGTTTGTTTGTTATTGGTACCTGTGGTAATATACATGTATATGTTAAACTAAACTTCAAACTGCAAAATAGAATTCAAATTGTTTCTTTTTTGTAAAAACAATCGAAAATTTCCATATAAGGAAATCTATTGGATTGTTATGTTTATACGTGCAAGACAAATTGTATACAACAATGCGTTGAAAACGTATGACTAATTGTGCACCGAGGGCCCGTTTTACTAAACAACTTACGGAAAATGTTTGCGTAAGTCATAATTTATTAACATGGATAATATCTTCAATGAAAGTACAATATTGCAATGTGACACGTCATTGGAAGCGTCTCGGAGAGACGATTCCAATGATGTGTTACTTTGCAATATTGCTTTGCCAAATATTGAAATAAAAGGACTTGTTGTTTTAGACTTACGCAAATCTTAAGCGTAAACTGTTTAGTAAAACGGGCCCCAAGTTTCGAACCTTAGCGGTTAACTCAGATCGATGGGCTATTTAGCAATACATTTAGGTTTTCGTCATTTTTCATAAAAAAAATACTTAACCACAATCTTAATGGATCATTGTTCATTTACCATTGCCCATTAACGAGGGAAATGTTTCGCATAAATTATGGCCACTGGAAAAGTTTCATAATGTATCAATGTTAAATGTTTGTTCATTAGTTAAGGTAATACGTGTTGGTGAAGTGGTTAGCGTCGGGAGCTAAGGGTGGCGCGCCTCGTGTTCAATCCCCGAAACCGACCGAATATCATATTTAAGAGACATTTAAATAATATCTCTTCGTAAGATGTTAACATACAAGTATAGGTTACACGTGTTGGTCTAATGGCAAGAGTCGGGGACTTAAGTCTCGGCGACTCGTGTTCCCGAAACCGACCGATACATGTTTTATGTCACCACTGGAAAAGGTTCATAATATGTTAGTATAAGATTTTTACATACAAGTTAAGGTAATCAATGTTGATGTAATGGCAATAGTTGGGGACTTAAGATGGGGTGACTCGTGTTCAATTTCTGATACCCACCAATTACTACATTGTACACCACAAGAAAGGTTTTATAATATCTCATTGTAAGATGTAAACATACTAGTTTAGGTAGCCTGTCTTGGTGTAGTGGCAAGGTTCTGGGACTGAAGGTTAGGTGCCTCGCGTTCAATCCCCGAAACCGACCGATAAAAGCATTATATCAACACTGGACAGATTTTTGAGTAAATACATGTTTGATTTAAAGATATAAGTTTGGGTTATCCGTGTTGATGAAATGACAAGGGTTGGATAAGGCTACTCGCGTTCAACGCCCGAAACCCACCGATTTATGATTTTATGTACGACACACATCCATACCCTTGTGCTTGTAGATTACCCAGCAAGCAACATACAATGGCAACAATTTGAACACTACAGGACCCCTGGCTACGCAGTATCACTAAATAGTATTGGTAATCGTTGTATTTTGTCGAATGACCAATTACGAGGTCTATAAAGGTTTAAAAATGAGTTTAGACACCTCTATAAACGTTGCCCGCGCCTTCTCGCCAAATCTTATGCGGAAACATCAATTTGGTAGAATTGAAAGACGTCAGACATGTTGGATTTATTTTAAGAAAACGCATTGCAATATGTGAAGTTGTTATGACAAGCATGAGTCTGATGGTTTATCCCTTATAGTGCAAGAACCTACTTTAAACTTATGCAAATAGGTTAGGTCCAGGCCCGCCGCCAAGTGCATTGGTGCTGGCCTGTGATTTAATCTGCTTGCTATTCTGGGGGTCTTATCTCAATAATATTAAGCAGATATTTAAGGTTTGGAAAGCAGGCAACACATATTTTAAGAAAATAACACACTCATAAATGCTGATAAGAGTGTGATTGCCGTCAAGATTATTAAATAACAGATATAAATTCAATTGAAAAACAACTAATAAATTGGTAAACTCTTTCTTAGATCGTTATCGTTTCGCTTTATCATGTCATGTTTGTCTATATCATTGTGGTCTTTTTGGAAATCGGGAAAAGACGATGATTTCATAATTGGGTGACATCATTTCGAAATCGATCAATACTCAATGGTATCTTTCGAGGAATCAAGGACCAAAAATAAACATTTTCGGGAATACACATGAATGAAGTAATCAGAAAACCCTGAAATAAAAATGATGACTTCATTTTGTAATCTACCTAGATAAGATATGTCGTAGCACTTTATTTACCCATGGCATACGACATCATATGTTTCTAAAAATAACATAAGGATAGATAATTGACAGCTTCCAAACCCAGTTTATAAACGTACATGACGGATGATAAATCAGTGGGATTGTAGGTATTGCAACGGATTTATTTAGTAAACAACGAGCTAAACTTAGAATAAGACGTGTTTTTTATATACACAATTGTCACGTGGGTCTTTGGAAACGCTTAACCGCTCTTGTCACGTGACATTTGAAAAGTGTGCGTGGTGGAGTTCTAGAGTTCATTTATAAGTCGGCTTTCGGAAAGAAGGGCTGACATTACTGAACGAGTTCACGGGATTTCAGCTACTAAGAAGTGACGAAATTAAAAAAGTTTTAGTCTAGAGACAATTATTGCTAATTTCAAATTGTATACGTTTATTTTCCAAGAGTACACATTTCTGAGACAGCCCCTTTCCCTTTTAAGTTCGTTTCTATGGTGATATGGAATAAGTTTGCAAACGCCTCTATCATATTACAGAAACATATGTGCCAAGATTCTGCGTACCGTTTTACTAAACAGTTTACGCTTAGGATATGCGTAAGTCTAAAACAACAATTCCTCTTAATTCAATATTGTGGGAAGCGATATTGTAAAGCAACATAATATTGGAATCGTTTCTCCGGGACGCTTCCAATGACGTGTCGCATTGCATTATTGTACTTTCATTGAATATACTATCCATTATGTATCAGTTATCACTTACGAAATTATTTCCGTTAAGTTGTTTAGTAAAACGATACCCTGGACGTCCGAAATACTGTAATACAATCATATAACTAAAATGCTTTCTTCGTTTACTTTCAGGGAGTCACACCCTCAATGCTATCCCAGTCGAAGAAGCCTTTTCGTTTATTGATAGTACAATAGACGTTGCCAATCGAGTGATATAGTCGGTTTAATACAGATGCTAAAATCGTCATGGAGTCCTTATGTCAGCTGGTATTACTATGGTTGTTACATTGTCTTATTTCTTATTCCACAAATGCACAAGCTTTGTGTCCACCAGGGTGTATTTGTGAGACTGTCCACACTTTAAACTGTACGAAAATCGACCAGATTCCTGAATACCCCGCTAAAGAAGATATCAACAAGCTTTACATCCACCACCATAACATTACAGAATTAACAAGTAACGCAATGAAGGGGTTTAAAAAGCTTAAAACACTTAATCTAGTCAACGGTAGAATAACAAGAATTGAACCTGACGCGTTTGACGTCTTTAAAGATTCCATAATAAACATAAACTTAGATGGGAACAGACTCACTGAGATACCTATAGGTCTATTTAAAGATATGCCGCAGCTTCGAGAGCTTAACTTAACAAAAAACGGGATAGAAATCATCAAGGCAGAGACATTCGTCAATTTAGATGAGCTTGTAACGCTGATGCTGAGTCTGAACAACATTTCCAAGATCGAAGATGGCGCACTTAAAAACGTACCGAAGCTAGACAATATAAATCTGTTTGTTAATAAACTCACCGTTATTCCCGTTAAAGGGCTCATGAATGCAACCAAATGTAGAAAACTGGACCTCAGTTTTAATCAAATCACAGAGATACCCGAAGACTTGGGCGGTCAGTTGGAATCATTGGACGATCTCGACCTGGAGAGTAATCCCATATCATCTTTGACAATATTTCCCGAGATAAGTAAATCCCTCACACACCTGAACCTACAGTTTACAAATATACCAACCATAGCGAGCAATGCATGGGGAAAAGTACCAAGTCTCACAAAACTGTACTTGTCAGGAAGTCTTTTTGAGGAGTTAAACCAGGCGATGTTTCTCGGACTGCCCAAAGTTGACACGATCTTCCTTATATCCCTCGGGAATTTGAAGAAAGTCGGACCAAAAACGTTCAGTAAACTGCCCAAACTACAATCTTTACATCTGACCTTCAATAAACACCTGACTGATATCGACGACACCGCATTCACGTCCACGAACCTATCCTACGTCCACCTCAGAGAGAACAGTCTGTCAACATTCCACGAAGCCATGCTGAACTGGACCTCTCTGAAGTTTGTCAGCCTTGAAGGAAACCCAGTCGATTGCGATTGTAGGTTAACCTGGATGTTCAAGCCAGAGTATAATTCTGTGAGTAATTTCTCAGAGATAACTTGCAAGTTGCCGGCAAGGTTTGCGAAGAAGAGGTTGATGAGCCTGCAGCAGTCTGACTTGTCCTGCCAGAAGACGCACACTGAAAGGGTAACGACTGGCATAGCCGTGGCGGTGTTCTGCGTTGTAATTATGATCGTGTGCATCTTACTGTTTCGTTGCAGGAAGAATATCACAATGCGATGTCGCAGGTATTTCATGTACAAGAGGTACCAAAATGATCAGGTGTTTACTGTGGAGAACGACACAGCCATTGGAGAACTTGATGACGGCGACACAAGGCCTTTGAACGAACTTTAATTAGACACAAACTAGGACGGATTACCATTGATGAGTACTGGGATAGTTTGACACTTCTTTCAACCACTCACTCGAGTGCCTATTTACAGATCTGACATTCGGAGAAAATTCGCTTTACCACGGCAAATTTTCGAGAGTCCCAAACTGAAAGAGGTTGCAGACGACATTTCAAAATGTGTTGAAATTTGAAGAATAATCTTCTGGTAGGGTAGAAAATATTGCTCGTGACGAGCACTTTCTTCTTTTCCCACAATGTTTTCCAGAGTCTTCTGCAAAGAGTGGTAAAATGTGGTTATTGTTTTGTAATGGGTTAACACTTACTTCATTGAGCCATTACATCATTGGGCTCACATCTTGAAGCGCACATAAGTCGAATGGTCTGATCATGATGCGTCTTATAATTGATTATTGATCTCTCCAATTTTTGGACTAAGGGTGCGTCAGCACCTTAGTCCATTGAATTTACTTACCACTTTTTGAGGGACGGTACTTTATCGATACACAAACAGCGGTCTGACCCCAATTACTCATTAAACATCCGTCTTCACTGTGCGGACTAATACCTTTTTGGAACTAGGAACGTAGTCCGGATTTACTCGCTTTGTTTTGCTTTATACTATTATAACTGTTGCTACATGGGAAATCGTAAAATATCCAGATGTTCGAGAAATAGACTATCGTTCAGTCTCTGTTCACAGAAATAATAATTATAGTAATTGTGGTAAAAGGATCAGTTGTTTTCCCCGAAATGTTGCCCAAAGAAATTTTCAAATGTCTCCTCAATCATCTTGCTTTAAACGCACCTTAGTCCTTCAGCGCTATCAGCGCTTTGAATTTCTATATTCACGTTTACTTATTACAACTTCACATTGACGCTTCAAAGGGGGACTATTTGTGGTCAAGTGGCGACTGGTTGAAGGAGTTATTAGTGGCTTCGCTCCCCGTTAGAGAGTTGTATCTTTTATGAGTGTTCTTAAGGAAGATACTGTTTCTTTGTACCTAAGTTCTAGGATGTTCCAAAGGGACATGAGTAAAATAATTGTAGCCATTATTTATCGGATGTTATGTTAACACGGAGTAACCAATATGAATTATTAATCTTACTCAACAGAAAACAGAGTATGTTGAAATATGTGTCGTGTGCAAATTCTGCAAACGTTTTCACGTTTCCGTATTGTCGGCTGTCATGTTTTAGATCAGCACAAACATAGCTGATGACCCTAATAATTTACCCATTTGTTTGGGTTCAATGCATAGTAGTGCAACGTTCCCGGAACGTTTTTGCTAATTTGAAAACCAAATACATAGCTAGAGAACAAGCTGGCTAAAAATAGACAACACAGTCGGTCAGATGACGGCAGTGGATGATAGTGTTCATCGCTTATGTTATGTGACAATGTCTTTTGGGGGTTAATATTCTCGGTTAGTCACATTGGTGGCAGCGGTGGGACGAAGACTTATCAATATATGGGAATTGCCATTCCAACGTATCTCCAAAGGACCAAGACTCGAGAAAAGTCTTCTCGGAGGTTTGAGTTATGTAACTTTCGCGAAACGTTTCAGCAAATTTGGAAACCTAGTGTAATTTTACAGAGAAAACGTGGTAATTAAACGATAGCACGGATGGAATTAATGGACAACAGTGTTTTGCACTGATCGGATGTGACTTTGTACTTGAGGTCTATCTGCTCGGTTCGTTACAGAAGTAGTGCTATGTGTGGCTCTTTAGGCAGTCTAGAGGCCGAGAAGTGGATGTAGATGGGTCCTTTTTGTCTTATATGCTTTTCGTGAATTTCATGTGTTTTGAATTGACGTGGCTTTGACTTTCATTATAGATGAGGTAATGTTAAATGTCATACTTTATTGTGTAACTCTAAAAAAAATGGTCTTATCTCCTTCACTTAATGAAAAGTGCACGGGTGTTTTGTTAACAAGTTATATCGTGTTCAGAATTGTCAATGTAATTATGTATTTTTTTCTTGTAAATGTGTTAATTGTGTGTTTTGAATATGTAAGCCTGTTTTGCGGCTGTATTTCTGTACCAATTGCATATAATAAAACACAGAGTAATGATATGGTTGACAGCTTCAGAATATACATCTGATTGCAGTCGTTCCGGTTACTGTCAATGTCAAAGAAATATGCAACCTTTTTGCGATACTTGTTGGTTCGCATCTAACCGTTGAAAATAAATACATAACAATATTAAAAATACAGCTTTCGAAATATTTTTTGATCCTTGCTCTGTGATTTGTTTAACACGAATATAGGCATTATGCATCTACAATCCAATGCAGAAAAATCCAAAATAAAAGTATGCTTGTAGATTTTAATCGCTCCTGACATATAAAAAACTGTGTTGAATTTGGTCAATTGGTGATGCTTACACATGTCCGATCAAGAACGATTCATTACACACATATTGATGTAGAAATTCTTCACAACACACGGATGGACTAAACATACACAAACTGGAGACGGTTTATATCTTTTCAAAGAACATCTTCAATTGATTTTCTTATTATTCCTTTTTTATACATATTTTTTCAATTCAATAGTTTTGGTTTGTGTGTGTTTTGGATGCTTTCGTTATGTGACCGTTCTTGTGTACCTCTTTGTAAAATATTGCCATTCGAATACGATGATGTAACAGTGCAGTAATGATGTAATTGCAGTAGAATCTCTATACTTCTAAGTTGAAGGGACATAAATACATTGAATACATAACAATATTCGACATAGAGATAGTTCGAATTGTGAAGACTTTTAAGACTTTTATATGGGTTTTACATCACATCAACATTATTTCAGTTATGTAGCGATGCCCAACTTTTAATGATGGAGGAAGACCCCATACTCAACTGCCCATAAGGGCTGGTCAAGGCGGGTAGAACCATCGTTATTCCGTAAGTCAGTCAGGAGACTGCCTCTCATGAAAATCCATATCCCTATCAGGATTTGAACCCACGCGGAGAGGGGCCATGTGACTTCAAGTTCTGTACTCTAACCACTAGGCCACGGAGGCCCATTAAGGCAGTAACATTAAGGCAGTAACAGCCAATTCTGTCCTTCAGCGTTTTGGACATACACTCGTTCACATAGATTTAGGAGAGATCCGATTAGTTTCAGACACCTCTTTCGTCTGTGATTATACGTCCCAAATGCTGCGTACCAATTACACGGGTACTGTCTCAATCTAGTTATTAGTTTGGAACAGTACATTGGGGTAAAGCGGGTTATATCTAGAATAGCTAAGATAATTCAATTCACATGTGTCGATATTTTGTATTGCTCAACTGCTTACCTTTTTGTAATGTGCCTTTGTCAAAGGAACCCTTATTATGAAAAATCAGAGGTAGAAATCTGAGAAACGTATTTCTTATCTTCATTGTTGTAGTCAAATGCTTCTGGTAGTTCATTTAAGGTGATTTAAAGGGTAATATTAAATGCAGTCGAAACAAAACAGTTTTTGTATCATTGTGTAAAATACATTAAAAGATAACTGTGGAAAAAAAATAGATTCATAAGACGCCATATAATTTAAATCCCGTTGCAATGTCTCACTGCCTTTGGACTTAGATGCATATAGATACAGTATGTCTAGTCTCTAATCATTTAAACACGAGTTTATTTTGCTTCCAATGACTTTTCTACAGGGCGTATTATACAACAGTACAACTGCTATACAGTTTTAAAGATGTCTAATTTCAACTTTTAAAATTCCTAACATCTCTGAAAGAGTAGCCTTAAGCTTAGTGAATAGAGTTTTTGGCTTAAAATGTAAAATGGTACCACCGCGTGCTTCTGTGATGGTTTAGCTAGCAAGATTTCATTTAGCCGTTACTTATCTCATTTATTCAGTAAGCAATCATTTATTATCACTCATGGAAAACGGCGTTCTGATGAAGTTTCATTTAGAATAGTTCCCAGTCCTAAACCCAAACTCTGCCAATACTCTTCCTAGAGTTAACTTAAATATTAAACTCCTTACAGTGATCTCCCTTTATGAGATTGATCACTGCCACCACAAATGCCACATGACCATCTGCTTAGGAACGAAAATGGCGTTTTAAGATGGCGTCACGCCCAAACGAAGCATCTATATGTACTTTATATGTAAAGAAAACGAACCATGTTTTCAATTAACTTGGTAATAAATCAACATTTGTTTTAATGAATTAGCCACAATATTAGTTAAAATAACCATTATCTTAATTTCGTCCAAATTCGAATGAAAATATTGTGCTGACAGTGATCGATACAGCGTAGCAAGGGTAGATTACTGTGACGAGTTTGGTAAAACAAATGCAAAATGGTGTATGATGGTAGTTCGCCCTACTGGTGAGGAAAAAGCATTGGAAGTTGATAGTTTTTGCCCTACATGACCTGATGGAATACGGTTATGAACGGCGTAAATATCGATCCAATTAACTCCAAACAGGTTTGCATGGAAGATCTATTTTTTTATGGCGAAAATACTAAGTCATTTATGTACATGATCAACATGCTCCATTTTTGTCCTTTCTACTATATACTCTCAGTTTTCAATTTATTAGTGAATGTTTATCTGCTCTATATCATCAATGAATTAGGATTAAAACGAGTTCTTAATCAAAATCCAAACCAGGAAATATGATATTGGAAAATAGCAGCCTTGTTCAGTCTTGGATGAAATCCCGCTCTTGCTTCAAACTTCCAATTAGAATAAAGAGGAAAAGTCAGAACATCCTAATTTGTTTTTTATAAGAGTTTGATAAGTTTAGTGATTTAATGTTCGGTGTGGAGAAGGGTAAACGGGGATGATAAAAAAAAACAAAATCATTTAGTATATACTTAGAAAAAGAATCCTTTATTCAACATACTTTTCTATACATGTTTTCGAATCAGCAGTTACAGGTGTTTGGTTTTGGACTGTTTTATATACATTCACCATGTTAGCCAATGAAGTAGTGTAAGATTTTGTGTTTTTATTATTTGCCGGATGCATCATATATTGTGAAATAAAAATAAGATAACATAAATGTGTGGAATTTGTTTTGAGACATTGTTAATAAACCGCTATTGTATCATTTTTGTATGCGTCTATTTCAATATCAAGGTTTCAATAACTTGGAATGAACCGAAATCTCTGTACAAACTTTATTATTTCCTTCATTATATACCTAAGTTCCTGTCCCACTGGGGTTTGGGATATCGTCTTACTTAACGACTTAAGGACAATATTTACGTAATTCAAAACTGATAGATATGGATAAAATAAAAGGACACTATTGCAATGCGACACGTCATTGGAAGCTTCTCTGAGAGACGATTCTAATGGTGTGTTACTGTGCAATATTTCCTGGCCCAGTATTGAAATAAGAGGGAATGTTGTTTGCAGCTCATGCAAATTCTAAGCAAAAAGTGTTAAGTTAAACGGTATCCAGATGTTTCGAAAATGACCATACCGTTCGATGTTTTAAGACACCAAATGTTTAGAAAATAGCCCTAGTTGTCGAAGGGCATTAAGACACCAGATGTTTACCCAGAGATAGAATCCAATTTCACAAGTAAATGTGAACCCTTTCACTATTCCGACATACGAAAAGTTTATACGTATATTACGTATTAAGATGACAAACTATACTTTGGCAAACCATAAATTACAAGAGAAAATCATCAGCCTAGTATACCATTCAAAACGTTGGGATATCCAAAATTAAACTCTAGTCAAATGGTATCTTTATACATGTAGCGATATAACCAATACATTAAAGTCCCATCTACTCTGTCAGGAGTTCTCGTTTATTTCCGTATTTTGTGACACACCACGAAAACACACAAACACATTCTAACATCTAAGTATTGACCATCATTGAAGCGATGTTGAAACTACTTCAAAAAGTAACAGAAGCCGACAGCCCCCATAACGTATGAAAATAGACAGTTGATATATTTCTTTGGCCAAAACGCAATTGTGACAAAAGTAAAATTACCCAGTATGAGCAAAATTTCTATCATGTCACTATTAGTTTCATAAAGAATGCCAGTGCTGTGAGCTCTTTAACTCTTTACCAAACGCCACATTTTCGACTGTCCAAAAATGAACGAATTTGCAGACGACGTTTCAGAATGTGATGTAATTAAAAAACAATCTTCTGATGGGACAGAAAACATTGTGGGAAAAGGAGAAATTGTTCACCATCAGCAATATCTTCTTTTCCCACAGTGTTTTTCATAGTTGTCTGTGACAAAGTGGTCAAATGTCGTTATTGTTTGGTAATGGGTTAAAACTTGTATGACGAAAACGGATAACTAGTCCGTCAAACCCAATAGTAAAAGCATTGATCGCCCGAAATAACACGATTGCATGTCTGGACGATTCAGAACTGAACAGCAGACCTTAGTTATCCAGGCAATACGGTTTATTAAATTAATTAATTTGAATGTTAGACCTTATTTATCTTAAACCGATTGTAAAACAAGTTCTTACACTCGATTGTGCTTCCTGGATAGATAGCTAGTACTCGCACAGAATGTGGATGGAATTAACGTAATTAGCATCCGGATAACACAACTGCACTCATATCAGGATTTTTCGACGACAAACATCAACTGCTCACGCTTGACAATATAACACGAACACATACAAGCGTGATTCAATGAAGACACAATTTGAAAGTTCAGTCTGAAAGAAAACGATACGAAAGCGTGAAATATACAATGGTGTACGATAGAAGTAATTTACATTACCGTTCAAAGATTTACAGGTGAATTTCGTTAAACTTCGGGAACCACTAAAATCGGAAAAATTCTCCATTTTAAATGTTTTCGTTATTGTTGGATAAATGACAGAGTATATCTTTATGTATGGTGTGCACCAGGTGCCAGGCATTTATTAAATGTAGCGCCAATATTCAACACTCAAATGTAAATAATGTAGGCAAATTGTGTGCTACACGATTTGTGAAATTGTTCTTGCAATGTAGTTTTCTGCTTTGTCTAACAAATTGTTTCATAATTTAAAACTCATTTCATACAGTTTTGCAGCTGTTTGGGCGACAATCTGGCTTTAACAGTTAAGTCTGAACAGCTAACTAAAACTTTGAGCCCCGATCGATAAAAGCCCCCGATCTCTCCTGCAACCGTTGCATTTAGTATCATAATACGTCGACATCGGTCCGCCGCTGCTGAAACCAGAGTTTGGGACGCACGTCCGCTTGTGTTGACCAATCAGATGTTTCTTCTTCTTGGTCCCCGAAAATCCGCTACTTCCCCAACCGGAACCAGCGCTTTGCTCCCAGGCTGTGTTCCAACCGCTGTTACCCCACCCACCTTGCGTCCAGGACATATTTACTGGGTGTTGATTGTAAAATGTCTTGATGGAATTTCAGTAAAAAAATCTGAAATCAAAATTATTCTTTTTATAAATTTGATTCAAATCAAAAACCATCATATAAGCTAGACATTATAAATAATGTCTTGCTTATATGAAGGTCTTTGATTTGAATGAACTTTCCTTTGAGCAGGATTTATTCTAAAACAGTAAAACAAAAGATTTATTTTCCCATTAAATGAACATTTAACATTTGGAAATTATATGTTTCCAACGTTTATGGATTATTCAAGTTAACATTATTTTTGCAGTTACGAAAATAGAATTAAATTTCTATAACTGTTTAACATCACTTCGTAAAAATGTCCCAAAGGAGAAATATTTCGTTACATATAGATGTATCTCTTGTTCATACAATTAAATCTCTATGCCATTTCAATGGACCTAAAGAAAATATTAAACATAGAGGTTCCTGATTCGATATTGTTAAGCAAGACTACCCCTCAAATCGGCGTGAGTTTTGGTTTAGTATCCAGGAAGCTGTTTTCGAGAGTGAATTTAATAACCTTCCCGCTTGCGTCACATTTAATGTAACAGAATATGTTCAACCGAAACAAAGATAGTTCTTTGAACTGATAAAAAGACTAAGTAGTTGGTTTTCCAGCGTAAAAGGCTTATATTACTATTGGCTTACTGATTTCCTTTATTGATGGAAAATAGAAACAAAAATAACCCAACTCCCACGAAAAAGTCTGAAATTCTTGTTCATACTTCGAATTCTCAACCAATTGACACGGGATTGCTGATAGCGCACACACGGCCAAATTACAAACGTATTTTGCTATTGATTTTATGTTTTTCATATTGTTAGATACATATTTAGAAATCATTTCTTCCATGTATTTTACTGAGAACAAGACTAAAGACAATAAATAACATTAAGTATAATAAATTAAAACTTACGTCAATCATTCACCTACGTTCTCTCAGTCTAAAACTCCTTTTTATAAAGTGTCGTACTTCGGGCATTCGATCGGATAAAGAAGATCTGCTAAACATCGACTTAATTGATCAAATGAACAACGCAATACGAATCATGATTTCGTGATCTATTGATAGCGCTGAGATAGCCCCAATGGATTGTATTGTCTTTCAAACACATGTATCCGGTGTATTCTTTCGAACAATGATACATGGAAGAATACCACAACCGTCTACAAAAACAGAAACGGCCGGCCAAAACTCTACATTTTGGCAACTATGAAACATGGTTTATCCCCAAAACGAAACTACTTACTAAATATTAACTCTGTAGGTCTGACGTTACGAAGCTCAGTTTCTGCATAAAGCGAAAAGTGAAAAGAGAATAAAAGACAAGACGTAGTATAAGATAAGGTCTGTTCATTTATCTTTTCGAATAAATGGCAATAAGCAATACAACTAGACCTAATACTGATACATAAGCAAAGTTGGGACCAGATGACAACGAATAAAATGACTTTCCCAGTATCGAAATAGTTCGACTATAATTTGACATCACCACCCAGAGTTATCAAATATTGTCGTACAAATGCAATCATTTGGTGCATAAAAATCTTAAAGCATGAATCGTCATGTTTTGTCCCAATGGAAACTCTTTTTGAATGTCATATTTTCAAAATTAGATCTTGCTCTAACATTGGCTCAAATTCAAAGTTTCTGACGTGTCACTGGTTGAAATTCTCTTAACCCCTTACCAAACGCCAAATTCGACTGTCCCAAATCAAAAGAGATTGCAAACGACATATTAAAATGGGATAAAATTGAAAAATAATCTTCTGAATGGGCCGAAAACATTGTGGGAAAAGAAGAAATCGCTCCCTAAGAGCAATTTCTCATTTCCTCACAATGTTTGCTAAACTCGTCTGCAACAAACTGATCAAATGTCGTTATTGTTTGGTAAAGGGTTAAGCCAATATCGTAATTGCTTAACGGATCGGTTTGTATAGAATCTCATTGGCCGATTTTCGATTAACTCGTACATTGAACAGTTAGGAGCCAGATTGGTCAAATGTTTAACTGAGTTAGACTGAATTAAGTTAGTCTAAGATTTGGTTACCTTATTTGTTATATACTCACAGATTATCATTCGTGTTGTATGGCTATGCTTAAATATTGCAAGGCTTTTACAACTTATATAGAGACAAGGGTTCAGCTATCTTTTCTACGTATCACCACTTATTTTTGATAATCAACTGACACAGAAATGTTATCATGAACGATCTTTGTACTTAATTTGCCTTCTATCTATCTGTCATCTTATCATTATGATTTGTGTTTTTCGCATTATGAACACTGGAAATCAAGTAGGAAATGTCACATCGCTTTAAACCGAATAGTTCCGATCACGACCTTGTTACACCCGAGAACGACCAAAGTCATCAGACGAAAGAATTAATGGCGGATAATGGGCGTTCTATCTTAACTTTACCAATGGTTCAACATCATTTTAGATTCAATCACTACAAACAAAATATATAAATAATCTATTATCATTTCAAACCAAATATGTTCAGATTAACAGACCCCTTAAACAACAAAAACACCAAAATACTAAACGATTTAATTACGAATTATACATATATTGTAATAAGGCGTTTAGTTTAAATAAACTTTTTCCTTTCATTTCGATTGAAACAAGTTTTTACATCGTAGACTAATCAATCTCGATTCTGCTTTCTGGATACAAATCGCGTCGAATATGCATTAATGAAAGTCACAAAGCGGGACCAGCTATTCCTGGGATTCGAGACCCCAACCCTTGTGTTCAGAGGCCGACGATCTACTCCTGGACCAAGGCATTTGAGATCCGAAAAAAAAAGGCAAATTGGTTCATTTTATGAAATTTTCCGTCGTGATTGTTCAATTATCACGTTTAACAAACCTCTAAGATATGGTGTAAACTTCACTTCAAACAACTTATCGGGTTGTAAATTTCTTTATTATGTATATGGACCAAAGGACTTTGTGTACAAATATTTTTTTCTTTTCCAATTTCTTTTCATAAACCCTTTAAGCTTACGTCAATTATGAAGCAGATTACTATAGAAGGTAAAGGTTATTTTAGTATAGTGTCAGCACTATTCAAAGGGCCAGCCAGTTTAAGCAGGTTACTATAGAAGGTAAAGGTTATTTTAGTATAGTGTCACCACTATTCAAACGGCCAGCCAGTTTAAGCAGGTTACTATAGACGATAAAGGTTATTTTAGTATAGTGTCACCACTATTCAAAGGGCCAGCCAGTTTAAGCAGGTTACTATAGACGGTAAAGGTTATTTTAGTATAGTGTCACCACTATTCAAAGGGCCAGCCAGTTTAAGCAGGTTACTATAGACGATAAAGGTTATTTTAGTATAGTGTCACCACTATTAAAAGGGCCAGCCAGTTTAAGCAGGTTACTATAGAAGGTAAAGGTTATTTTAGTATAGTGTCACCACTATTAAAAGGGCCAGCCAGTTTAAGCAGGTTACTATAGAAGGTAAAGGTTATTTTAGTATAGTGTCACCACTATTCAAAGGGCCAGCCAGTTTAAGCAGGTTACTATAGAAGGTAAAGGTTATTTTAGTATAGTGTCACCACTATTCAAACGGCCAGCCAGTTTAAGCAGGTTACTATAGAAGGTATAGGTTATTTTAGTATAGTGTCACCACTATTCAAACGGCCAGCCAGTTTAAGCAGGTTACTATAGAAGGTAAAGATTATTTTAGTATAGTGTCACCACTATTCAAAGGGCCAGCCAGTTTAAGCAGGTTACTATAGAAGGTAAAGATTATTTTAGTATAGTGTCACCACTATTCAAAGGGCCAGCCAGTTTAAGCAGGTTACTATAGAAGGTAAAGGTTATTTTAGTATAGTGTCACCACTATTCAAAGGGCCAGCCAGTTTAAGCAGGTTACTATAGACGATAAAGGTTATTTTAGTATAGTGTCACCACTATTCAAACGGCCAGCCAGTTTTGGCTTATGAGACATTTTTCACTGATTATACCAAGTACCTCCCAACTTCGTCCACTACGCCAGGCGCCAAGCGGATATAATCGGTAACCATTACATTTTACAATCTCGTGGCTCACGAACCGGCCATTTTGGAATAAGTCCCACGAGAAACATTACTGGACAATCGCTCCTCGTGGGGCTCGAACCTCCGACCTTTCCGTCCCGGCGCGGCCTTAACCAATAGGTCACGGTGACGGGATACTATAACTGACTTTTGATACAGGTTAATGGATACATTTGTTTGAATTGTATTAACCGTCGTATCAACAACTATTCAGTTATGTAACAGATTTCCTGGATCACCAGTTCTAGAATTGGGCTCATAAATGACTTACCAAAGTTCGCTTCCACGAAACCAGGGGTCTCGGTCGGTCTCGAACCAGGGACACAAAGTTCTAAGTACACCATCTTAACCAAGAGGCCACGCAAGATACTGAACCCTTTCTCAAACAATAACGAACATTGACCACTCTGTTGCAGACGACTTAAGAAAAAAAAATTTGGAAAAGGAGAAATTGCTCGTAACGAGCAATTTTTCCTTTTCCCACAATGTTTTCTGTCCCATCAGAAGATTATTTTCCAATTTCATCACATTTTGAATGTCGTCTGCAACTTCTTTCAATTTGGGACAGTCGAAAATTTGTTTTTTGTGAAAGGGTTATTACAAGTGTTCGAGTAGAATCCGGAATGGTGTGAAGATGGACCTCGCCACACAGGGGGATCGAACAAGCGACCCTAAAGTCCAGAAGTCGATATATTTACCAGTAGATACACTGCCATCAATCCTCAGAGGGGATCAGATGTTTGTCGGATAGATTCCGATATCGTACCGCTAATTTCGTATTCTACATACACTGATTACTGTAGTGTTGTCCTAACCCTTTCCCAAACAACGGATGTTCGACTCTCCCAAATTGAAAGAGTTTCCAGACGACATTTCAAAATGTGATTAAATTGAAAAACAATCTTCGGATAGGGTAGAAAACATTGTGAGAAAAGGAGAAATTGGTCGTTATGAGCAATTTCTCCTTTTCCCACAATGTTTCCTAAATTCGTCTGCAACAAAGTGGTCAAATGTCGTCATTGTTTGGATACGGGTTAACTATCAGATTTCTATCAGTTTGATCTGATCTATGAATCGCTTTTGTGTAACCCTTAGAATGCAAGGTAATTTATTTTAATTTAATAAAAAATAGATTGTGTCGTCTGCTTTCCAAAACCGTAAGTTGCTTAATTTTGATGAGGAAAGATACTCAGAGTAGCAAACAGGTTAGATCACAGGCCAGCCGCCAATCTACTTGGCGGCTGGCCTGTGATTTAACCTTTTTGCATAAGCATGAAGTCAATTTCAGCACTATAAGGGTTGAAATCATAAATTCATCGATCTAGACTTTAAATGCCATTGTCCCTGAAGACAAACACGAAACGATTAGGACAAAAGCAGGAACTGTTCAGAGAGCCTTTTTTTATTTACAGGTTAATTGTTTTCCAAAATGAATTTTCTTCGATGCGATTTTAATACCATTTTCAACAGTATTTCACTCATACCGATATTGTCAGCAAACAAACTTCTTTTCCTTGTAGTGCATGATGGCAAATATTGTAAAAAAAATAGCACCAAAGGCCTGCCATTCGTTGTTTACAAAAGTGACCAAGAGCAACGTGCGAACAGTCCAAATAGGTGGTTAAAAATAAAGATTTTTAGAGGTAATATTGACAAGACAAAACACTTAAAATACACGTTAATAAGAAAACAGATTGACAAGCTGACTGTTGGTATCCGTCTGCTACATCGAAGCATGTTATTGCGTCCCTGTAGTCTTTACCATTAGAGTGCTGGAACCGACTTCGTGCTTATGCAAACGACACATACAAATATATTCTTAAAAAAAACCAGCAATCTAAAGGTGTAATATTTCACTTTTGTGAAAATTATGAATTAGACCCTGGAAATAATGCCAATCATTTACTTGGAACAATATATAAAGAATTAAACACTAAAATTGTTTTTATAACTTTATTTTCATATCATTTTTAAAAGCATTTGTTACAAAAGTAGCAAATAAATAGGAATACACAGATGCATATAAAATACAAAATTGGCACAACCATAGAAATAACATATTGCAAGGTCTATGATTCATAAAGTAAAACATCATGATTAGAGGGAAATTGATTGTTCAGTAACTTATTATTTATTATGCAAGGTCTATGATTCATATAGTAAAACATTATGATTAGAGGTAAATTGATTGTTCAGTAACTTATTATTTATTATGCAAGGTCTATGATTCATATAGTAAAACATCATGATTAGAGGTAAATTGATTGTTCAGTAACTTATTATTTATTATGCAAGGTCTATGATTCATATAGTAAAACATCATGATTAGAGGTAAATTGATTGTTCAGTAACTTATTATTCTATTTCCTTCTTATTTTGTTTGCATTCTCGCTTAATATGAATAAAGCATCGTTTTCTGTGATATTCTGTTAATCACTTCTCATTTTCTTGACAAAATTGTCAACTATAGAAGTTTATTTACCCAGAAATGCTACAAATTGACAAAAGAAACAATTGCTATAAGGAGCAACCGTCCTTATGTCTCCAAGGCTCAATAAATTCAGCTAAAGGTGAATTATATCATCCTTTGATACCGGATTTTCTTAGTCTTCCTTCAAATGCTAAGTAAGAATCTACAACAGCCATATAGTATAAACAAATTTCAAAAGTTCCATCATCAATTATAACCAAAATAGAAATTGCTAATAATGCCCATTTTTTTATCAATCCTTTCTTAACCCTTTCCCAAACAATAACGACATTTGACTACTTTGTTGCAGACGACTTAAGAAAAAATTGTGGGAAAAGGAGAAATTGCTCGTTATGAGCAATTTTTCCTTTTCCCACAAGGTTTTCTGCTCTTTCTTAAGAATATTTTTCAATTTCATCACATTTTGAATTGTCGTATGCAAACTCTTTCAATTTGGGACAGTCAAAAATTTGTTGTTTGAGAAAGGGTTAAGGTATTCCACACCTGATGGAAAACTTGTAGAGATTTAACAGAACAATCACTGTTTTTTTTTTTTTTTTTTTTTTATATGGGTTTTACATCACATCAACATTATTTCAGTTATGTAGCGATGCCCGACTCTTAATGATGGAGGAAGACCCCATACTCAACAGCCCATAGGGGCTGGTCAAGGTGGGTAGAACCATCGGCATTCCGTAAGTCAGTCGGGAGACTGCCTCTCATGAAAATCCATATCCCTCTCAGGATTTGAACCCACGCGGAGAGAGGGGCACTTGAATCAATGCCCAAATCTAAAGCTACTGAAGACTTTTAAAACCAATCAACAGACAAAAACTTATCATAATGACATGCCTATTCATAGCAGAAATGGTTTTCTGCATTTAATTTGGTAATGTATGAAGTTTATTTAGCTTAATAGGAGTTTGTGTGGCTTGCATCACTCAAATTACTTAGAACTATGCTGTTTTGAGTGAGACATGGCATGAATGAATGTATGGTGTTTTAAGGCGCATCAACAGCTATGGTCATTTAGCACAAGACATGGCACCTCTTTTTCTTTCAATAATAAAGAATTCAAGAAAAATTAGATTCTTTTAGAAATTAAAACTGATAGAGTCTTTCAAACTGTGTTTTCATTTAACCATTCCTGTAAAAGTGGACCATTGAACCACAAGACTTTAGATACCCCTACATCAAACGTCTGGTTACATATTAAATAGTTTAAACAAACTTGACAAAGCCTTCTTAAACCTTCTAGTACTGGAATCAACTTCATGCTAATGCAAACAGGTTAGATCCAGGCCATCCAAGTTAATTAGCAGCTGGCATGTGATCTAACTCCGAGTATCTTTTATAAACAAAATTATGCAGATAGGTTTTTGAAAGCAGACCATGCAAAAATCTATTTTTAAGAAAATTTCCCAGCATTATAAGGGATAATAAAGAGCAAAAAATACATGAAGTTTGGAATAGAACATCTACTAAGAAAGATAGGATTAAAACCTTTGATAGGATGAAAACCCTCAAGTAAAAAATATTGATCTAGAGGCCGGAAAAAGGAGACAAAACTTGATTTTTAGTGGAATACCACAGGGTCGGAAAGTTGAAAATAGTTTTGAATTACTCAAATCGTTTGTGTGCGGTGAACATCGCCTTGAACTTAAAACAGATGTTCTTCAGCATACATACGGCTTGGGTCGCTTTAATGGAAAAATCCTGTCCAGTTATAGCCCGTTTCAAAAATGATAGGGATGTACAAGACATTCTCTCTCGCTAAAACAGATTGATGAGAAAACCAAACCTAGAAATTAACAGGGATTTTCCTCTGACAAAATAGTCCATGCCAAATTACAACTATGGCCTAGGTTTAAAGAAGAAACGGCTCAAATTCCTACCTGAACAATACATATTGCTTACCCAGCCAAATTGATTGTGAACGGACAAGTGATGCAGGACAAATCAAGATGTTTAGGACGTCATTCAGAGGGTTTGGTACACAAACTGCCAAAATAAAGAGGCTTGAAAAATCCATTTTGGAAGCAGCAAACACCAATTCAATAACCTCCAAACCCCTAGGAACAAACATTGGCAAAAAGCTGTGAGTCAACTCAGCTGTCATCGGACAGTGAGGAAGACTCTGAATTGGACTGTTTCTAGTCTCTCAACAAAAAACTCAGAGCATCCCTACAAAAATGTACATAAACAATATTTTGGCAGAAATTGCTTCTTTCTTTGCCATAGAAAAGCAATTGGGACCAAGAACTATAGAGAATGTGGCACAGATAGTTTAGGGGGCTCTAAAAAGGGCAATCCTAAAAGAAAGAAATGCAATATGTTTGGGAAAGAAATAAAGACCAGAAAATGCAACACTGTTACAGGTGCTTAAAGTTGACCATGTTCAACAGGATTAACTTCAGAACAATACAACAACTTTGGATGTATAATGGCAGAATTCCAAAACATGGGAAAGTGTCATTTAGAAGGGTAATGGAGCACATGAAGACATCCCCATCATCCAAATTTCCCAGTTTGAGAGAGTGTATTATTGGCACTTTCAAAATCGAAGTCAAATGGATAACCAGAATAAACCAAAAGCATTTTGACCTATAAACAAAGGATCAGACCAGATATTTGAACAATTTTGTGATTGTCTTATTGGCACTTTCAAAATCGAAGTCAAATGGATAACCAGAATAAACCAAAAGCATTTTGACCTATAAACAAAGGATCAGACCAGATATTTGAACAATTTTGTGATTGTCTTATTGACACTTTCAAAATCGAAGTCAAATGGATAACCAGAATAAACCAAAAGCATTTTGACCTATAAACAAAGGATCAGACCAGATATTTGAACAATTTTGTGATTGTCTGGTGGTTTCCATAACAAAGCATCAGTATAGAAACCCAAAATGGTCCTACCAAAGCAGCAAGCAGAATTTACTAAAACCAGACGAGAACTACAGGCTTTGAGCCAAAGAAATCCCCAGCTCTGACTGGACCTGGAAAAAACATGGCCACAAGAAATGAAACTGAGGCAAAATTTATGCATTGGTCGAAGTAGCTAAAAAGATCTGAACACAGTAGAAGTTGTTCCAACAGGGAAAACAATTTCTTTGATGAGTGGAAGAAACTCACTCATGATAAATGGATCATGCGGACCGTTTCTGGTTAGATGAAAATCGATGCTATGTTATAGCCTGTTTCAAAAATGATAGGGATGTACAGGACATTCTCTCTCGCTAATACAGATTGATGGGAAAACCAAACCTAGGAGTTAACAGGGATTTTCCTCTGACAAAATAGTCCATTCCAAATTACAACTATGGCATAGGTTTAAAGAAGAAAAAGCTCAAATTCCTACCAAAACAATACATATTGCTTACCCAGCCAAATTGATTGTGAAAGGACAAGTGATGCAGGACAAATCGAGATGTTTAGGACGTCATTCAGAGGGTTTGGTACACAAACTGCCAAAATAAAGAGGCTTGAAAAATCCTTTTTGGAAGCAGCAAACACCAATTCAATAACCTCCAAACCCCTAGGAACACACATTGGCAAAAAGCTGTGAGTCAACTCAGCTGTCATCGGACAGTGAGGAAGACTCTGAATTGGACTGTTTCTAGTCTCTCAACAAAAAACTCAGAGCATCCCTACAAAAATGTACATAAACAATATTTTGGCAGAAATTGCTTCTTTCTTTGCCATAGAAAAGCAATTGGGACCAAGAACTATAGAGAATGTGGCACAGATAATTTAGGGGGCTCTAAAAAGGGCAATCCTAAAAGAAAGAAATGCAATATGTTTGGGAAAGAAATAAAGACCGGAAAATGCAACACTGTTACAGGTGCTTAAAGTTGACCATGTTCAACAGGATTAACTTCAGAACAATACAACAACTTTGGATGTATAATGGCAGAATTCCAAAACATGGGAAAGTGTCATTTAGAAGGGTAATGGAGCACATGAAGACATCCCCATCATCCAAATTTCCCAGTTTAAAAGAGTGTATTATTGGCACTTTCAAAATCGATGTCAAATGGATAACCAGAATAAACCAAAAGCATTTTGACCTATAAACAAAGGATCAGACCAGATATTTGAACAATTTTGTGATTGTCTTATTGACACTTTCAAAATCGAAGTCAAATGGATAACCAGAATAAACCAAAAGCATTTTGACCTATAAACAAAGGATCAGACCAGATATTTGAACAATTTTGTGATTGTCTTATTGACACTTTCAAAATCGAAGTCAAATGGATAACCAGAATAAACCAAAAGCATTTTGACCTATAAACAAAGGATCAGACCAGATATTTGAACAATTTTGTGATTGTCTTATTGGCACTTTCAAAATCGAAGTCAAATGGATAACCAGAATAAACCAAAAGCATTTTGACCTATAAACAAAGGATCAGACCAGATATTTGAACAATTTTGTGATTGTCTTATTGGCACTTTCAATATCGAAGTCAAATGGATAACCAGAATAAACCAAAAGCATTTTGACCTATAAACAAAGGATCAGACCAGATATTTGAACACTTTTGTGATTGTCTGGTGGTTTCCATAACAAAGCATCAGTATAGAAACCCGAAATGGTCCTACCAAAGCAGCAAGCAGAATTCACTAAAACCAGACGAGAACTACAGGCTTTGAGCCAAAGAAATCCCCCAGCTTTGACTGGACCTGGAAAAAACATGGCCACAAGAAATGAAACTGAGGCAAAATTTATGCATTGGTCGAAGTAACTAAAAAGATCTGAACACAGTAGAAGTTGTTCAAACAGGGAAAACAATTTCTTTGATGAGTGGAAGAAACTCACTCATGATAAATGGATCATGCAGACCGTTTCTGAATAGATGAAAATCAATATGTTATAGCCTGTTTCAAAAATGATAGGGATGTACAGGACATTCTCTCTCGCTAATACAGATTGATGGGAAAACCAAACCTAGGAGTTAACGGGGATTTTCCTTTGACAAAATAGTCCATGCCAAATTACAACTAAAGCCTAGGTTTAAAGAGGAAAAAGCTCAAATTCCTACCAGAACAATACATATTGCTTACCCAGCCAAATTGATTGTGAAAGGACAAGTGATGCAGGACAAATCGAGATGTTTAGGACGTCAGTCAGAGGGTTTGGTACACAAACTGCCAAAATAAAGAGGCTTGAAAAATCCATTTTGGAAGCAGCAAATACCAATTCAATAACCTCCAAACCCCTAGGAACACACATTGGCAAAAAGCTGTGCGTCAACTCATTTGTCATCGGACAGTGAGGAAGACTCTGAATTGGACTGTTTCTAGTCTCTCAACAAAAACCTCAGAGCATCCATACAAAAATGTACATAAACAATATTTTGGCATATATTGCTTCTTTCTTTGCCATAGAAAAGCAATTGGGACCAAGAACTATAGAGAATGTGGCACAGATAATTTAGGGGGCTCTAAAAAGGGCAATCCTAAGAGAAAGAAATGCAATATGTTTGGGAAAGAAATAAAGACCGGAAAATGCAACACTGTTACAGGTGCTTAAAGTTGACCATGTTCAACAGGATTAACTTCAGAACAATACAACAACTTTGGATGTATAATGGCAGAATTCCAAAACATGGGAAAGTGTCATTTAGAAGGGTAATGGAGCACATGAAGACATCCCCATCATCCAAATTTCCCAGTTTAAAAGAGTGTATTATTGGCACTTTCAAAATCGATGTCAAATGGATAACCAGAATAAACCAAAAGCATTTTGACCTATAAACAAAGGATCAGACCAGATATTTGAACAATTTTGTGATTGTCTTATTGACACTTTCAAAATCGAAGTCAAATGGATAACCAGAATAAACCAAAAGCATTTTGACCTATAAACAAAGGATCAGACCAGATATTTGAACAATTTTGTGATTGTCTTATTGACACTTTCAAAATCGAAGTCAAATGGATAACCAGAATAAACCAAAAGCATTTTGACCTATAAACAAAGGATCAGACCAGATATTTGAACAATTTCGTGATTGTCTTATTGGCACTTTCAAAATCGAAGTCAAATGGATAACCAGAATAAACCAAAAGCATTTTGACCTATAAACAAAGGATCAGACCAGATATTTGAACAATTTTGTGATTGTCTTATTGGCACTTTCAATATCGAAGTCAAATGGATAACCAGAATAAACCAAAAGCATTTTGACCTATAAACAAAGGATCAGACCAGATATTTGAACACTTTTGTGATTGTCTGGTGGTTTCCATAACAAAGCATCAGTATAGAAACCCGAAATGGTCCTACCAAAGCAGCAAGCAGAATTCACTAAAACCAGACGAGAACTACAGGCTTTGAGCCAAAGAGATCCCCCAGCTTTGACTGGACCTGGAAAAAACATGGCCACAAGAAATGAAACTGAGGCAAAATTTATGCATTGGTCGAAGTAACTAAAAAGATCTGAACACAGTAGAAGTTGTTCAAACAGGGAAAACAATTTCTTTGATGAGTGGAAGAAACTCACTCATGATAAATGGATCATGCGGACCGTTTCTGAATAGATGAAAATCAATATGTTATAGCCTGTTTCAAAAATGATAGGGATGTACAGGACATTCTCTCTCGCTAATACAGATTGATGGGAAAACCAAACCTAGGAGTTAACGGGGATTTTCCTTTGACAAAATAGTCCATGCCAAATTACAACTATGGCCTAGGTTTAAAGAGGAAAAAGCTCAAATTCCTACCAGAACAATACATATTGCTTACCCAGCCAAATTGATTGTGAAAGGACAAGTGATGCAGGACAAATCGAGATGTTTAGGACGTCAGTCAGAGGGTTTGGTACACAAACTGCCAAAATAAAGAGGCTTGAAAAATCCATTTTGGAAGCAGCAAACACCAATTCAATAACCTCCAAACCCCTAGGAACACACATTGGCAAAAAGCTGTGCGTCAACTCATTTGTCATCGGACAGTGAGGAAGACTCTGAATTGGACTGTTTCTAGTCTCTCAACAAAAACCTCAGAGCATCCATACAAAAATGTACATAAACAATATTTTGGCATATATTGCTTCTTTCTTTGCCATAGAAAAGCAATTGGGACCAAGAACTATAGAGAATGCGGCACAGATAATTTAGGGGGCTCTAAAAAGGGCAATCCTAAAAGAAAGAAATGCAATATGTTTGGGAAAGAAATAAAGACCGGAAAAAGCACCGGGATCAATAAACAAAGGATCAGACCAGATATTTGAACAATTTTGTGATTGTCTGGTGGTTTCCATAACAAAGCATCAGTATAGAAACCCAAAATGGTCCTACCAAAGCAGCAAGCAGAATTCACTTAAACCAGACGAGAACTACAGGGTTTGAGCCAAAGAAATCCCCCAGCTCTGAAAGGACCTGGAAAAAACATGGCCACAAGAAATGGAACTGAGGCAAAATTTATGCATTGGTCGAAGTAACTAAAAAGATCTGAACACAGTAGAAGTTGTTCAAAAAGGGAAAACAATTTCTTTGATGAGTGGAAGAAACTCACTCATGATAAATGGATCATGCGGACCGTTTCTGGTTAGATGAAAATCGATGCTATGACAATTTGTGTTCAGATAAATTATCATTTAAGATTTACTTTAAAAGAGACGATGGCAGTTTGATGGTTCGCGCTATGGTAACATCTGTCTGAATTCCCAAACATCCTGGTCTTTGTGAAAATCAGGGGAAACTATGCTGGTTTGCACGTTGCTTATAACATCGCACGAAATATAGTGACTTATGTTTGTTATCTTTAGACGGCTGTGGAGTTTGATATGTTGTTATAGGACAGTTGCTCCGGCTGTGGAGTTTGATATGTTGTTATAGGACAGTTGCTCCGGAAAAGACCTCAGAACTCTGAATGAATGAATGGCGTTTTAAGGTGCATCGACAGCTAAGGTCTTTTAGCGCGCATGATGATGATGTGGATAAATGTATATTGAATTATTTACAGGTTAAAATGTATTTGGTTTAAAAAAAAATAAATAAGAATTTGCAAAGAATAAATGATAGTATATAGACATTTTTTTAAAATTTAAATGACAGTAGATTAATAATTTGTAATGAATGTGTGATGTTAAATAAATAATTTGTAATGAGTTAATGCTATTAATATATGTATTTGCTATCTTTAAGATGGCAGTGGAGTTCGCTATGTTGTTATAAGACAGTTTTTACGGAGAAAACCTCAAAACTATACACCAGGATTTAACGAGGTGATGAAAATAAACGAACACCTTTTCAATCTGACTTCACAACTACCTAATGTCCAGTTTTGGAAACACAGGGGATTTTGGGGAGATTTGTCATGCCTGGGAGGTGATGGGGTCCACTTAGATGTGAGGCAGCACCGTCACATAGGTTTAAATACATTAAGACATTATGATGTCTACAATGATTTAAAGGCCAGTAATTCATTGTTGTTTTTTTTGTTTGCATTTGCCATTTGCTCATTTACCATTTATTCAAGGATAAAAGCTGTCTTTCTATGCTTTCAGCTGCATTGTTTTTAATGTCATGAAATCTATTAAGGCAGACATCTGCTATTTATTGTCTAAAAAGTAATGAAATGTTTACTAATGAGCATATCAAGTATGTCTTTTATGTGAAAGAGCTGCCAGAATGAGTGGCATTCATGTAATGCCAGCTAATTACCTGAACTTTTTATGTGATTGTCTACCATTTATAATTATCTAAAAAGTCTTTGCCAATGAGGTGATTTATGTTGTTGTCGGCAGCAGCCCTGATGAATGTTTTAATGTTTGATGACTCATTTTTCATGTAGGCTTTTACAATAGTCAATTTGCAAGTTTAAAATGTTTTTTTTTATTATGTAATTTATGATCCAAATCAACTACCTTTTAGATTTTTCTAGATGGATCAAAAAAACATCTTATTCTGCTATTGGTAATTCCCAGTTGTATCAATGTCATTGTCAAGTACTACAGTTACTGCTGTTATTCACTTATTATTTTTTTTATATGGGTTTTACATCACATCCACTTTATTTCAGTTATGTAGCGATGCCCGACTCTTAATGATGGAGGAAGACCCTATACTCAACTGCCCAAAAGGGCTAGTCAAGGCGGGTAGAATCATCGGCATTCCGTAAGTCAGTCGGGAGACTGCCTCTCATGAAGATTCATATCCCTCTCAGGATTTGAACCCATGCGGTCACTTATTATTAACTTTTATGATAAACAATTGCTACTTATATTAATGTTGGGTATGTTGTTTAAGGATGATAATTTTGGCTTGTCTGTTAATTATGAAAATGTATGAACGTATCAAGCTCTCAGAGATTCGAAAACCACAGATAACAACAACTAAAACGACAACTAAAACGACAACTGAAACAATAGATCAATCACAAGTATCATCAGAAGAAATCATGATCAACTTTGGCAGAATGATGACCAAGGCTATGTTAGACAGGCACTATTGTACTCCGGTGGATTGAACAGTCGGTGAAATTTGGGAGGGAGAAATATTTTTGTTTTAATTTGGATTCATGAACAAATCATGGATATTTCAAAAGTGGAATTACGGACAATGTGTTAAGTGTCACCAAGTGGCATGATGAGTGGTGTTAAAAGTACTAAAAGTGCGAAAGGGGTCAATGATAAACGGAAAAGAGAATCGCCCGGGCTAACCAGCCCTTTGTCTAAACAAAACAAAATGGCGGACCAGTCGAACGGCGATGTATCAACGTCTTCTTCCTCGCCCTTAAACAATAAACTCGATAAAGTGATGGAAATGCTAGACTGTTTGAAGAAGGGACAAGATTCTCTGCAAAAGACTTTTGACAGCAAGCTAGAAAGACTTCGTCACGATGTCCTGTCTACCATAGACGATACAATCAAGGCGGTAAAGGTAGATATTGACTTACAATTTGCTCAATACGAGTCGAAAATTGAAACTTTGGAGAATGAATTATGTTCATTAAAACAGAATGTCGGGCAGGTCTATCAATCTGTGAATAACAACGAGCTTACTGTGATCGCCACAAACCTGGCCGGATCGCACGGGACATCACTCATGGAAACAGCGCACGACCTTGTACGGGCTTTAGGTGACAATCTCGCTCAAAATGTTTGTATAACGGACGTCGTTAGATGCAAAGATCGTAATAATGGTAGACTGCCACCCCTCAAGATTGCATTTGAAACAGGGAACCAAAAGGTAAATGTTCTGCGCTGCAAATCCAAGCTAGGTTCCATTGAGAGATACAAGAATGTGTCTTTATTTGGCAGTAAAACACATACTGAGAGACTTCTCGAACTAAATGCAAAAACTCTGTTGTCAGAAATGCCTAACGGTAACTCATACCGCGTCACTGCAAATGGGCGTATTGTGAAAAAAGACAATTCTAATAGAGGTACCAGCAATGCCAGTGGCAGTCAGTAGGAGAATACCCGGTCGGAGAATAAGAATGTGACAATAGCTCACTTAAATGTTGGAGGATGGACACAGCAAAACCACGTATTACGACAAAAACTATTTGAATATGTAAAATCTGATGTAGTGTGCGTGAATGAAACTCATTTAAAAGGAAAAGAAACACTCGAATTAGAAGGCTATACATATCACGGATTCAACAGACATTCTTTCCATGTAAATGCCCCAAAAGGATCTGGTGGAGTGGGTATTTTTATTAAAAACTCATTATTATCGGAATTCACCGCAACAGTAATTGATCGATCGTTTGAAGGTATCCTCGGTTTATCCCTTAAATCTAAAGAAAGCGATCATCATATTGTGATTTTTAGCGTGTATTTACCTCCTGAGAACTCACCCTGGGGAAAAAACTCAATAGACTTCTTTTCACACCTATTGGGACAGATTTATTTGCTAGAGGACATTGACTGTATATTTCTTTGTGGGGATGTTAATGCCAGAATAGGTGAACTGTCGGATGTCATATGCGATATAGACGCTATTCCACCCAGAAATGTACTCGACAAAAAAGTAAATCAACATGGGAATACTTTTATGGAATTTTTAATTGATTCAAAAATGTGTGTCTTGAACGGGCGATCAGGCAATGATATAGATGATAATTTCACGTCAATCACTACAAAAGGGCGCTCAGTTGTGGATTATATATGCGCCCCTCACGAATGTTTTAAGAACTGTTCAAATTTGCAGATTATCTCCCCTGCATCAATATGCGAGAAAGATAATCTGCAATACTTAATTGGCGACAAGAGTAAATTGCCTGATCACTCAATTTTGAAAATAGATTATTCATTCCAAACATTTAAAATAATGAGTACGTCGAACCAAACTGTGTCTGAGCGACCATTATTCAATACGAGACGATATAAAGCAGAATATAGAAATATACTATATTCCAAGTTTATTTTGGCAAACCAACAATGAGTTTTTATCCATAGGTGGTTATGAATCAAAATTAATAAAATTATCAAAATGTCTATAAATAGATTTTATTGGACATGTCACATGATCTTGATAGTCACATGGTGAGGTCATGATGAGGTCACATGATAGCAGCCTCCCAGACTGGTGCCAGGAATCCCAGAATGCATTGTAAACTAACTTCCTCTTCCTAAACAACCTCAAACAAGCAAGCTGCTTCTTTTTGTCTCTCAACTTCAATCAATTATAATCTTAAAAAAATAAAGAAAATGTCTGGTAGAGGGAGATCAATAAAGAGGAAAGGACCCACTACAAGAGCCAAGCACACAAAGAAGGGAAGAAAGGAGGCTGAGGAAGATGTTGAGATTTTGGAAATGGACCAAGAAGGAGCTGAGAGCGGTAAAGTTGATACCCCCCCTGATGTTGTCCATTTTGATGATATTTTTGAAAAAATTGATTTGCTTAAAGATAGAAATGATTTGAATAAAACTAATTTTGGTCTTCAGGGTCCAGAATGTGATGTTGTGGATTCTCAAGAGCCAAATTTGCTAAAGTGTGGTGGGGAAGATGCACATGCTCACATTCCTGATCCATTGAAAAACAGAATTTTACAAGGCCATTACATAAATCTAGCTTCACTCTTGAATGGTTCAAATGAATTGAGTGAAATATATTCAGGTTCAAAAGGAGGTAGTGAGTCCAAACCCGCCCCATTGAAACAAAGTATAAGAAATATCGAGGAGTGGACTGATGCCTTTCTTATCTATACATCAGTCATGTTGACAAAGTTCCCTAATTTGGGCAGGGAGCTTATAGAATACATGACGGTCATTCGGGATGCCAACAAAAATTTTTCACTTGATTCTTGGCTAAAATACGACGAGCAATTCCGTCTACGTCAGGGGAACCCAAGTACACGTCAGTCTTGGAGCTTCTTGAATAACAAACTTTGGCTGAGAACAATGTCCGTAGCAAATTATTCGGCACCCATACAAGCCAGAGAGGAGCAAAAGATGAGCTATAATCCTTCATTTACATGTAATGATTTCAACCAAGGTCATTGTTATCGGACAGTGTGTAAATTTAGCCATGCTTGTGCCATTTGCCACTCAACACAGCATGGCAAGTTTCGGTGCTGGAACTCAACTCAAAACTTTACACAACCTACTTTTTCAGGAAATAATAATTATTCACAAGAAACAAAACGAGGCCAAAATTTTCGAGGCAGAAATGTCTCAAGGTCTTTTCGTAGAGGTCCAAGACAAGGGCGTTTCTAAACAAACTTTTGACCATCAAATGGCTTTTTCGCCAATTAACATAAAAGCACTTGAAAAAGAAGTTAAAACCTATAAAACACCAGAAAGGGAAGTTATACTTGAGGGGTTTAAATCAGGGTTTAGCTTGCATTACAGTGGTATTCATGAATCGCGAATGTCAAAAAACCTAAAATCAGCAATCAAGAATCCAGAAATTGTTCAGGAGAAAATCAATAAAGAGATAAAGGAAGGAAGAGTGAGTGGACCATTTGAAAATCCTCCTTTTCCAAATTTTAGGGTTTCCCCAATAGGGCTAGTTCCAAAGAAAAATCTAAATGAATTTCGGATGGTCCACCACCTCTCCCACCCATTAGGTCAGTCGGTAAATGATTTTATCGATCCTAAACGTTGTTCCGTTCAATACACTAGTTTTGATACAGCTGTGGAAATGGTACAAAGATTGGGCAAAGGTTGTCTTCTTGGAAAATCAGACATTAAATCGGCTTTTCGACTACTGCCGGTTGCACCAAAAGATTTTGATCTACTAGGCTTTCACTTCCGGGGAAAATATTATTATGACATGTGCCTTCCATTCGGTTGTTCAATAAGTCCCGCTACATTTGAGCTGTTTTCAACCTTTTTGGAGTATGCAGTCCGCAAAAGATCAAAATTTGGAGAGTTGTTACACTATTTGGATGATTTTCTTTTTGGAGGTAAACCAGACTCAGATGAGTGCCTTATCATAATGAGACATTTTGACATGTGCATGTCAGAGCTAGGGGTTCCAATAGCAAGAGAAAAAACAGAAGGCCCGAAAACAATTATCATATTCTTAGGACTCGAAATTGATTCAGATTTAATGGTCATTAAAATACCGATGGAAAAGATAAACGAAATACTCAGTAAAATATTAATGCTTTTGTCAAAAGAAAAAACTACACTGAAAGTAATGCAATCTCTTATAGGAAGTCTGCAATTTGCATGTAGAGCAATTATACCAGGTAGACCATTTATAAGGAGGCTAATTAACTCTACATGTGGTTTAACAAAACCATACCATCATTTAAGAATCACAAAGTCAATGAAACATGATTTGGTAATGTGGCAGACATTCTTTCACAGTTTTAATGGTATATCAGTATTTCATGATAGATTCTGGCAATCAAATGTTGAGGCAGAACTGTACTCTGATAGTGCGGCAAGCACAGGTTTCGGCTTATACTTTGCAGGAAGATGGTGCGCATCCGCCTGGCCAAAATCATGGCATGACAATGGTCTGACAGAAAATATTTGCATGTTAGAATTTTTTCCAATTGTAGTAGCTCTATACATTTGGGGAAACGAATTTAGTAATAAGAAAATCATGTTCCACTCTGACAATGTAGCAGTTGTTCAAGCAATTAATTCCATGACCTCAAAGTCGGATAACATGATGCTATTGTTAAGAGCTTTTACTCTAAAATGCTTAGAATTTAATGTACTGGTTAAAGCAGAACATATTCCAGGTTGTAACAATTCTATAGCAGACAGTTTGTCTCGTTTTCAGTTTCAAAGATTCAAGCAGTTAGCCCCACAAGCTCAGCAAGCTCCAGAACAGATGCCTCAACATCTCTGGAACATTTTCGACTAACCGCAGAGAAATTGGTTAATGCAAGCTTGTCATCCAATACTAAGATTGCATATAATAATGCATTTAGATCTTTTAATAAATTCCGTGAAGAATTCAGCTTGGAAGCATCATGGCCAGTCCCAACAAAGCAGATTGTACAATTCTTAGTTTACCATTATGAGAAGGGACATGCCCCATCAACTCTGTCACAATACTGCTCAGCTATAGCTTTTAAACACAAAATAAATGGTTTTGTTGACCCGACAAGCGATTTTGTCATTGGAAAAATATTAGAAGGATGCAGGAGACTTAACAAAAGAGTGGATACCAGATTCCCAATATCAAAACATATCTTGCAGCAATTATGCCAGGCACTGCCAAAAGTCTGCTCTAATGAATATGAAGCCACACTGTTTGGAGCAGCATATAAACTTGCATATTTTGGAATGCTGAGAGTAAGCGAATTTGCTAAAACATCAGAATTACTAAAAAATAGACCTCTGCAACTCTCAGATATTCAAATCAAAGACTCAGAAGTCTATATTCAAATACGTCAGTCAAAAACCAACCAACATGGGAAAGCAGTGTGTATTCATGTTCCTCTGTCAGAGCCTAAATCAGCTTCATGCTTAAATGCGTTGGAACAATTTATTTTGGTACGCCCAAACAGTTCTAGAGAAACTCAATTTTTCTGCCACAGGGATCAAACTCCTCTTACTAGATATCAATTCTCGGCAGTCTTGGAAAAAACTGTCAGACATCTAGGTTTGCCAGCGGCAGTTTATAAGACACATTCATTTAGGATTGGAAGGGCAACCGACCTCTCCTTAGCTGGAGTAACCTCAGATAAAATTAAATCTGCAGGCAGGTGGTCATCAATCACTTATTCTAAATATGTAAGAAAGTAAAACATGCTGATATCAATAGTCTTGACTCTCATAATTATGATACTTATTAATTTGTATTTTCTTTTCTCCCCCTAGATATTTGGATAATTGGGGATTCTCTAGTAAAAAGGGTCGAACACTCATTGAAGACCATGAACAGCAACATCATTTCGATGGGTACCTCCGGGATGAGATGGGAGGATCTTCCTCAAACCATTCAACACCGGATGTTATTCCACAAAAAACCTAAGGCAATATTTATTCATTTAGGGGGTAATAGCATGGTGTCATTAAAACTCACTAATTTCATGGAAAAAATTAAAAACGAAATAGAATACATATCTGGAGTATTCCCATTGACAAAAATTGTTTGGTGTGATATTCTGCCTAGGATTAAATGGAGGCATAATCATTTTGACAGTCCAAAAACTCTGAACAAAAAAACTAGAAGAATAAATAGAACAGCACACCAAGTCATGGAAAACATTGTGAATGGACAAGTCATGGGATTTAAAATACACGAATCAATGGTAGAACTTTTTTGCCCAGACGGCGTACATCTTTCAGAATTTGGGAATTTGATTTATGTCCAAACATTTGCAAACTTTATAAAAGAAAAAATCTAATCTTAAGGGCTAGAATTTGGGGAATATTTGTGTCAAATATTTTGTGGCGGAAATTCTAGACTCTGACCCCCGGAAGACAGTCACCTAGCTATAAGATATTTACATGATGTCAGCTGCATTTAACCAATCTCGGTAATACCTGCAGTTAAACATATCGAATTTCAAGTAAATAATCAAAATATTTAGATATGGTTGATTGCTTATGAACAAGTTGAAATGGTTGCTTGGTTGCATTTAAAGAAGTAAAAATGGTTGCTTGGTTGCGTACAAGAATTAAAAATGGTTGCTTGGTTGCGTATAAAGAATTCAGAATGGTTGCTTATAAAGAAGTAGGGTGTTTTGGCCGTAACGTTTTGTCATACACCTGTGTAGCTTCTTTGGTAATGGGTATTAAGTGGTTGCAAAAACAATTGTCCTAAAGGTGCGACAAAAGGAATTCTTTTGTGCATACAACTCAATTTTATTACTATTTAGATTTAGTGTCTTCCGGGGGTTGGGGTCTGGAAACTACCCGTATTGGAACAAAACCTAACGGGTAGTATAATTTGTTGCGGCCTATTTTATTTCCAACCAATTTAAGAAGTATATTGAGTGAATAAAATAAGATTAACTTTACTTAAAGTGTTTATGTTTGATAGTGAGAAAGTTGGTGCCGTCCTAAAATAAAGCAGAATATAGAAATATACTATATTCCAAGTTTATTTTGGCAAACCAACAATGAGTTTTTATCCATAGGTGGTTATTAATCAAAATTAATAAAATTATCAAAATGTCTATAAATAGATTTTATTGGACATGTCACATGATCTTGATAGTCACATGGTGAGGTCATGATGAGGTCACATGATAGCAGCCTCCCAGACTGGTGCCAGGAATCCCAGAATGCATTGTAAACTAACTTCCTCTTCCTAAACAACCTCAAACAAGCAAGCTGCTTCCCCACCCACCCTCCCAGATATTAACATGATTAACCTTAATTCTGTAAGCTGCCCAGTTCTCTGTATACTTTCAGCTTGGTCACTCATGAAGTCTAAAATTGGCTGCCATCGAACAACCCGTAAAGATCAAGCAAGCCGGGCACACCAAGGTACCAGACAGACTTCAGATCCGTGGACCAAACAGAACAATCGAGAGTGAAGTGACTAAATTGAACGTAGTCAGGAACAGTGAATACTGGGTGCTATGGACATCCTCGTGATTTGTTTAAATTAAATACTATGTGGATCACAACCACTAGTATGCAAATTTGTAATGAAAAACTCATCCAAAATTGACCGATCATTTTCATTTTAAGCAAGTCGCAACAAATTAACTTGGGCGAAGCGGAAATTCTAGACTCTGACCCCCGGAAGACAGTCACCTAGCTATAAGATATTTACATGATGTCAGCTGCATTTAACCAATCTCGGTAATACCTGCAGTTAAACATATCGAATTTCAAGTAAATAATCAAAATATTTAGATATGGTTGATTGCTTATGAACAAGTTGAAATGGTTGCTTGGTTGCATTTAAAGAAGTAAAAATGGTTGCTTGGTTGCGTACAAGAATTAAAAATGGTTGCTTGGTTGCGTATAAAGAATTCAGAATGGTTGCTTATAAAGAAGTAGGGTGTTTTGGCCGTAACGTTTTGTCATACACCTGTGTAGCTTCTTTGGTAATGGGTATTAAGTGGTTGCAAAAACAATTGTCCTAAAGGTGCGACAAAAGGAATTCTTTTGTGCATACAACTCAATTTTATTACTATTTAGATTTAGTGTCTTCCGGGGGTTGGGGTCTGGAAACTACCCGTATTGGAACAAAACCTAACGGGTAGTATAATTTGTTGCGGCCTATTTTATTTCCAACCAATTTAAGAAGTATATTGAGTGAATAAAATAAGATTAACTTTACTTAAAGTGTTTATGTTTGATAGTGAGAAAGTTGGTGCCGTCCTAAAATAAAGCAGAATATAGAAATATACTATATTCCAAGTTTATTTTGGCAAACCAACAATGAGTTTTCATCCATAGGTGGTTATTAATCAAAATTAATAAAATTATCAAAATGTCTATAAATAGATTTTATTGGACATGTCACATGATCTTGATAGTCACATGGTGAGGTCATGATGAGGTCACATGATAGCAGCCTCCCAGACTGGTGCCAGGAATCCCAGAATGCATTGTAAACTAACTTCCTCTTCCTAAACAACCTCAAACAAGCAAGCTGCTTCCCCACCCACCCTCCCAGATATTAACATGATTAACCTTAATTCTGTAAGCTGCCCAGTTCTCTGTATACTTTCAGCTTGGTCACTCATGAAGTCTAAAATTGGCTGCCATCGAACAACCCGTAAAGATCAAGCAAGCCGGGCACACCAAGGTACCAGACAGACTTCAGATCCGTGGACCAAACAGAACAATCGAGAGTGAAGTGACTAAATTGAACGCAGTCAGGAACAGTGAATACTGGGTGCTATGGACATCCTCGTGATTTGTTTAAATTAAATACTATGTGGATCACAACCACTAGTATGCAAATTTGTAATGAAAAACTCATCCAAAATTGACCGATCATTTTCATTTTAAGCAAGTCGCAACAAATTAACTTGGGCGAAGCGGAAATTCTAGACTCTGACCCCCGGAAGACAGTCACCTAGCTATAAGATATTTACATGATGTCAGCTGCATTTAACCAATCTCGGTAATACCTGCAGTTAAACATATCGAATTTCAAGTAAATAATCAAAATATTTAGATATGGTTGATTGCTTATGAACAAGTTGAAATGGTTGCTTGGTTGCATTTAAAGAAGTAAAAATGGTTGCTTGGTTGCGTACAAGAATTAAAAATGGTTGCTTGGTTGCGTATAAAGAATTCAGAATGGTTGCTTATAAAGAAGTAGGGTGTTTTGGCCGTAACGTTTTGTCATACACCTGTGTAGCTTCTTTGGTAATGGGTATTAAGTGGTTGCAAAAACAATTGTCCTAAAGGTGCGACAAAAGGAATTCTTTTGTGCATACAACTCAATTTTATTACTATTTAGATTTAGTGTCTTCCGGGGGTTGGGGTCTGGAAACTACCCGTATTGGAACAAAACCTAACGGGTAGTATAATTTGTTGCGGCCTATTTTATTTCCAACCAATTTAAGAAGTATATTGAGTGAATAAAATAAGATTAACTTTACTTAAAGTGTTTATGTTTGATAGTGAGAAAGTTGGTGCCGTCCTAAAATAAACTTGATAAAATACCAAACGACTTTTTGAAAAGCGATTTATCAAAGCAAGCATTTCTGCGTATCATACGCAATATTGAAAGGTGCAGGGAAAACCAAAGTAATGTTGATATTATTAACGATGATTTTTGTAATACCTTATTTGATGAAATGAAAATGCATATCCCTTCATTAGATTGTACCAAATCCACGAACAAACGGTATAAGGTTTATAAGCCTTATTGGGATGATAAACTTGAAACATTGTGGAAAACATTACGAGAAAAGGAGAGGGCTTTTTCGAGGTTTCATGGTAAGCGTAAGCACAGGGAAACCCTTCACTTTTCATTTAAAGCTGCACAGTCAGAATTTGATAGGTGCCTTAGACAGGCCCAAAGAAAATATAACAAATCATTGTCGGATGATATTGAATTGTCATGTTCTAGCAACCCACGTGATTTCTGGGCCCATATACAAAGGTTAGGTCCAAAACGAAAGAGTCAGATTCCTATAGAAGTTTTAAACAATGAAAGTAATGTTGTGTGTGACGAAGGGTTTGTCTACGATAAATGGTCACATGACTTTAAAAATCTATACAACCCTTCGCCCGATACCGCATTATTTGATGATGAATTCTATGAAAATGTGAAGTTAGAAAAACGATTCCTTGAAGATAGAATGTTAGACCCTTTATTCGAACCAAATCCACAATTGAATGGTATTATTTCACGAAATGAGGTAGAAAAAATTGTGTATTCTACGAAAAATGGTAAAAGTGTTGGTTCAGACAAGATACCGTACGAGGTACTACGTTATCCCACAATTATAAGCGTTTTGCTTGAACTATATAACTTTTGTTTTGATACCGGGATATTACCGAGTGTCTGGAGACAATCATTAATCTCGCCGGTATTAAAAGATAAACAAAGTGATAGAAGGGTACCGTTAAATTATCGTGGAATAAGCTTGATATCTGTTGTAAGTAAAATATACTCAGGTATATATTAAACAATCGTTTTAAAAGGTACTTAGAAAATCATGACATCTTAGCAGACGAACAAAATGGTTTTAGATCTAATCGTTCCTGTGAAGAACATGTATTTTCATTAAATAGTCTTATTAGGAATCGTCTTACTGATAAAAAGGATACTTTCGCCACTTTCATTGATTTGCGAAAAGCTTTTGACTACATTGATAGAGACATGTTGCTCTATAAAATGATATCTAATCATATAGATGGTAACTTTTACAACTCAATCAAGTCATTATTGACAGATACTGTCTCAGCGGTAAAACTTAACGGTAAGTTAACGGACTGGTTCCCGGTAATTTCTGGGGTTAAGCAAGGTGATCAGAGCTCACCGACATGCTTCTCTTTCTTCATTAATGATTTGGGATGGATTGAAGAGTTTAGATAAGGGAGTGAAATTTGGCAATAATGATGTAAGCTGTCTACTATATGCAGATGATATTGTTATTTTAAGTGAAAATGAGACTGACATGCAAGACTTACTTAATTTTGTTAATGATTGGTGCAGGAAATGGAGGCTATTAGTAAATGATGATAAATCCAATGTCATCCACTTCCGCAATAAAGGTAAAGGTAGATCCAATTATGTATTTAACATTGGTTGTCATGTGATTGACTATGCATCTGTATATAAATATCTTGGCGTCTACTTTCATGAGAACTTACAATATGATTATATGATTGATTGTCTTTATAAATCGGGGAGCAGGGCTCTTGGCGGTGTTATATCTAAAATCCATTCTAATAAGGATATTGGGTATCAAACTTTTACTAAGCTTTATAATTCTTGTGTCGTCCCAGTCTTGGACTATTGTGCAGGTGTGTTCGGTTTTAAAAACCAACCTAAAATTGAAAGCATCCAAAACAAAGCAATACGATATTTCCTCGGTGTGCATAGGTTTGCGCCAATTGTTGCATTGACCGGAGATATGGGTTGGATCAGTCCTATGCACAGACGATGGATCAGTCCTATGCACAGACGATGGATCAGTATGGTAAGACTGTGGAACAGAATGATTAATATGGATGACACTCGAGTTACTAAGGTAATATTCAATCATGACTACAATAGACCTGGAAAAACATGGAATTCAGAAATAAGACATATATTACAATCTACTGATTTGTCACGTTATTATGTAAATAAAATATCTGTAAATTTGAAAGAATTAGAGTACGCCCTAGAAATTAAACACTCCGAAGATTGGTTAAATAAGAAGCAATCTGTTTCTAAATTGCGGAACTACAATACCTACAAAAACATGTTTTCTGTTGAAAATTATTTGAAATCAAATTTGACAAAAGTTGAAATGTCACATCTGGCACAATTCAGATTTGGGATACTCCCTATTAGGATAGAAACAGGAAGATTCACAGGAATAGAAGTTTCAAACCGACATTGTCAAATTTGTAATGATGGTTCAGTGGAAGATGAATGTCACTTTCTTTTGTCATGTCCCGCTTATGACGTCATACGTAGACCGCTCATGGAAAGGGCACGACAGAGGAATCCATCGTTTAATAATATTACAGATCTAGAAAAGCTACAGTACTGTGTTTCTATTCTTTACATTCCAACTGCAAAATTCTTGGTTAATGCGATGAAAAAGAGAAGGCAAATTTTCTACAATTAATGTTCTGTTTATGTATCCATGTGCTTATTTATTTTTCTTTCTCATTTTTACACTTTTTCATAATCATATGTTTATTTTGTTGATTTTGACTATTTTAAGTGACTTATAGGCCCTACGCGGCCGGGTGTTTGTCAAAATGATGCATATTGTAAACTTTGAACTTATGTATACACAAGTCACTATAATAAAATATTACTTACTTACTTACTGTATGAAACTCAACTATCTTTGGGAATACTAACATGTAGGCCGAGACTATAGTACATGTACAATTAATTGTATATGTATTTGGCTTAAACCTTTTGACCATTGTCTACAGACTTTGGAAATCACTGGTTTTCCAAATGTTGAAATTCATATGAATATTCTCTTAATAATGATAGGTAGGATGAGATATCTACTTCCAGTGTCAAAAACACCATGCCCAAACGGAAATCAACAGACAATACTCCGTCCAAAGATATGGTGCCAGATTCTGGGACAGCATCGATTGATTACGATAAACTTGCTGCTGCCATCCTTCGCCAGCAGGCTCCGGCTCCGACCCCTCTTAAGCACGTTCATGATGTGAATTGAACAATAGATCTTGAATCAGATACTTCAACTTCCAATTCAACCGACATAAACAATATGATTGGGTCTGTTTTAAACTCCGGTGAGAAAGATTCTCAAAGAAATGAATTGTGTTTGCTAGGTAGGATTCCCCTGGGAGCTGCAATTCCCCAACATGTAAAAGCAAAAATTTTGGAGAATACATACTTAGAAATGTCTGCTTAATGCAGGGCGAGGAGGAACCTATATGGGTAAACATTGCTTCTGGCTCAATAACTTTGAATTCAGATATGAAATCCAAGCCATCCTTGACTTTCTCTCATTGACAGATGCCTTTCTTATCTACATGTCTATTTATATTAAAAAATTCCAGAGCAGGCTCTACACCAACTAAAGCACCACTGCACAGATCTTAGAGACATACGATGAACATTTTCGACAATTAAGAGAAAATATCAAATCTTCCATGGCAAAAACCTATGAAAGAATTAAGACTGAAAGCAGCTGCCACTGCATTTCAAACTCAAAACTTGTCCTTTCTGGAACAAAATCATCAAATTTTGTTACTCATTCAATGGAAATTCATCTATGGTGAGCAAGAAACCGGAATAAGTATAAAAGAATTGAGAAATGAACAGGAGAAAGTAATAATTTAAGAGGCAATCAAGAAAGAAAGCAAAAAGGGATCATTTAAAGACTGAAGTTGTGTAGTTAAATAATGCATAATGCTAAAGTTCTAAAGGGGGAAAATGCATATTCGCATACTGACAGACCACAGGGCTAAAATTCATCAACGATTTCAAGCAGATAGTCAGACGAAAATATCAAAAGCTCTGTTTTGTGAACTTTACCCTAAGTATATAAATCTTTCTTATTCAATGTCAAGAAATTCCTGTCTATATTCAAGATATCAGAACATTGCAATGAAATTAAAATGCTTTCGTTCATTGGGCTTTGAAATTTCCAAAACCTCAGAAACTGTTTGTAGGACCGCAACCCAAGAACAAATAGAAGTGCTTCTTGGAAACATTACAGACATGAGATAGAATGAGATAGAATACAGTTCCTTGTAAAAGTAAGACAACTTTGAAGAAAATGACTTCCGCTGGTTTGCATCTTTAATAAACAATATTGCATGATGAGCAATCTAGACTCTAGCTAACGGGATAATATGAAAAGCTGTAGATAGGGGAAATGTTCAAGCAACAATCTGAATCTTATTTCATGACATTCGATGTGTGCCTTTTCCGAAAATATAGAGAATTCCAGAGAAATGCCTTCAACAGATGATGCTGTTTTGGGGACTTTTCAAACGATTAAATGTCGACAAAATGAAATTAGACCATTACATGTGGAAAAAAGTAAGAAGTTAAATAGGCAAAAAATACCAGTGCTAAACATCAGCCATGACGATTGTGGCTGGGGCAAAGGCAGATGTAGACCCAGGTTTCAGCCATGTCAGGGTAGTTAACTCAGAATACATAGCCCAACGTGTCAATAGACTGAGACAGGAACTGCGTCTGGAGGAGTCAAAGGACATGTACTATGTGATAATTGTCAATTAATATACAAATCAGACTATCAGTTGTAAATAACTGATCAAAAATATCAATACTTGTGATCATAATTCAAAATATAAATATTTAATATGTATCATATTTTGATGATATTATAAAATGAATATAATACACTGTACATGTTATTCTTTAAAATTTAAATAATTTTACATAATAGTGTTAATTTCTACATTCCCAGATTGATATCAATGCTATTCCAGAGCAGTTATTAGGGACGATATACAAGTCGGCAAAAGACGTCATGTGATTCTAGCCACAAACGATCAACTAGACGTTCTGAGCAGGGCTTCATGCAGGTACATTAACCGCGTGTTTCAGGGTGACTAATTGAACTGTGATAAAGTATGCATATTCACTTAGAATTATTGTTGAAATTATTAATAATTATTAAATGAGAATCAACATCTTCCTCTATAGATCTTTTATTCTAAACTCGACCAAAGGATGAAATTCTTTTCCATCACAACCACATGCATAAACATGTATAACAACAGCACATTAATGAATAAACAACTTGACTTGACGTCGTATGTTTTACAGGAGAGTATTAACTTCTGCAAAGAAGCTAACAGTAAATTATTTGTTTGTTTTCTAGACGCTCGCCAAGCATTTGATCGAGTTTGGCACGACGGTCTATTCTATAAGTTAAGTCTTCTTGGCGTTAAACCAAACTATTGCATACTGTTATAGCTATGCATTCTGATATGAAAAGTCGTGTTTTGTATAAGGGTTTCCACTCAGACTGGTTCCCTATATTACAGGGCACCAGACAAGGAGGGGTATGGTCACCCTTTTTATATCTCCTTTACATCGACCCCCTCATAGAGCATTTAAGTAATAGTCATTTAGGATTTCAAATTGAAGGTACTAGTTATTGCGCCCCGTCCTTTGCAGACGACATGACTCTTCTCGCACTTTCGAGCAACTCATTACAGAGGATGATTGACATGTGTTATCGTTATTCTTGTCTTTGAAGATTTCAATACAATCCTACTAAATGCGCCATTATCACTTTTAATGAAACGAGACATGCATTTAAACGTTGCTCAAGGTCATGGCATGTTGGCAACGATATTGTAGAAGAGATGGAAGATTTTTCTCATTTGGGTATAGTTTGCAATAAATATAGTAAGTCTTCGAACATTATAAAAACTGTAGATCGTAAACTGAGGGGTTCATTTTTCGGTCTAATCAAGGACGGATTATATAAAAACGGCTTAAATCCTCTCACTAGTTACAAGATTTATAGATCTATTGTTCTTCCAAAAGCTCTCTTTGGATGTGAAATGTTACAACCCCTCTCCAACCATGACACACTCATTCTGGAAAGATCCCATAGACTTTGTTTAAAACAAAAATTCAGGGTCTCCAATAAAGATCAAGAACAGATATCGTTCTTGGTCTTATATCGGCGTCACCTATTGAGGCTGAAATAGATAGAAGAAAACTTACTTTTTTCGGTCAGCTGTGTCGGTTGGAGAGGGATTGTGCCTCAAAGCAAATATTTTTATTAAGGCTTTGTTCATTTAATGCTGGCAGTGCCGGCACATCGCAGCTCGGATTTATACCCGATGTTGTTAAGTTATTATCTAAATACAATTTAAGTCAGGTAATACAAGACTATAAGACCAATGGGGTTTTTCCAAGTAAAATTATGTGGAAACGATCTATTAATGAAAATGTTTCGATGTCTAATCAATTTTTTATATATAGACAAATCCAACAAGATTTTTCTGTCAGTCCCTTATGGAATTATGCAAAAAGAAACCCAAGTATGCTAAGTGCCTGTTTTTCTACAGCACAGCTTATTTCAAATTTCTCATATACAAATTTTAATTGTTCACGATGTGGTGAAACCGAGATACAAATTTCCAGTACAGAACACATTCTGTTAAAATGTAGTAAAGTTTTCGACTGCACATATTCATTCAAACAAAAAGTTATCGTTCATTTCGGTCGAATTGTTCATGAAAGGTTAGAGTCTCTAAATGATATTGAATTTGTGAAGACATTATTTGGGTTGAACCAATATTTTAATTGTTTATTGGGTCTTGATTATGATAAATTCTACATTGTAGTTGCAAGTTATTTGCATTTAATTTGGTGTCAATACAAGACTTGCATTTAAATTGATCTTATTTGTAAGTCAATGACACTTCTATCATTAGAAATATAATATTTATTGTATTGTGTTTAGTTATATGTATGCATTAATTATTCTTCTGAATAAATTACTTGTATCAGTTTATGCCTGATTTTGGCTTATGTAGGAAATTAAACTTGATTCAAGTAACTAGGCATAATGCTTAATGACAATGCATGCTATATAATGTATGTTTGCAGTTAGAAATCTATTTTTTTTCTCTTCTCCTTTCATCCTTGTTCATCTTCATCTTTCACCAATGTATATTTTATTTCTTTTTTTGTCATTTTTGTAATATTTTGTATAATCTTTTGTAATAGTTTGTAATCTTTTTGTAATCTTCAATTTTGGAGGAAATAAAGATTTAATAAAGATTTAATAGTTATTAGCTATCTCCTCCCCCAGGGACAAGATTTTAAGGGTACGCTGAAAACTTAATCTAAAGTCTGAAAAATGTCCAAATGAATACTTAATATAAGTGGCAAAAAACTATTAAAATAGTCGTAAAATGCACTGGTCTATTAAAATAGCCACTAGAAGTAATTAGTCGCCTTTGACACTATGAACACTAAGCAGTCTTAATTACCCCGATTAAACCTAAACACTAATCAGTCTTAGTTACACCCATTGAGTATGAACACTAAACAGTCTTAATTACACAGACTAAATCTGAAGTCTTTTACAGCACAGTTCATTTGGACATTATCCGTCATTGTCACGGCGGCGAGGTCTACGTGATGTCAACAGCTCCTTCGTCCCTGCTTTATTGTGAGGCTGAGGACGGGCAATAGCACGTGGTACACTGGTCATAGGCTTATCTGGACTAGAATTTTGGTGGTCCGATTGGTCAAAGCTCAGACGCTTTGGCTCTAAAATCGTCTGGGAAGTCTGCCTTGGAATAGAAGCCCTGGTTGGCGTTACTGTCACGGGTTCTGGAGTAGAAGCCCTGGTAGGTGCTTTGCTCAAGCTAAGCGGCGTTTGAGGACTTCCTGGTGGTAGTGAAGGAGTCGGAGGCATGGACACCTGTGGCGATGTGACCTTGGATGGAGTTGGGCAACTGGAAATTACGTCTTGTGGTCGTTCCACAGTGGGTGTCCCCAACAAGCCACGCATGGGAGCACTGTGGAAAGGGGTGAACTTTCGAAGGTGTTGGCGGTTTTGGATAGTTACTCGGCCTGTACCATCCACACGGATAACATACTGGTGGTACTGCCGTACCTCCACTACAGTCCCAGTGCGCTCCCACCTCCTTGGGTGGTTGCCGACCAGATTTTGTAGGTAGACGTGATCTCCCACCTGCAATGGTGGCAATCTGTGTGTGTGTTCATTCCACCGCTCATGATCCCTTGAATGTCTTCGGGCAAGTGCCATCTCTCGATGGGACATTAACTCTGTCTAAGTTTCATGAGGAGAGTATCTACCCATCAGGTGGTGCACTTACTACACGAGATCTCGTGAGTTTTCGCGAGAATAACCTGAATAATCGCGAATTTGTTTTGTAAGATTGAGACCACGTGTGGACAACATCAAAGTGAAACACAACGACATGTGAGAGAAAACATCAAGTAACCAATAACTTGTTGGAACATTAAGTAGCAGTCATAACGTCCCTATCTTTTTGTCAAAACGTCCCACACATTAAAAGTAATTGTCAAAACGTCCCAAAATTATAGATATGAATGTAAAATCATTTTCTTTGTTCAAATAATGTATCTATATTGTATTTATATCAAGTGATTTGTGTAAACATGTGTAAATAAAATATCGTAATTCGAAATTGCTTTGTTTTTATGTTAATCTCCAATTATGAACTCTCCAACCATCACTCTATTATTGGACGTCCGTTGTTATTAAAGCTAAGGTTGAGGTGAGGAAACCCAATTAAAGGATGACAGTGTACTGGTCGACATTTGATGTCCAATAAATTAATTACAATTAGGTTGAACCTTCTTATGATTATAAATGTCGCTTTCGACTAATATCAATGTGTTAAAAACATGCATTACTATATAATGGTAAAGTTTTCAGTTTGATTAAATATTTCGATTTTTGTGATACATGTTAATTTTGTGTGAGCCCCTGTGTGATGTTTGTCAGATTGACGCGAGGAGGCAGCACACGCTGCAGTGCGACTGCGACGATGGCAACATCGCACGTGCACTTCAGGTAAGTCTCACTTAACTGCAACTTAAAGACAGCCTTGAACGGAATGAACCATGTTCCATATCTGTCTATGTGCTTCCATTTATTCTATAAAACTGACTTTGTGATGCTCTATTAGACGCCAAACTCACATTTCCAATTTAATGGTCATTAGACATTAAAGCTAAAGTAATTTGCGTATATAGAAATTAGTATTATTTCAAAATGTACATAAAAACTAGCCACTTCTTAAAGGGAATCAAATGTGCAAGTAGTGAATTAACATTTAAAGTTAAAATTAACACTTAAAAGCCCGTTAATGCTAAGGTCAGACGGACATGTACGGATGTCTGCGGATGCATCCGTAAAAAAAATTAATTTCATCCGCAGAAATTGTTGAAAATCTGCGTAAAAAGTCAAAAAGCACGGTAGATACGCATGAGATACGGATGCAATACGCATGAAATACGCAAATCCTGCGGATGTTCTGCGGAAGACACCCCTTTGGCGGATGTGCCACGCTAGTGTCACTTAAATTCTGCGCAAGCGATACGCAAGATGCGGACTAGATACGGATGTTCTGCGGAAGATACGGAAGTCCTGCGCACGATACGCATGAGATACGCATGCGTGTCACACGGATGTCGGCTTTCTCCTCGTCCGCATATATACCGCGGCTTTTGGAGCATCACTTCAGTTGCGATTCGATCTTTGGAGAGAACACTTCTAAATAATACTACGACTCCTAGGATAAATAATGACAGGTTGCAGGAGAGGCAGAGGAGGCAGAGGAGGCAAGAGGGCAGCCAAGAAGGTCCCTGAGATGACAGAGCCTGAGGAGACACAGGACAGCTCGGATTCGGCCAAATTGACAGTGCCACAGGAGGAGCAGGAGCCGATGGTCATTGAGCAGGAGGAGGAGCAGGAGGAGGAGAAGAAGAAACAGCACAGAGCCACCCCCGCCGGCCTCACCCGCACACAGGAAGTTGAGTTGGCTGACTGGTTGCGAGACAACCCATGGCTCTGGCAGAGTAGGGTGAGTTAAAAACATTTTCATTAAACAGAGACAGGTCAAAAACTGTTCCCAAATTTGGTTGAAAACTTCCCATTTTCCCACTCCAAATAAAGAAGTTCGTTTTGCAAACTATTGCCCCCCAAAAGACATAGGTTTTTCGTACGTTTTTGGCAAGTTTTCAAAAACTTGGGTGTTTATTCAAAAACTTCATTTTTATTTGGGGGGGGGGGGACTTATGTGACTGTCTCTGTTTATTTTAGATTTTTTAGACTTAGATGCCCACATCCCCCTACGTACTAACACAATGTTAAGCTGGACCCAAGAGTTTGACGTAATAAGTGCCAGACCCAAGAGCCAGACAACCTTGCATACCCCCCCCGCCCAAAGAAATCTGTCTTTTTATGTGTTTGTAATTTGTGTGTGCAGATTTTTTATGTATTTTTTTGAATTCTGTTTATTTGCAGCACAAAGACTACAAGCTTAGGGACGCCAAGCCAGGGGGCTTCGTCGACAAGGCGGCAGAGCTAGGTGTGAGGGTGTCGCAGCTCCATGCGAGGGTGAAGACACTGAAGGACAATGCAGTGAGTGCCATGCGGCAGGGCAGCAGCGGGTCAGCACCGAAGAAGCTGAGGCCTCTACAAGAGTTTGCGAAGGAACACTTTGGTTTTCTGGTCGCGGGAGTAGTCCACCGCCCGTCCCGGGCCGCTCGTGACACTATTGCGGTAAGTGATGTCATTTGTTGTGTTTTTTTTTACTATCCAGCTATTGAACACAACTAGTAGTTTATAATCTCGCATTGAATGCTGTAACACGGAGCAATCAACTGGATGTAAATTATTCTTCATGCAATGCTCTAAAGTTAATGTTTTTAGTGTAAATTTTCATCTTTTAAATATTATATGGTTTGTTTTATTTTGTCTTTTTTTCAGGTAAACCCCCGCGCTCGTGAACAGGAACAGCAGCAGCAGCAAGACGAGGTGCTCGTCACAGACGAGGAGGATGAGGTGGATGAGGAGCAGGAGACCCCCGTGCCAACCCCGAAGTCCGTGAAGAAGAGGCACTATCCTCGGAAGGGCGCCTCCGGTGTGAGCAGCAAGGAGCAGGCCGACATCTTGGAGGCCATCCGTTTGAGTTTGGAGGTAATTAGCTTTCATGTATGACCGTTCAGTTATTCATCTCTCATCTGTTAATTAGGAAAGTACATCCTAATATGCAATATTTTAGTAGACGTAATGGTAAATTTCATGCTGTAATTTCATGGTTTAATTTCATGATCGGAACATACATTGTTGCCATTATTTTAAACATTTTCTGTATGTTGTTATTTTGCAGGGCAGCCAGGTTCTTGCGGGAAGGGTCGAAGCTGCCGTTGGTACCCAGAGGCCCAAGACAGAGAGAGATGTTTTCGCGGATTGGTTCCGTTCTGCCCTGCCATCCATATCGGACACCTTGTGGCCCCGGTTCCGGCACCGCACCAATGACCTAGTTGAGGAGTTTCAGACCCTCTCTATGCAGGTAATTAGGATTTCTTTGTAGACTTCTTTATCCTTTGCAGATTATAGTGTCTCTCATTGTTGGTGCACCAGTAAATCGTGCATTATTTGTTGGTCTAGTTATGTACTTGTGACCAGTTACTATTGTAATTGTAACCAGAATTTTCAAAAGAATAGGTCATTTTTGTACAAGTTTTCATACCAGAATTTTCAAAAAAATATGCTATTTATTTTACAAGTTTTCTTATTAGCTCTACTGGCTTTCAGCCAGCAGAGCTATTGTCATGGCGTGGTTTCCGTCGTCCGTCCGTCTGTCTGTCCGTCTGTCTGTCTGTCTGTCTGCCCGTCTGTCCGTCCGTTAACTTTTTTCTTGTTTACGCGATAAAGTCTTTAATTTTGATCAGATTTTTCTGAAACTAGTTTTTTTACAAGTTGTTTAATTGTTGTGTTTGTTGCTGTTATTTCAGGAAGCCAGAAGATTGCAGTACCGAGTGCCATCTACTCCCACTGCCACCTACTCTAGCCTGATGAAGGCTATGGACACCCAGCAGCAGCCAGCCCTGACTTCCTTGTCTTCATTGTCCACGTCTCAGCAGTCTAAGCAGTCGTCCGGACCCTACCTCCCCGAGTGGCAGAGGACCTACCAGATGCCACAGCACGACAACCTCTTTGCGATCGACCAGACGACCTTCACTGCGCAGGAGATGGCGGCCTTCTACCAGCCTCCACGGCCCACATACCAGGAGATGCACCCTCCTCCCAGGATGCGTTCTGTGATACGGCCAGTAGCCAGCCCTACAGTTACCCAGCGGGACCTGTTGCCAGTGAGCACTGCCAGCGAGACCGGGCGGCCCACTTCATGCCCTGCCCTCGGTGAGTCCGGAGAGACAGGACAGGCAGGACCAACAGGAGACAAGCAGGACTCTTTCTAGGAGTATCTGGATGAAGCCATTCCTCCATATAAGTAAACTTCCAGTAAACTTGTGCTATGAACTCTTTCCAGGAACTCTTTCCATGAATCTTGTGCTAGGAACTCTTTCCGGGAATCTTGTGCTAGGAACTCTGTCCCGCATATTGTGCTCATTAAAATGTTTAACTGTGCTCATTTAAATGTAAACTGAAGGTATCAGTGCACTGGTGAATTAATGTGATATTGATCTATATATGTTTCATTACAGTATTAAAGATTTGTTGTTTTGAATGTCATTTTGTAGTCAAAGAGTTTCTGTTCATGAACATGTGAAATAAAGTTATTTCAGAATTGCACTGGTAACTTTATTTTGAAAAGTATTATAAAGTGGCCAGTACAATTCTGAAATATCTTTGTTTTTTTAACTATGCCAAGTATTATAAAAGTCGCCCTCCCCCCCCAAAAAAACAAAAAAAAACCCCAGTTATTTCGGAATTGCACTGGCCACTATAATACTTTGCATATTTTGCAAAGTATTGTAAAGTGGCGAGTGCATTTCTGAAATAAATTTGTTTTTTTAAATATTTAAATCCCCCCCACCCCCACAAAGAAACAATATTGAGTTAAAGGCAAAAATATAGTACTTTTATTATAGCATACAAGTTTAAAGCATTTAAAACAAACAAACAAAAACAAACATACATTATTCAGTTCAAGGCCATTCTCTCTTGCCAAGGAACAGACCCGGCTGGGCTGTTGTAGTAGTGTTTGAGGTAGAGCCTCTGCATCTTGGCTGCTCTGGTGGTGTGGTTGCCAGCAAGCCGCTCCTCCATGTCGTCCATGGGTGCATCGTCTCTCCAGCTTCCAGGGATGATGTTGTTGTCGTCATCCTCTCTGTCGAGAAGAGCGTTCTGGTCACCTGGAGCCAGTATCCGCAGCAAGTTATGGACGCAGATGCAAGCCATGACGATGGTCTTCACGGTCTCGGTGTTCTGCATCATGGCACCCAAGAGGCATCTGAAGCGGTTCGCTAGAATTCCAAAAGCATTCTCCACACAGCGTCTGGCACGGGACACCCTGTAGTTGAAGATGCGCTCTTCATCAGTCAGTGGCTTCGCAGAAAATGGCTTGACCATGTCCAGTCTCAGCGCAAAGGCGTTGTCTGCCACGATGAAATACGGCATGTCCCGGTCGTCGTTTGGCAGTGGCTCTGGTTGTGGGAGGTCGACGGTGTTGTCAATGAAGGCTTGGCGCAGAGAGCTCTCCAGCCAGAGCTGAGAGTCGGAGCAGGACCCAGGGGCTCCCAGCTGCACCCATCGGAACTTGTAGTCACCATCGACAAGGGCAAGAAGCACGATGGAGTTGTACCCCTTGTAGTTGTAGTAGGTGCTGCCAGCATCGGGTGGAGTCTTGATGCGGATGTGCTTCCCATCGAGGGCACCAAGGGCATGGTGGAAGTTCCATCTGCGGGAGTAGACATCAGCAATCTCCTTCCATCCTTCTGCTGTGGTAGGGTTTTTCACCAGCTCAGAGTACTCATCACATATGGCCTGGCACGTCTCCTTCACCAACACGGAGATGGTGTTGTGGGGCACGTAGAAGAGATACATGAGAGAACGGTAGTTGTCTCCTGTAGCCATGTAGCGGAGAGTGATCGCTAACTTGAGACCAACTGACAGAGGTTCTCTGTACCAGGTGTGGTACTTCTGCAGACGGGGAGTGAGTCTGTGCACCATGTCTGCAAACATCTGGGGTGACAGCCTGGTGAAGTTCTTGAAGGACTCCACGTCTTCCGCCCTCAGGATCGTCATGAGGTTGGCGTAGGCACCTTGATGTGGCCTCAGGGTGATCCAGTGGCGCACCCACACTGTTCTTGCCTTCCTCTTCCTCGTCATCTTCAGGTAGCGGTCCACCAGCACAGCCAGTCGCATGTTGGCCGTCTTCAGTTCCAGCGCCAGGTTCAGCAGTTCCAGCTGTCCACGATCCATCTTCAAGTCAGCACCAGATGTACTAGAGAACAGTCGCCGTCGAGAATCAGGAACAGAATGAAGATCACCTCACCAGCCTCTGCCCTATATATCTGGGTTGCAGACCCCAGTGTAGACCACTTGACACCGCTTGACACCGCTTGACACCGCTTGACACCGCTTGACACCTGATTCCATGAAATCGGCAATCCCCACAAATCCCTATCATTCCCTATCTTCCGCAGAAGTCCGTAAATATCCGTAAATGTCCGTAAATGTACCATATCCTCCGTAAATATTGCGTATCTAGTCCGTATTCATGCGTAACATGTACGTATCATGCGTATTGCAACGAACGGCATTTAAAAATCGAATACCTGCGCACTTTTACCTAAATTTTACGGATAGATACGGACGTTTTACGCAAAGATACGGATCAATACGCATGATGCGGAACAATACGCAAATTCTACCTAACTTCTGCGCAAAAGACCTTGCGCGGGAAATTTAAAATAATTTTGAGATTTTCAAAACTTTTTCGCGGAAGACCTCGATTCCTGCGCACTCCCACGGATTTTTACGGATGCACTTACGGATGATACGCATGATACGGATTGCTGCGGATTTTTACGGATTTTTACGGATGCACATCCGCAGACATGCGTATCGCGCGTATCTGGCCGTCTGACCTTAGCATAATGGAGAACCGTTTACGGAAGAAAGGTCATGATTGCGGTGTATATTTGAGTAGGGGTTTCCTCAGTGTAAAGTCGCTTAAAGTACACGACTTCTACATGCACAGCGATTTCCCATAATAACATTCAAGGTTTTGTTATATTTCAAACGACGCTGTCAAGAGACGGGGCGTATCCAGGACGCAATTGAAGCCAATAAATGGTTAGAGCAAAATAAATCTTGCGCTTTGTCTAATATTGCATTTAGCAGAGTTTCTAGATTGCTAAATCATTAGGAAAGTCTGGAAGACCGTGGATGATTCCGCGAGTTCCACAAAATACCAAACTGTCGCGATTATCATTTAATTTCTCCTGCATAGAATGAGCTCGTGCATTTCGGATAGTCCTTTTTGTTTCTGTTACATGTTCTATTCTATAAAACCTTTGCATTTGAGGCATTTCTTTGCATTTGAGGCATTTTATTTTCGATATATTTTACTTTATTGATGCATAATGTCATAGTCTAATGACTCTCAGTATGTATATTTGTGTAAATAAAACGTGAGTTACAGTATTGAATGTACATTTAAACTGTTAAACAATAAAAGTAATAAAGAAATATTACATTTATATTGAATATGTGCGCTGTGGTTTATTTTTCCATCAAAAGTATATGAGAAAAAAACGAAGAGATAGAAATGGAGTAGGATCTTTAAAACGCTATTTATCATGTAATATTCTTTAACTTTAATTGTACCTTTAAACAAACTGATAAAATGTCCATAATGTGGCGTGAATAGCTACTACACAAACACGCAGGCAGTGACGCGTGCGAGACGCGATTGGTTCCGAAACCTTTCATTAGTATTTGATTTAATCATCGACGCGTGTACCGTATTACACAACAGTTATGCAGTTATGAAATGACATTTCATACATAAAGATTGATTCACACTACATCAGAATATCCTGTGTAAATAAATATCATTAGTGAAACTGGTATTAAGAAATTTTCTACAATCAAATCAAAAATAATATTAAAATATTAATATTTCCTTTTCCAACTTCCTATATTGATATCAAACTCCCTTAATTAAATCAACTACGTAAAATCAAAGACCTTATAAACGTTAGGTCTTTAGTATAACATATATTTATGCAATATTTCAACTAGATCTACTTATCTTACCTACTCTACCACTATCAAACGTATACTCAATTAAGTGGGACGTTGTAATGGGACGTTTTGACAATTTTTTCTACCCCTACTGGGACGTTTTGACAAATACTGGGACGTTCTAACAATGGGAAGTTTTGACAGTGGGACGTTTTAACTGTAAACCTCCTCTATAGACCTTTTATTCTAAACTAGACCAAAGGATGACTGCTACCTGCAATACACAGACAAGTTATATAGTTATTAGCTAATTATATCGACGAGCCTGAAGAAGAGACTTCCTACAAGACTCTACTATCCCAGCTTGGCATAAGAGATATTGCAGACATTCTCCAGTCAACCAGGCTGAGATGGCTCGGCCACGTAGAGCGCAGCTCAGGCTGTATCTCTCAGATCAGATGCCTGAACATACCGTCACAACGTGGTCAAGGCAGACCAAAACTATCTTGGGATAACCTTGTGAAGCGAGACAGAGCATCTCTCGGGCTGGATGGTACCAACCCACAGGGTCGCCAGACCTGGAGAGGAAGGTTGCGCTCTCGACCAGACAAGCAGGCCTCACCCTTGCCAAAGGATTAATAAATGGCCTGTCAAATCTAAAATGGATGATGATGATGATATCAGTATTGATGTTGCATTTTATCTAACTATCAGACAAATGGCCAAAGGGAAAGAAAAAACCAAACCCTGAAAGAGATGCTGCAGAAGGTTACAATAACTAGAACAAAATGGGATCAGCAGTTGGACAGTATAATGTTTGTGTATCATACCAGCCTCCATATCTCTACCAAAGTGTTGCCTATTGAGGCCATGTTTGGTAGGAAGGCACGTTTGGCTACAAATTCACCAACCAACTACACTCTTAGTGGAAATGGCTAGTGACGAAATTTTTCAAAAGATAACGACCAGGATGGACAAAACTTACAAAAAGGTCACCGACTAATTCATGTTGAGACAATAAACATTGAGAGATGCCATTACCCTTTAAGAAATGAGACAAAAGAAGATGTATAATGCAAGGAACAAATCTCATGCGACAATGAAGTCAGAGAAAGAGTTCTAAAAAAGAATAACAGCGAGGTAAGGCGGTTTTGAGGGAAGCTCACGCCAAGATGAATAGGTACAGTGTTATAGAGGCTCTAACGAAGATCCAGGTTAGGTTAAACACGAGCAACAAAATACTGTCTAATGTGCACCATTGTAACAACTTGAAGCCTTACACAGCCAACCAGTCCAAAGAAAGGCCAGCCCCTTTAACACCAACAGAGTGGTGCAAAGAGAGAACTTAAGAAGTGTCTGTGCCCCTTAAGAAAACAGGGAACAAATGCCAACAAGAGAATATCGTAATTCGAAATTGCTTTGTTTTTATGTTAATCTCCAATTATGAACTCTCCAACCATCACTCTATTATTGGACGTCCGTTGTTATTAAAGCTAAGGTTGAGGTGAGGAAACCCAATTAAAGGATGACAGTGTACTGGTCGACATTTGATGTCCAATAAATTAATTACAATTAGGTTGAACCTTCTTATGATTATAAATGTCGCTTTCGACTAATATCAATGTGTTAAAAACATGCATTACTATATAATGGTAAAGTTTTCAGTTTGATTAAATATTTCGATTTTTGTGATACATGTTAATTTTGTGTGAGCCCCTGTGTGATGTTTGTCAGATTGACGCGACGAGGCAGCACACGCTGCAGTGCGACTGCGACGATGGCAACATCGCACGTGCACTTCAGGTAAGTCTCACTTAACTGCAACTTAAAGACAGCCTTGAACGGAATGAACCATGTTCCATATCTGTCTATGTGCTTCCATTTATTCTATAAAACTGACTTTGTGATGCTCTATTAGACGCCAAACTCACATTTCCAATTTAATGGTCATTAGACATTAAAGCTAAAGTAATTTGCGTATATAGAAATTAGTATTATTTCAAAATGTACATAAAAACTAGCCACTTCTTAAAGGGAATCAAATGTGCAAGTAGTGAATTAACATTTAAAGTTAAAATTAACACTTAAAAGCCCGTTAATGGAGAACCATTTAAAGAAGAAAGGTCATGATTGCGGTGTATATTTGAGTAGGGGTTTCCTCAGTGTAAAGTCGCTTAAAGTACACGACTTCTACATGCACAGCGATTTCCCATAATAACATTCAAGGTTTTGTTATATTTCAAACGACGCTGTCAAGAGACGGGGCGTATCCAGGACGCAATTGAAGCCAATAAATGGTTAGAGCAAAATAAATCTTGCGCTTTGTCTAATATTGCATTTAGCAGAGTTTCTAGATTGCTAAATCATTAGGAAAGTCTGGAAGACCGTGGATGATTCCGCGAGTTCCACAAAATACCAAACTGTCGCGATTATCATTTAATTTCTCCTGCATAGAATGAGCTCGTGCATTTCGGATAGTCCTTTTTGTTTCTGTTACATGTTCTATTCTATAAAACCTTTGCATTTGAGGCATTTCTTTGCATTTGAGGCATTTTATTTTCGATATATTTTACTTTATTGATGCATAATGTCATAGTCTAATGACTCTCAGTATGTATATTTGTGTAAATAAAACGTGAGTTACAGTATTGAATGTACATTTAAACTGTTAAACAATAAAAGTAATAAAGAAATATTACATTTATATTGAATATGTGCTGCTGTGGTTTATTTTTCCATCAAAAGTATATGAGAAAAAAACGAAGAGATAGAAATGGAGTAGGATCTTTAAAACGCTATTTATCATGTAATATTCTTTAACTTTAATTGTACCTTTAAACAAACTGATAAAATGTCCATAATGTGGCGTGAATAGCTACTACACAAACACGCAGGCAGTGACGCGTGCGAGACGCGATTGGTTCCGAAACCTTTCATTAGTATTTGATTTAATCATCGACGCGTGTACCGTATTACACAACAGTTATGCAGTTATGAAATGACATTTCATACATAAAGATTGATTCACACTACATCAGAATATCCTGTGTAAATAAATATCATTAGTGAAACTGGTATTAAGAAATTTTCTACAATCAAATCAAAAATAATATTAAAATATTAATATTTCCTTTTCCAACTTCCTATATTGATATCAAACTCCCTTAATTAAATCAACTACGTAAAATCAAAGACCTTATAAACGTTAGGTCTTTAGTATAACATATATTTATGCAATATTTCAACTAGATCTACTTATCTAACCTACTCTACCACTATCAAACGTATACTCAATTAAGTGGGACGTTGTAATGGGACGTTTTGACAATTTTTTCTACCCCTACTGGGACGTTTTGACAAATACTGGGACGTTCTAACAATGGGAAGTTTTGACAGTGGGACGTTTTAACTGTAAACCTCCTCTATAGACCTTTTATTCTAAACTAGACCAAAGGATGACTGCTACCTGCAATACACAGACAAGTTATATAGTTATTAGCTAATTACATCGACGAGCCTGAAGAAGAGACTTCCTACAAGACTCTACTATCCCAGCTTGGCATAAGAGATATTGCAGACATTCTCCAGTCAACCAGGCTGAGATGGCTCGGCCACGTAGAGCGCAGCTCAGGCTGTATCTCTCAGATCAGATGCCTGAACATACCGTCACAACGTGGTCAAGGCAGACCAAAACTATCTTGGGATAACCTTGTGAAGCGAGACAGAGCATCTCTCGGGCTGGATGGTACCAACCCACAGGGTCGCCAGACCTGGAGAGGAAGGTTGCGCTCTCGACCAGACAAGCAGGCCTCACCCTTGCCAAAGGATTAATAAATGGCCTGTCAAATCTAAAATGGATGATGATGATGATATCAGTATTGATGTTGCATTTTATCTAACTATCAGACAAATGGCCAAAGGGAAAGAAAAAACCAAACCCTGAAAGAGATGCTGCAGAAGGTTACAATAACTAGAACAAAATGGGATCAGCAGTTGGACAGTATAATGTTTGTGTATCATACCAGCCTCCATATCTCTACCAAAGTGTTGCCTATTGAGGCCATGTTTGGTAGGAAGGCACGTTTGGCTACAAATTCACCAACCAACTACACTCTTAGTGGAAATGGCTAGTGACGAAATTTTTCAAAAGATAACGACCAGGATGGACAAAACTTACAAAAAGGTCACCGACTAATTCATGTTGAGACAATAAACATTGAGAGATGCCATTACCCTTTAAGAAATGAGACAAAAGAAGATGTATAATGCAAGGAACAAATCTCATGCGACAATGAAGTCAGAGAAAGAGTTCTAAAAAAGAATAACAGCGAGGTAAGGCGGTTTTGAGGGAAGCTCACGCCAAGATGAATAGGTACAGTGTTATAGAGGCTCTAACGAAGATCCAGGTTAGGTTAAACACGAGCAACAAAATACTGTCTAATGTGCACCATTGTAACAACTTGAAGCCTTACACAGCCAACCAGTCCAAAGAAAGGCCAGCCCCTTTAACACCAACAGAGTGGTGCAAAGAGAGAACTTAAGAAGTGTCTGTGCCCCTTAAGAAAACAGGGAACAAATGCCAACAAGAGAATATCGTAATTCGAAATTGCTTTGTTTTTATGTTAATCTCCAATTATGAACTCTCCAACCATCACTCTATTATTGGACGTCCGTTGTTATTAAAGCTAAGGTTGAGGTGAGGAAACCCGATAAAAGGATGATAGTGTACTGGTCGACATTTGATGTCCAATAAATTAATTACAATTAGGTTGAACCTTCTTATGATTATAAATGTCGCTTTCGACTAATATCAATGTGTTAAAAACATGCATTACTATATAATGGTAAAGTTTTCAGTTTGATTAAATATTTCGATTTTTGTGATACATGTTAATTTTGTGTGAGCCCCTGTGTGATGTTTGTCAGATTGACGCGAGGAGGCAGCACACGCTGCAGTGCGACTGCGACGATGGCAACATCGCACGTGCACTTCAGGTAAGTCTCACTTAACTGCAACTTAAAGACAGCCTTGAACGGAATGAACCATGTTCCATATCTGTCTATGTGCTTCCATTTATTCTATAAAACTGACTTTGAGATGCTCTATTAGACGCCAAACTCACATTTCCAATTTAATGGTCATTAGACATTAAAGCTAAAGTCATTTGCGTATATAGAAATTAGTATTATTTCAAAATGTACATAAAAACTAGCCACTTCTTAAAGGGAATCAAATGTGCAAGTAGTGAATTAACATTTAAAGTTAAAATTAACACTTAAAAGCCCGTTAATTGAGAACCGTTTACGGAAGAAAGGTCATGATTGCGGTGTATATTTGAGTAGGGGTTTCCTCAGTGTAAAGTCGCTTAAAGTACACGACTTCTACATGCACAGCGATTTCCCATAATAACATTCAAGGTTTTGTTATATTTCAAACGACGCTGTCAAGAGACGGGGCGTATCCAGGACGCAATTGAAGCCAATAAATGGTTAGAGCAAAATAAATCTTGCGCTTTGTCTAATATTGCATTTAGCAGAGTTTCTAGATTGCTAAATCATTAGGAAAGTCTGGAAGACCGTGGATGATTCCGCGAGTTCCACAAAATACCAAACTGTCGCGATTATCATTTAATTTCTCCTGCATAGAATGAGCTCGTGCATTTCGGATAGTCCTTTTTGTTTCTGTTACATGTTCTATTCTATAAAACCTTTGCATTTGAGGCATTTCTTTGCATTTGAGGCATTTTATTTTCGATATATTTTACTTTATTGATGCATAATGTCATAGTCTAATGACTCTCAGTATGTATATTTGTGTAAATAAAACGTGAGTTACAGTATTGAATGTACATTTAAACTGTTAAACAATAAAAGTAATAAAGAAATATTACATTTATATTGAATATGTGCGTCTGTGGTTTATTTTTCCATCAAAAGTATATGAGAAAAAAACGAAGAGATAGAAATGGAGTAGGATCTTTAAAACGCTATTTATCATGTAATATTCTTTAACTTTAATTGTACCTTTAAACAAACTGATAAAATGTCCATAATGTGGCGTGAATAGCTACTACACAAACACGCAGGCAGTGACGCGTGCGAGACGCGATTGGTTCCGAAACCTTTCATTAGTATTTGATTTAATCATCGACGCGTGTACCGTATTACACAACAGTTATGCAGTTATGAAATGACATTTCATACATAAAGATTGATTCACACTACATCAGAATATCCTGTGTAAATAAATATCATTAGTGAAACTGGTATTAAGAAATTTTCTACAATCAAATCAAAAATAATATTAAAATATTAATATTTCCTTTTCCAACTTCCTATATTGATATCAAACTCCCTTAATTAAATCAACTACGTAAAATCAAAGACCTTATAAACGTTAGGTCTTTAGTATAACATATATTTATGCAATATTTCAACTAGATCTACTTATCTAACCTACTCTACCACTATCAAACGTATACTCAATTAAGTGGGACGTTGTATGGGACGTTTTGACAATTTTTTCTACCCCTACTGGGACGTTTTGACAAATACTGGGACGTTCTAACAATGGGAAGTTTTGACAGTGGGACGTTTTAACTGTAAACCTCCTCTATAGACCTTTTATTCTAAACTAGACCAAAGGATGACTGCTACCTGCAATACACAGACAAGTTATATAGTTATTAGCTAATTATATCGACGAGCCTGAAGAAGAGACTTCCTACAAGACTCTACTATCCCAGCTTGGCATAAGAGATATTGCAGACATTCTCCAGTCAACCAGGCTGAGATGGCTCGGCCACGTAGAGCGCAGCTCAGGCTGTATCTCTCAGATCAGATGCCTGAACATACCGTCACAACGTGGTCAAGGCAGACCAAAACTATCTTGGGATAACCTTGTGAAGCGAGACAGAGCATCTCTCGGGCTGGATGGTACCAACCCACAGGGTCGCCAGACCTGGAGAGGAAGGTTGCGCTCTCGACCAGACAAGCAGGCCTCACCCTTGCCAAAGGATTAATAAATGGCCTGTCAAATCTAAAATGGATGATGATGATGATATCAGTATTGATGTTGCATTTTATCTAACTATCAGACAAATGGCCAAAGGGAAAGAAAAAACCAAACCCTGAAAGAGATGCTGCAGAAGGTTACAATAACTAGAACAAAATGGGATCAGCAGTTGGACAGTATAATGTTTGTGTATCATACCAGCCTCCATATCTCTACCAAAGTGTTGCCTATTGAGGCCATGTTTGGTAGGAAGGCACGTTTGGCTACAAATTCACCAACCAACTACACTCTTAGTGGAAATGGCTAGTGACGAAATTTTTCAAAAGATAACGACCAGGATGGACAAAACTTACAAAAAGGTCACCGCCTAATTCATGTTGAGACAATAAACATTGAGAGATGCCATTACCCTTTAAGAAATGAGACAAAAGAAGATGTATAATGCAAGGAAGAAATCTCATGCGACAATGAAGTCAGAGAAAGAGTTCTAAAAAAGAATAACAGCGAGATAAGGCGGTTTTGAGGGAAGCTCACGCCAAGATGAATAGGTACAGTGTTATAGAGGCTCTAACGAAGATCCAGGTTAGGTTAAACACGAGCAACAAAATACTGTCTAATGTGCACCATTGTAACAACTTGAAGCCTTACACAGCCAACCAGTCCAAAGAAAGGCCAGCCCCTTTAACACCAACAGAGTGGTGCAAAGAGAGAACTTAAGAAGTGTCTGTGCCCCTTAAGAAAACAGGGAACAAATGCCAACAAGAGAATGTGTATGTGGTAGAAGAACAAGTTGAGAGAAAAAGATCCTCACCACCATCAAAACAACAGTGCAATAAGTTATGTAAATCAGTGAAAATAAAGTTCCAGGCCTGACCTTAATACAAGGATTGTGAAAAGTAAACTGTTCAAAAATAAGCTCATAGAATAGTAGGAGATGGTGATTACGCTATTGCTTCTCAGGTAACGAGAATAAGAACAGTCACTGAGGCTATGTGATGAGGTTGTTAATCATATGTCAAGTGGAAAAGTGTAAAAAAAATGAGAGGCTACCTCCATGAGGATACACGTAAATACCTGTACCACAGCAAAATGCAGATAAAATGTCAATATGTATGTATGCAACTGATGCGGAAATCATGGGTGCTTGAACGAGTATCAAATACAATTAGAATTTTTTTTTTCAGAAACATTAGACCTTTTTATTCAGTATTATATATAATTTAATTGCCTTTGTTCTTTTTATAGTTCACAATGTCTTGAGAGTTCTACTATTTGGTACTTATCTTTTATATAAAATACCTGGTCAAAGCTATATGGGTATGTGAAGTTTTGAGGGTTTTTTTGGAATGAATGAATGGTGTTTAATTGTGCATCGACAGTTTAGGTCATTTAGCATGTGAGGGCTTTTTTTACCTGTGAAGGAAAATAGTCTGCTTCCTTAAGCAAAGGGGTAATACAATTTTTTACTGGTTACCTGCAAGGCCATCCTTCTTCCATGTAGGTAACTCCAAGGAACAGTATTGTGGACAACCCTTGATTTTATAGTTTTGGGTGACATATTCCCAAATTCAAAAAGTTAAAATTTATCTAAAATAATGGTTTTAAGATATTATCAAAGGGAAACCTATCCTAACAGACCTCACTCAGGAAAAGAGCCCTACGGTGTTCACAATCATATTTGCTGTCCATGTATTATCATAAGTAGTAATAGTATTTTGATGGCTGAGCACACAACTATGTCCAAGTCTTACAGAAGAAAGGCATAATTGTGTTCCAAGCCGTTCATTGATTTCTATAATGGCACAAACATACATATTTTCCGTGTGTTAAGACAAATCTTACATGTGTTGCTAGTATTAAGCAGTTGGTGTCAGGGATGCCATTTGAACTGTTGCCCTCGGCCTACGGGTCAACAGTTAAAAAGTCATCCCCTTCACCTCTGAACCACAGTTTTATTTGATCCACAAATGCCCATGAAATAACTGTATACTTTTTCAGATTTCAGCATTGGAAAATGAAACAGGGGGCAAATCAGCATTGGCTTAAAGAATGATCTGGAGCTAGGAAAAGATGTCTTTATTACATTAGGTAGAAACGATTGTGACAAAAGAACAAAGTGCTCATCTTGCGCAAATTCTTCTTTGACCACCATTGTTTCTTCAGTCATCCATGCAACAGTACTAGGCTAGGGCTCTGAAATGACTTGCCAAAGGTCACTCCTATGAAACAAGAGGTGTTAGTGGGGCTCGAACCCAGGACCCCCAAGTTCTAAGTCGGCTAACTTAACCACTAGGCCATGCAAGACACCTATATCATCATTGAACTATTAATCTTCAGCTCAGATGTTTTAATATTTGCCACGGCACAGCCAAAAGTGCTCATGACAGTAGGTAGTTCTTGCCCCTCGGACCAGAACTGTCTACCTTTCTCTTCTTTCAGCCAACATAGACCTGCCATCCAACTTTTATCATCCTCTCCCCCTACAATAAGAATAGTCCCTCCATACTTAACTACGCCCGCTCCACACAGAGCGTTTGGAAGCTCTGGTCCGCTTGTCCATGTATCTGTCGCTGGGTCGTAGATTTCTACAGAGCTCACACAAAACTCGGGTAAATATTCATGCTTCCATTTGTAGCTGACCTGTCCATTGCCACCTGAAACACCAAATTATCAAGTTCATATTTGTTGAGAGTTGTAGGTCCAATCAGCAATATTTCAGTTGAAATTTCGAAAACTAGCACACTGTTGATAGAGATAACATTTATTTGTTTGTTTGAATGGTTTTTTACGTCAACAGTCTTTCAGTTATGTTATGACTTTTCTGGATCCTACAGTACTAGATTAGGTGTATGACGTGACTTTTCTGGATCCTACAGTACTAGATTAGGTGTATGACGTGACTTTTCTGGATCCTATAGTACTAGATTAGGTGTATGAGGTGACTTTTCTGGATCCTACAGTACTAGATTAGGTGTATGACGTGACTTTTCTGGATCCTATAGTACTAGATTAGGTGTATGGTGTGACTTTTCTGGATCCTATAGTACTAGATTAGGTGTATGACATGACTTTTCTGGATCCACCAGTACTAGATTAGGTGTATGACGTGACTTTTCTGGATCCTATAGTACTAGATTAGGTGTATGGTGTGACTTTACTGGATCCTATAGTACTAGATTAGGTGTATGACGTGACTTTTCTGGATCCTACAGTACTAGATTAGGTGTATGACGTGACTTTTCTGGATCCTACAGTACTAGATTAGGTGTATGACGTGACTTTTCTGAATCCTATAGTACTAGATTAGGTGTATGACGTGACTTTTCTGGATCCTACAGTACTAGATTAGGTGTATGACGTGACTTTTCTGGATCCTATAGTACTAGATTAGGTGTATGACGTGACTTTTCTGGATCCTACAGTACTAGATTAGGTGTATGATGTGACTTTTCTGGATCCTATAGAACTAGATAAGGTGTATGATGTGACTTTTCTGGATCCTATAGTACTAGATTAGGTGTATGACGTGACTTTTCTGGATCCTATAGTACTAGATTAGGTGTATTACGTGACTTTTCTGGATCCTATAGTACTAGATTAGGTGTATGGTGTGACTTTTCTGGATCCTATAGTACTAGATTAGGTGTATGACGTGACTTTTCTGGATCCTACAGTACTAGATTAGGTGTATGACGTGACTTTTCTGGATCCTATAGTACTAGATTAGGGGTATGACGTGACTTTTCACAGGACACTTTCACAAAACAAGAGGTATCAGTGATGCTTGACTTGGGACCCCAAGTTCTAAGTCTGTTACCTTAACCACTGGGCCATGCTGGACCTCTCAATAACATTTATCTATCTACCTGTCTTGGATTAGGTTTTTTATTAGAAGCATTATCCTCCCACATAACAGCTGTGAGGAGTCCCCTTGATAAATACATAACGATGCACACAGGGTGGCTTTGTTTATAAAGTTCACATGACCACATTAAATAAATTAAGGTTGAAATGAATTACTTTATCTAATCTATGTCAGTGTATTTTTCTTGCTTTATTTCTTTTTTAAAAATCATATTTTCATTCATGGAATCAATTACACCTCTTTTTCATAACAGTAGTTTTAGAAAGGAAAATTATCAAAAATATGCCATTTTGGAATCCCAAGGAGCCATGTAACATTTGTGATATCCAACACTAACCATATAACATGCAGTCGCTTGAAAACTTATAAGTTCATAAGTACCTCATGACCTAATTACGTCATGTTTTCATCATTCTCTTCTTGTTTACTGTTGCTTTATGCTGGTTTTCCATTGTTTTCTTTGAATAGGAAATGTTACCCGGTTTGGCTTAGGTTATCATCTGATTTACCTTTAGCTCACCAGATCATATTTCTACTCCTTGTCCAATAATCTTTCAAGACACCAACCATCTATTCTCTATGTATTTCCAAATTCTAAACATAATTTTTTTTTTAAATGTGTGAAGTGTAAGGGATTACCTATAACATATATCTTCCCATGATGCACCACACTACCAGCCAACACTCGACTGACTGACATGGGAGATAACACTGTCCATTTATCATCCCCAGGATCATACCTTTAAATAAAATACAACAACATAGAAGGCATTCAATGCATAACTACTGAGTGTGCAACATTTGTGATGGATTTATCATAGTCTTGCATTAAACCATCAATATAAAATATCATTGAAGATTCGATGCTAGACTTTAGTAAGTGCTCCATGTTTTTGGCTGACTTGCAATAGTCTTTCACTGAACAAGTAAAAGAAAAAAGTGACAAGCAGGTGTGTGTTTCTTTTTAGGTTTAATCACAATGCCCAGTAACTAACAATGTGTTCTATATTTCTTTACAATGTAAATATCACTTTTGATAATGGGTCACTCTCTGAATTAAGAATGCAGCAATAGACCTAAGAAATTACATTTGTTAATGTGGTTAAATGTAGACTATGAACACTATAAAAAATTATTATACTATATTTCGTATAAAAAAATGTCAACATAATAATAATTTAAATCAAGAGTGACAAATGAATTCAAATCATGGGTTAAATGAAATGTTCCATGTTTATCAATCTATGCGCAACAGTTTAAGCAACCTATAACAAAGTAACATAAAGGCGAAAAAATATCTTTGCAACAAGTAATTTGCTCCATCATACAAATTATCTGTCAATAAATATTAATGTTGCGTATAAACTGGTTATTTTGGCTTCATTTTGTACTGCATTAATAGTTGGCAGACCTAAAGCAGTAGACAAATCTTATGTTAATCTGATATGTTTTATCAAAAAACAATATGAACATTATAGCTGTTTTCGGGAACATTCAATATTACTACTGTATACAAATATAATCCACAAGTAGTTTATTAAAAGACTGCCATGAGCAGACAACCATGTAGACAATAAGCTAAGTTAACTAACCTATAGGCTGTGTTAACAATATCGTTCAGACTTTCTCTATGAGCAGACAACCATGTAGACAATAAGCTAAGTTAACTAACCTATAGACTGTGTTAACAATATCGTTAAGACTTTCTCTATGAGCAGACAACCATGTAGACAATAAGCTAAGTTAACTAACCTATAGGCTGTGTTAACAATATCGTTCAGACTTTCTCTATGAGCAGACAACCATGTAGATAATAAGCTAAGTTAAATAACCTATAGACTGTGTTAACAATATCGTTAAGACTTTCTCTATGAGCAGACAACCATGTAGACAATAAGCTAAGTTAACTAACCTATAGGCTGTGTTAACAATATCGTTCAGACTTTCTCTATGAGCAGACAACCATGTAGACAATAAGCTAAGTTAACTAACCTATAGGCTGTGTTAACAATATTGTCCAGACTTTCACCACCTATCACATACAGTTTCCCTTGATAGCTGACTGACGTGGTAAACCGCAGGGCCTTTGGTAGTGGGGAGACAAGGCTCCATGTGTTGGACTGAGGGTCATACCGCTCTACAGAACTCAGGATGTCAGAACCATCCTGACCTGCTATAGCATAAGCATACCTGCATAAGTGTTAGAGAATTAAAAACATATCCAATTCTGTGACTATTGATAAACAGATGAATTATCAATTTTATGGATAAGACCCCTCTTCTTCAAGGAATATCATTAATCATTTGTTGGACAAACATTTAATGATATTCCTTGAAGGAGTTGGATCCCTTGAAACACCTGTAAAAATGTAAATTGTGTACAATTGATTATTCATAAAAACATATCAAAGTTGTCTTTAAGTTAGGTATACAAATATAAGGGAGCCTTGTTAATCTGCACACATCTATTCTGGACATTTTGCATTTAGAAAGGAATTTGTAGGGAACACACTTTTCCTCCCTTATTTTTACACATTGTTGTGACAATAAAAAACCAATGAACCAATTATTATCAAAACTATAATCTTTCACCTACTTATTTCGAAAAAAATATTCATCCAAATGCAGGTAGGTATTGAGTTATAAATGAAAGCCCATCAATAGATTTTTTTTTTTACATGGGTTTTACATCACATCAACATTATTTCAGTTATGTAGCGATGCCAGACTCTTAATGATGGAGGAAGACCCCATACTCAACTGCCCACAAGGGCTGGTCAAGGCGGGTAGAACCATCGGCATTCCGTAAGTCAGTCGGGAGACTGCCTCTCATGAAAATCCATATCCCTCTCAGGATTTGAACCCACACGGAGAGGGGCCATGTGATTTCAAGTTCTGTACTCTAACCACTAGGCCACGCAGGCCCCCCCATCAATAGAGTCACTGTGATTAGTTAACAAGGTGTGATAACTGCATTGAACAATACAGAAGAGATTGGCACAATGAACATTTTACCCTGTATGCCTCTTTCATTAAAAGATAATTGAATTAAGTTTACAAGGTGTGATAACATCATTAAAACATATCAACCATCTAGAAGTAAAGTTTAAAGCGCATGCTGAAACCAGTAATTTACCGAGACAGTATCGTTTCCATACTATAGGCAAATAACATACCCATCTACAATTGTAAGACTGAACATTGAACGAGGGACGTTCATTTTGGCTTTCTGTATCCATGCCTGAGTAGTCTGGTCGTAGATGTGGAAATTGTTGGACACCCCTTCTGTTGTAATGGCACCTTTGTAATTGATCTTTCTGAGCGACCCTCCTGCCACATACACATGGTTATCTCCTGTTATTGCGCAACCTGTTCATGATTACAATATCAATCATGAGGATAATAACACTATGTAATATGTATAATCAATGATGAACATATTACTCTACATTAAATCTTTAAAACATAAAAACTTGTTATGTCAATTAACCTGTCACCAGGGCAATTTTCAGACCCACGACAGGGTGCTGTATAACATTTTTGATATCCGTCAAAAGAACACATGATCACTTCACTCATCTGTCTGAAATGATTGTCTGTTTTGTTTCATCTTTTTCGTGTTTTATTTTCATCTTTTGGTCTGTTTATTTAAATCCATATGGGTAAAAGGATAAAGAGAAAAGATGGTTGCTGTCTGAATAGGAAAGTTCATTGGGCTCATTTGACAATATTCATACGTCTCGCCCAATATTATTTCCGATTCACGACAACCAACCATGTACATGTACTCTCTGAATCTTAAATCACGATAATGATTATTTCACAGAGGCATCTATTGTTTCACATGTGACACATGCAGCGACGCTTTTGCAATTCTACTCAATTTTCATATCATTACTTACAGATAGGGTCTTACTCATTGCAGATTACATTACTTAACTCATCAAAGACTATAGAACTTAATGATATTATCCAATACGACAAAAAAAGTCCCCAAACTTACCTGGTGTATAGAGACTGTGAGGTAGTTTGCACAGAAATATCACCTCACCAGTCCTCGGCAGTAACACCTCAATACTGTTAAACTTCTTCAGAGAATCCTCTGTGTATGGATTGGCTATAATCATGACACAGCGCTCATTCTGCATGCCTCGTCTTGGCATCAGATTGAGGTCCATCTCTTGATGTCTATCCCTGTAAAAAGAGGTAAGGTGAAGATAAGATTATTGGACCCAGGGAAATCAGTGATCTGTTTTGTCCAGCTTGCCTAAAAGCCTTGATTGATCTTTACTGAAGTTTCCTATAACCCAGTGATAATTTTTGGCCCAAAAAACCTCGTAAAACTTTCCCAACACTTATTACTTTAATTCATTTTAATCATATTTCTATAGAAAAACCCAATGATTTTTAAGTTTTGTTAAAAAAAAAACATTGATTTAATTTAGAAAAAATCACTGATAACCATTATACGGACAAATGCAGAAACAGGTTTGGCAATACCATAGTATAATCACGGGACTTGAATTTGGGATGTGAATGGGTCTAAATTCAAAACAAATGACGTTTATATATTTTGAATTGGGTTGGTCAAGTATAGAACAAAATATTGGATCCCTATAACATCGTACATTTAGAAATATAATTTATTTAAAGCTCGGACATAAAAGATAATAATTCTTTAATTGTGACTGAATATATAGGGTAATTACAGTAATGTATTTATAAGTAAATCAAAATCAGAATTTGCCATCCATGCCAATCTGTGATATATTCCTTACAATATAACACTTATAAGTAACCACAGAAAGGGATTTGTTTGATATTGTTTGATACTGTATATTTCAAAGTGACGCTAGTAGGATGTGTAAGAAGGAATTCCTACATTTCTTGATAAACCAGCTATTCCAAAGAATTGCTGACAGCAGAAAAGCTGTGAACTTTACATTATTTCGCAAAATCACAGAGTTTCAACAACTTTGAAGTCAAGAAATTGAAAATGGTATTTGGTTTAATGACAATGATTGTTAAGATAATTTTTTTAAAGTTCATTACTGTGAGACCACAAACCTCGAAGTTAGTTCCTTTTAAAGTGAATTAAAAGTATCTTTAAGTTGTCAATTATTCTAGAACTTACCAAATCTGGTTGGAAGTGAGAGCTATTCTGGCTTTAAAAAGATATTAGTTATGGGAATTAAAAGTCTATCATCTGAACCTCTAAAAGAAACAATGTTTAAAAAATATAATACCTTAACATATGGAAGTACTTGATGTCTCCCAGCATAGTTTGTAAGGTCTCACATTCCTTCAGTAGCAGGTTATTGTCAATACGATCACAGAAGTAGTATGAACTGATGTTTGCAAACCTCACACAGCCCATCACTGCACCTAAATCTTTTTTACGTTCATCAACATCAACGTTAACCCAATTAAGTCCAGCTTCATAAATTGTTTGCTCTTGCGTTACCTCTATATTATCGTCACTGAGAATTTCAACCACTTTTTCGGCAGGAAGTCCTAGAAATTCGGGATGTCGGTATAGAGCAGAAAACTGTTTATTAATAATTTCTTTTGCCTTCCCTGCCAAAACATCACATTCATGCGCTTTGGCGAAAAAATAAACACCTATACAGTTCTGTACATTTATATGCCTCCTCATGAAATCAGCACAGCCGTTTTTCAGGGGAAGTAACTGGAACCTGTTTGCAGCAGACAGGAGATTCTGAACAGTCTCTTCCAACAGACTAACCTCCCCTGTGTAGATGTAATCAAGCACAAGCTCCATGGTCAGATGGTCAATTTCTCTCAGAGTTATCTTATCTTGATGACTCTCCAGCATATCCGTGGAGAACATGGCCATGAAGAACGGGCTGGAAATTGCGAGGACATTTCTGTGACAGAAGAACTCCTTGTTTTCCACGACCAGCGTGACATCAACAAATTCTTTCTGCTTGTAAAGTAATGAAAACCCCTTAAGGAGATTGGATCCCCATTCATGGTCTATGAACTTGTTGTCTGCAGCCTTCTCTAAGGAACCAGCCTCTGTTATCTGAAATATTTGTTACATTAAAATGGGTGAAAGTTGAAGAATTTCAACTAACTAAAATATCTAGTTGTTTCTCCTGAAAAGGCATGTTTGCTATAGCATTATATAGGAGCAAAAAGTCCCAAAACCTTTCACCCATGATTTAACCCTTTCTCTCAATTACAAACCTCATAATGTATTATGTTGAAATCCTTCATCTGTTGGTTCGGAAACTCATTTCTTGTTAAGTTGAGTTGAATAGTCAAAAGCTTAGGTATAACTTTGGACATGAGTAAAAAGTAACAAAATCTAATTAAAGAGTTGCCAGTCTGTTACTGTCAAAAGTCTTGGTCGATAATTTGACAGATACAAAATACATACATCAATGTAAATACAGTTAGAATTGATTCTTATAAATTCTTGCAGACACTTTACTTGGTATCAAAATGACTATTGACACGAGAGAAAAATGCCTTTGGGGATAGAACATTTTTAAATATACGGAAGAAGAAAATTGCCAACTCATTAGTTATGTTAGACAAAATAATCAGTCAAAATATATTTTCTTGGGCAGCGGGCCCATCATATCAGGAGCATTGTATCAGGATATTTGAAGCTGTTTTAACCCTTATAATGCTGGATATGTCTCTAAAAATACATTTTTGCCTTGTCTGCTGTCCAAAATCTCAAATATCTGCTTAATTTTTTTTAGGAAAGATACGCAAGGTAGGAGGAAACAGGTTAGATTTCAGGCCAGCCGCCAATTTACTTGGCAGCTTGACTGGATCTAACCTATTTGCATAAGCATGAAATCGGTTCCAGCACTATCATGGTTAAATCTAAAAGGGAACAGATCCTTGACTTGAGTTACCCACCTGTGAGGCCTGAGACAACTGTGAGTCATTTAATGTTGAGGCAATGGTAACTGCACTGTCCTCCATCTTCACAAAGTGTAGTCTCGTTTAGAGACTGTCAGGTAAGTTATTAATCCATTACACCATTACCTGGAAAATAAATACACACATATCTTGTGAGTTAATTTGATCTATGACAAAAATATCATAAAAGCTGTAAGATAGTCCTGATACATGTAACTGTGACAATCCTAGTCAAAATAATTTGACGGGAAGAGTGCCTTTGATTTTCTGATGGGGCAACATAAAAAAGAAATTTCAGAGGATCCAGATAGTCATTGATTTCACAAAATTCAAAATTTTGGATCAAAAGCACAAAAAACACCATTTAAAACCAACTATTAATACCATATATATGTAAAATAAACTTACATACGATATAATAATGGCATAAATTGTTGTTAAACAATTAAAAAGGGCTAAAGTGTCAAATGTCTTAGGTTTCTCGTACTTCAACCGGTGTAGAAAGTCACTGCGGATCAAGGGGTTAAGTTATGTTTCATCAAAGACACTGTTTAGCAGTTGAAATCATGCCTTTGAACCGTTTTGTAACTTTGATATAAATGGTAGTTTAAGCGTGGAAAAAGACAAATTGGAATTGTGTAAATCATCATTTTTATGATTTAGCAATAGATATGACGCTCCAGTCTCCTAATTTACACAGCACATAGTTCCAGAGAGTGTTATTGTCACTGACCCAAGCAATGTTTCTATCATCAAATTTATATGGAAGCGAGGCAAAGAAAATTGGTCATCTAGTGTTCATTAAACCATTACAAAGTAAATGTATGCGGAATTACTTTTGACTAGGACAATCCAAGATTACAGTTACAGCTATAAGGCATATTAAATGCAATATAAATGCGTGGATATTTTAATGTTAAACATATTCTAATTTCAAGTTAATCAGGTCTGGGATAACTTTAGAAGCAAGTAATTTGACAGGTACTGCTGTTGACAAAATCACTCCACAAGGAAATGCCACCAACTAAACGTCGAGTAAGAAGACATCACACCCATCCAAATCACTGTGAAAGGCGTTCAGAAACTTCTAAACAACATGAACACTTCAAAAGCAATAGGACCAGATAATTTACCAAACATTCTTCTCCAAAAATGCTCTCAAGAACTGGCACCAAGTATAGCTCTCATCTTCCAAAGATCACTAGACACAGGAACACTACCAGTCGACTGGACCAGCGTAAATGTCTCGTCCATATTTAAGAAAGGAGATCGCCTCTTTGCAGAAAATTACAGACCTGTATATCTCACTTGTGTATTATCTAAACTTCTAGAACATATAGTATGCCAACACCTACTCACACATGTTGAAGAAAACCTCGTTCTCACCAACCTGAACCATGGCTTCCGCTCTGGCTATTCATGCGAAACACAGCAAGCAGTCACACTAGATCACATCTCCAAGAATTTTGACAAAAATATCCAGACAGACATCATTATATTAGACTTCTCAAAAGCTTTTGACACTCTACCACATGATAAACTATTACATAAACTTGAAAACTATGAAATCTGTGGAGACTTGAAGGACTGGATCAAATCATTTCTGTGTTCAGGCAACATGAGGGTTGTGGTAGACGGAGAGTCATCCGAGGAAGCAGCTGTAGGTTTGGGCGTCCCGCAGGGAACTGTCTTAGGACCACTCCTATTCCTATGCCATATAAATGACCTCCCAGAGTTAGTTTCATCACATGTACACTTATTTGCTGACGACTGTTTACTGTACAGACCAATCAAATCCATCCAAAACCAACTCTCTCTCCAACAAGACCTAAAAAAGCTTGAAAAGTGCGGTCACACGATTCACCAAAATAACACCAAAACACCGGAATACCTGTTTAAATCATAGAAACACCAAATCACTCTTAGGTAATACAGGCATACCCTTTGTTTTGACTTTCTACGATAACGTAATTTCATTGAAGCTTTTGATGTACAAACAATTTCTTTTTCTCGTTGATTCAATTTGAATTTGATTATGTTAGCTGAATCATTTGGTTGTTATTCGAAAGATTAGAGTAGAATTGACACTCTGTTGTCCTTTGCATACACCAGTCTATAAAAATTCAGATGTCGCAGACAAAATGCACATCGTCTAATCTTAATAAGCTTTCAAAATGTTCGGGACACAATTTATCATTCTTAAAAACTTAACAATTATGATTAAATACATACAAGGTTTTTACATGATGCAACTTATATTCGGGACACACTTTCACTAAATTATTAAAAGTATTTACTCGGCAAACTTTCTTATTTTAAAAGATTGACATAACATTAAGTAGAGAGCGTTAACTTGAACAGTTGACTTTGTGAAGAACATTAGTTGGGTAAATACTTGTATAATAGTTTTGTGAAATTGGGTCCTTCATTTCGAACTTTAGGATGATGATTTAATGTTTTGTAAGTGTAACGTAATTCATTACATTTTAACAGGCTGACTGTAGTGAGTTTTACTGGTCGCCAGAGTGCTTTGGTCAACCAAGCCAAACATAGGTTTCAATGTTCACCCCATTTTCTACTAAAACCATCTTAAGCATCTGTCTGGTAGAGCTTAATAGCGCTTAACTTCTGTTTATTTAATACCCAATAACAACACCCGCCAAGGTGTCATAAAAGTGACATTTTTATGATTCTGAGGTTTCAATCAGTTTGGCATTTACGCTGCAAGGAAAAGAATAGGATTACAACAACTTATTATTTTATTGTATTTGTAATACGACAATTTTTGAACGAAGTCTTTCATGGCATTTTTGGCCCTTAGAAGGGCTGTTGAATTGCCCTCAAAAGGGCAGTTTGTGATCTATTGTTTCAATGTGCCCCAAAGGACCCGCTGTAATGTGCACTTACTATGTCAAAAATGATCTTTGGAAAAGAAAACAATCAGCTTAATATACCTCTTACATCCTTTTATGTACACTAAAAAGGTAATAAGTATTATGTCAAAATTTGAGAACTCTCGTTAGCCTATATCTTGGGGGTATTCCGGTGTTTCAGTGGTATTACGGTATTTCGGTGATTCGAGTAACCCTGAAAAGTGGGCAACTACTTGGGGAATGAAAGTGCTACTTTCTAGTTTGTATTAAAAATAACGCTCTATACTTCTACACCTTGAACGACCAGATACTACAGTCAGTTACAAAAAATCCCTACCTAGGACTAGTTAACCATATCAGAAGACCTTAAATGGAGTTCTCACATAAGCAAAATATGCAAAAAAGCTGGTTCAACTTTAGGTCTCCTATGCAGAAACCTACGCCATTGTTCATTCTCCAGCAGAAAAAATGCCTACATCTCACTGGTACGCTCCACTCTTGAATACCAGACTTTGCCAAAGCCGACGGTCCAGACTGCCAATTTTGTCCAAGGACCAACGAAAGTTATAAGCTTGTCAGACTGCGTGACCGGAGAAAAAAACTACAAATAAAAAGACTGTGCAATCAGCTTTTCATTTACCCCTTTTCATTATCGAGGTCCATTGTTATAACTTTGGTACCGATCTTTTTCAATGAATATAAATACTCGCTATGTTGTTGATTCGATTATTTGTTTATACTCTTTCTTGTGAAACTTCGATTTGTTTTCCCGCTTAACATTGGACCAATACGTCTACAACGAGCCAATCAAATACCTAGGCTAGATAGATACGGGTACTTGGTTTTGACGAAAGTGACGTCATTCGCGATTGATTGTTATGAACCGAGGGCCAATCAGATTGCGCGATATATTTATAGAAATAACTATTTCGGCTTTTTCCCACAGAAGTTAATCTGTTTACACATAGATACTGCCGCTCAAACGACCGAATTGGCCCTACCCGACCAAAAGGTGATTTCGTTTCCATTCTTTTGACAATTTTACAAGAAAAAAAAGTGACAGATTTCATTTCGGACTGACAGTAAATAACTGCCTGTCGGTCTGAATGAGCTGTGGACCTGAAATGTTTTCGTGAAGTCTGGAATACAGTACCATAATCTGGGATCCATGCCTCAAGTCAGACATAAACAGGCTGGAATGTATCCAACACCGTGTGGCCCCGATTCATATGTAGTGACTACATATCTAGGAACACAGGAGCAGTCACAAAGATGCTAAAACACCTATACCTTCAAACACTCCAGCAAAGAAGGAAGGAGATCAGACTGATGTTCCTGTTCAAGGTGGTGGAGGGGCTGGTGCTGCCCATACCTGCCTCTGACTACTTAGTACCTGCCAGACACAAGAGACGCATAAGGGCCACAAACCTTGGGGACTATATTAGTGCAAACACTGTGACAAATTACCAGACAAATAACTCCAAGTGCTTTAACATAATAAGATGTAATACTGACACTTATAGACATTCATTCTTTCGAAGAACAATTACTGAGTGGAAGCAACTGGATGAGAGCATTGTGAGTCTGCATTGTGACTAAAACCTCAGTGAAAACCTTCAGATCAGCTCTCAACTATGAATAAGTGTTGTAAATGCGCACTTCATTTTCCGTCGTTTAAGTGCCAGTATTGGTTGATACGACGTACCTATACAGATACAGACAATATCCGGATTTAAGGATGTCCGAACGGTAATGTAACGATTCGCCACAATAACGACTCACCACAATAACGATTTGCCACAAACCAATAACGATTCACCACAAACCAATAACGATTCGCCACAGTTTTGAAATGTTCTAATTAACGGACAATTAACGAGTCGTCCTTTAGTGATGATTTAATTATAAAACTTCCGAAGAAGAGGATATACTCCTTAATTCAAGAAACAAACGAGTACTGCACATCCATTCATCATATTGCATCAATGCATTGAATGAAAGGAAAAATACATTAAACCTTCAAAATTAATCTGTTAGCAAATAATGTGTAAATCCTTACAGTTTTTCTTTATGTTCCCCATACACATGTTTTTATCTGCTCCCGCAGTATAGACATTGGTTTACACATGCACGACACACACATGCACAATTATTGTTAAATTGTATGTACATATGTTAATAAACATATGTTAATATGTTAATAAATTTAATTGTTTTATAATATCATATTCATTGTAATGGACGACGAGCATTGCCATGTTCAAGTCCAATTTCGAAAATAAAATTTATGTTATGTTATGTTATAAAAACTCGAAAGAAAGAATCGCCGCCACATATGCATTGATGTTAAGTTATTTAAATGAAATGTTGCCTTTTTGAAACAATCATCCATATTAGGTAGGTCGACTATATATCAGCAAAATCTTTCCTGTGTAAACTACCCCAATTCATTTGATGCCATCTCTTGCAGACGTCACATGTCACAGCACGGGCATTCCTGTAAATCCAACGAAGGCAGAAAACACATGACGGAGCATGCATTTCACACAATTACGGTAGACATAAACGTATCGAAATGGTCCACGAAATGTAATAGTTGTCATAAAATGTTACCACGTTGGTGTCCGCATATTTTTACTTATTTTCTCCAAACCATTTATCACTCAGCTGCAGGTTTCCTTTCATAATTCACAGCTAGTTAACAAACATGGTAAAATTAAAGTCTTTAAACAGTCAATCAACATCCACTTATCTATTATTTAAAGAACATGATTAATACTGTCATATAATCTAATCTTAATTGTACAATGATTAAAGCCACACCGAAACCATTGTTAATTGTGATATTTTTCACACCTATAGGCCTTTTCAGAAACTGTTGTTATCTTTTCTTGAATACTCTTAATCGGAGATACGAAATTTTCGGTGGCTTCCGGTTTAAGACTTCCGGGTATTAAATAATAACAGCTGACGTTGAGAAACATAGATAAACTGCTGCGGATATTTTAACAATGCCGTCGAAATTCGTGTTTGTAAAAACTACATATGAAATATTGTTGAGGAGGGGAAATATCAAAGTATATCCTTACTTTGAGTTTACCCTGTAGCGGACAATTTACCCCGTTTCCCGAGATAAAACACTGTATACATACCAACGCGGTTACAACGTTGCGATTCATTTTTAGTGAGAAGAGTCGATCATCTGCTAAAACATTAATTAAAGTATAGAATACGATGATGTAGATCTGTTTGATTATTGCCTTAACTTATGATAACATTATTTAAAATCCATTTTGCAATCTAACATTTTCAAATGATATTGTACCATGTAAATGTAAACACAATGAACAGATGATATGGTGCAAGCTGATCAAACCTACTTAATAAATGTTCCACTTATTTATGGGACACAAAAGATACATATCTTTCACGTCGAGGGTTTTATTGCTTCTTTTATTGGTCAACTGCATAACGTAGGAAATAACATATACGATCTTTTTTATACCCTCTATATTTGACCAAATACGCATCAACCCTTTATGAGTTAATTCCCTATGTTACTGAGTGTCAGGTCGTTTTGTTATGTATAAGGTTTATTCCCATTTTGTCTAAGTCTATTTTACCAATGTTCACACCATTTCAGACAGAAGTTCCATCTCACCCACACGTGAAAATTGGTTGTTGATGACACTAATTGAGTAGAAAATCAATCCAACCTTTAATCACTTTTTCTATGGAGGGTTGTTGGGAAAGAAAAATATGTATAAAGAGTAGATCCAGAAAAGAATATTTTTCTTATATTGGTCTACACTATTTCTTGTAATATGCTTCTAACAAATTATGCAGACTCAGAATTATCTAAATATTTTGAAGATATTTTAATCAATTAAAAATGAAATGAAAATATTTCTTTAAACTGTAGATCTTTTGGCAATTAATTCTGTAGACAACGTGGGAATTGAAACCTTTATGGGATGTAGACTGAATGGGAAGTCCTTATGTAGAAAATTCATTTGCCTTTGTCCTATGTTTCATATTTGTTGAACCCGTATGTCTTGATCTGCCGACATGTATGTTTAGTTTGTTCTGTTTTACCCCAAATAGTTATGACTGTATGGTTCATGCGATGTAATACAGAATTACATTATGTAAAATGAGGCTTCTTTTAAGCAACGAAAAAAAGAAAAAAAACCTTTGGACCACCCCTGGTCTTTGAAGTAAACTTTTAAACAATCTTAAGAGTCAGATTCGGCAATAAGGGTTTATTTGGAACGTTTCACTTACTTTGTTGACAAATTTTTGCCTTGTAATTATATTGATAAATAGTTCAAAGATTTGCTAGAAAATATTGTTTCTCTTACTTTGAACTTTAATAATTAATTGCGTAGTAATCTTTTGATTAAATGTCTTTTATAATTGTTGTTTAACAAGAACGATTGTGTTTTTGTTTGAGTTTGTTTTGTAATTATATATCATTACATTCAAAGGGTCAATTAACAAACTTTGGCTATCACAAGGATTAAGAGTCTTGATGCAAATTAACACCAATCTGACACGTTTGCACCATATGTTCTAGTCACACCCTTTATTGTTTAGCCGATCGAGCGATAGTGTAATTAACCATCGGCAATCTGAGGTCCTTTAAACATGTGAAAGATCTCCACAATCCTGTGTCCCTCGTTATTTAGTGAGCGTTATTTGAATGTAGTTTCAACAGGTGGAAAAAAGGAACTAGGACTGTTTTCATAGCCCTTAATATTTGGATATGATATATCATCAAAGGTAGGCTGACAGAGAAACTCATATAACAACTAATTCTCTGACTATGTTAGGTACTTTATTTATACGACAAATTTCAATTTTAAGAAAAGAGAATATATACTTATTGGAAAAACATAACGTCTACACATTATTGACAAAAGTGCTGATGTTTGTCCTATCTTACTTAAAATCTGTAAATCGAATTTAATGCAAATTTGTAATAACATTCTAGAAATATGTGTTCCATTCATTCTTTCCTTCCATAAATCAGCCGATTAACACATTTTCGATCTGTCAAAGCATTTAATTCAGACAATAACATATACTTTTTGCCTTTTTTTCACATGGAATGTCATGTTTTAACTGAACTGCGGTGTGCTATTCGGGTCTCATTAAATTCAATTTAATCTAATTTCCTTTTATAACGAGGCTTGGCAACAGCCCACAACAAATAATTCTGTTGATGATTTCGTATGTAAATCTTTTATTTTGGTACATGAAGCTTATAAATTTCAAAATCCGATCGATAGCAATCGTTTTCTTTGCCTTTGCCCACATTCTTCTTTTGAAAGTAATACCCGGAAGTGGAGATATTCCGAATGTGGCCCGATTTTTCAAAGGGAGACAAACCACATTTCTGAAAAGGCCATTAAGGGGACATCTTTTCTAAGGACTATTCTCGCTTCCGAATATCCGGGCACTTTCACAATTTACCCGCAGGTAACAACGGGGGTACAACAGCGAAATTTACTATAGAGTTAAGAGTGGAGCGAGAGTATTTTTTATGAAATATACGTTAAAAGCCATGCCAAAGACATGTTGTGCGGTTGGTTGTTCAAACCATAGTATGATGAAGAGAAAATTATCCTTTTGTCTCTTTCCAAAAGTGTCTGTTAGATGGGAAATGTGGATAAATGCAGTTAAAAGGATCAACGTTGATGGATCGAAATGGCGACCTACTAGTAAAAATGCTTTACTGTGCGGTGAACACTTTCTGACAGGTAAGCTGGCAGATCTTTAATCGTCGATTATTAAATAAAAAAAAGTATTCGGAGCATTATGGTAAAATATTAACATAGTGACACTTGATGCGTCCCTCTAAAAAAGACACGTTCGTACATGGTAATTGTATCCGTCGTACTAAAAATAACCGTTGGACCTAATATTCGCTTTTCATATTGGATGTCTTAAAATGATTTGATATTACAGGAAAGAGAGTAAAGAGCAAGTTAAAAAAAAAATTAAATTTGAGATTATTTATTAAATAGTATTGGCACGACTTGAATTTAAATAAATGACCACCCAGCTATGTTTATTTGGAATTTGAATAAAGGCGAGACTAATTAAAAGGGGTACCTATTACAAGATCTAGATTTGTTTTTGTCCATTTCGAACAATAGTTTAACTTTTCCTTTTCATAGCATATAATCTTAATGAGCAATTTCTCCTTTTCTCACAATGATTTCTGCCCTATCAATAGATTTTTTTTTAAATTTCATCACATTTTGAAATGTTGTCTGCAAGTATTCTCTTATTTAAGTTTACTCTTTTTTTTTTCTTGCTTAATTCTTATCCAGTGAGTACTGCTTTTTTGCACTTAAAAGAAACTGCAGAAAGTGGAATGCAGAATTTCATTGGACTCCTTGTTCAATCTCATTGAACAAACTAGTCTTAAATGTCTCGAATGTTTCGAATTTGAATAAGTAACTGTTCACAATGTATTTTGTTACCATAATGCGACTTAATTAAAGATGACATATAGAAAATATGAACAAAGCAAGGGTTATTGGATATTAATAAATGATATTTAATATTTTTCACACCAATACAGCTTGCAATGCTTATGCAAAATCTCCATTTTCAATTATATTTTAATGCAAATTATCATGCAATTAGTCTCAGAGAATTTGACTATTCAAATTAGGATCCAATTTACAATAATTTGATTAAATAAGATGATGAAAAATCAGCATAATTGTTTAAATTAGCTATGTGTTCACAAGTTCAAAGAGTCATCTTCACACATTTCTTGAACAATTGCTAATTGTCATCTTTGAAGTGCCAATCAGTGGGTACAGTGTTCTGACTGCGAATGTGAAACCATCACAAAGGGTGAATGATGACCCACACAGGCCATGGGTGGCCCTGACATCCGACGGTGTTGCGTCTTTAGCACATGTAATTGTATGGCAGGATAAGTTATGTGTATTATGATATCCTTTCCTGTAATGTCTGATGACGTCATGTCGAAAGCGAGAATACATACAAATAATAATTTATTATTAGTTATTGAACAGGAAAGACAATAAAATAAAGATTTCCTACAGTCAACTCGACAGTTCCGGATCACTAATAGATAAAAGATCGTTTTTTCTTGTATTAACCAATTGACTGTAGAAATCAACATATGAATTTAACGAAAAATTCTTCCTCAGTCTATTCATACCAATGATTTACCGCTTTTATTTACCATTTTTCAGTTTTTGAAGAAAACAAGATCGGGGTCATCGCGACAGTTTCGGATCAAATGTGACAGTTCCGAATCACGTTAATTGTCATATCATTTATTGTAAAAAGGGTTAACTTCACAAAAATACAATAAGAACAGAAAATAATATCATCAATTAATACTTTATTTTCATCAAACACATGCCTTGTGCGATTTCCCTTTAAAGAATTATTTTACTTTTTACTTTTAAGAGCGTACGAGAATGACCGGAAGTAATGTTGAGACGACCCCTATAAATCAAAGAGGTGATCCGAAACTGTCGAGTTCACCTGCCTTCATTCATCATGCAATTATTCAATCCCAGACCTGTTTTAGCGTGAAAATTTTGCATAAATACATTCTATTATAATTTTTCTTACAAATGATGTCAATGTTTAGTGCACATTATCTTTTTAAATGAGCGTCTAAATCGCCGAAAAAAAATATCGGTGAAATTAGGTCAACTTCCGGTGACTTGTCTCGGTATTAATTAACCGTTCCAAATTGATTGTGATCGCTTTACCAGAAGTAGAAATGTCATCTTGGTTTTGTCAAGAGCTAAATGAATATGCTTAATGACTGTTAAGTTTTTAAGGCCAGAGTTTCTTCGCATTCATAGAAATTTGACAACAAACATAAGATGATCCGGAACTGTCGATGATCCGTAACTGTCGAGTTGACTGTATTTGAATGATGATTGTTTATTGATATCAACAACATATACTAAAATACGATACGATATCTATAAACTGTGGTAAATCGTTATTAATGTGTGGCGAATCGTTATCACTCTGTGGTGAATCGTTATATGAACTTGTGGCGAATCGTTAGTGGCGAGTCGTTATTGTGGCGAATCGTTACATATTCGTCCGAACATGTAGGTATTATAAGCATGCTTTTGTAGGCCATCATTCAACATCTGCAAACTCACCTCGAACTTTGCTAAGAGGTCCTGATATTCCCATCAATTATTCAAGAGGACAGCACACCAAAATGTGGTGTTTAAGGCGCTTTTTACGTTAAAAAAATCCTGTATTTTGACCGACTGTCATCATCTCAAAACGAGGTTCGTGGGCAATGTTCGTTTAAAACGCGGGTCATGATGTTTGTTGATATATGTTCTGCATTCCAGTTAAGGGGTCTACGTTAGTCAAACTAAGTTGACGATATCGGGAAATACAATTACTGAGGAAAATTTGAAATATTTCCCGTTAGATTGCAATCTTCACGTCGAAGTATTTTGACTAGGGTTTATTTCAGCACCTAGTCAAGCTAATTTGCCGTGATCAGAAAATATTGAGATTTTTTTGCATCGGGCAATTATCTCCCTTAAGCAGAAGATTGCCCTATCAGAAAAAAAGCAATCTTCACGTCGAAATATTTTGACTACATTATTACACTTGATTATTTCGTGACGGGTGGTGCTATATCAAGATTAAGTAAGGAATGATAGAAAGTTAGAAACGTTCTGATAGTTCTGATAGAACCAGAGACATAGATAACATGTTATCTATGTCTCTGATAGAACAAAGACAATTAGAAAAGTAAAGTAATGTCAGCTAGCTTCACCTCGTTATCCCAGACCTCTCCGGTAACAGTGTCTGCAGCCGGTCCAGCAATGGGAATCACTATGTATGTCCCCTACCAAGTTGTTCTCTATTTTGAATAGCATGGTGAACTCAATGGATACTCAACGGTGCACCAAGTATAGCCAAGTACCACTGTTTTTGGCGGCAGGTAGCTTAACCGGTTTTCTTTGAGCACGTGAGATCCGTGCCGGTTATTAATAGATAAACCGGTTTAACCCTTTACCGAACGCTAAATTTTCGACTGTCTTTAATTCAAAGAGTTTGCAGACGACAGTTCAAAACGTGATGAAATTGAAAGATAATCTTCTGATGGGGCGGATAACAGTGTGGGAAAAGTTGAAATTGCTCTTTACAGTGTTTTCCAGAGTCGTCTGCAATAAACTTGTCAAATGTCGTTCATGTTTGGTAATGGGTTAATAAGGCGTCACTTTTTGTGAGACCGTCCAAGCGAGAGCATCAAGCAAAATTGAAATAAGGCATGGCGAAATTATAATTCGGAATGACATCTAACAAATTATGTTAAACTCTATAATACTTTCCTATTTGATCGAACAATTTTATCATGGGTGTTTGTTTCGAGAGATTATCATCCTGTTTTTCTCAAGAAGATCAATGTTTCCCACCAAAAAATAATCAAAGGGAGGTCAGAAGTACAGATATCATGGCTCAGTCCAACACTAGTAATCTCCCTTTGATCATTTATCAGATTATTTTGTAAACTGATTTCTGCCTGTACTGGTAGATGTGTACCAAACCGGTCGCTATGTTTAATAGATGAGAGACTGGTTCCCTGTCTACCTGGTAGATTTGTACCACACCGGTCTCTATGTTTAATAGATGAGAGACCGGTTCCCTGTCTACCTGGTAGATGTGTACCAAACTGGTCTCTATGTTTAAAAGTTGAGAGACCGGTTCCCTGTCTACCTGGTAGATTTGTACCACACCGGTCTCTATGTTTAATAGATGAGAGACCGGTTCCCTGTTTACCTGGTAGATTTGTACCACACCGGTCTCTATGTTAAATAGATGAGAGACCGGTTCCCTGTTTACCTGGTAGATTTGTACCACACCGGTCTCTATGTTTAATAGATGAGAGACTGGTTCCCTGTCTACCTGGTAGTTTTGTACCAAACCGGTCGCGATGTTTAATAGATGAGAAACCGGTTCCCTGTCTACCTGGTAGATTTGTACCAGACCGGTCGCTATGTTTTATAGATGAGAGACCGGTTTCCTGTCTACCTGGCAGATTTTCACTACACCGGTCTCTATGTTTAAAAGTTGAGAGACCGGTTCACAGTCTATAGAGTTTGCAATCGTAAACCATTGCATGCTGTGAGTGCAGATTGCCAACAAAGCGCTTCTTTGCAAAGATAATATGTTAATAGATTTATATGTAGACTATGTGTATGATATATATCATAAAAGATATAGTCTATTGTGTTAAAGAAACGTCTATGTACCAAAAGGATTTAAAAGTTGCCAGATAGAAACAAATAATATGAATACTGTTTATGGTTGTTTCTGTCTTAACCCTTTACCAAATTGCAAATGTTCGACTGTACCACATTGAAAGAGTCTAGAGACGAAATTTCGAAATGTGATGAAATTGCAAAAAAAAAGATGATAGGGCAGAAAACAGTGTGGGAAAAGGAGAAATTGCTCGTTCAGAGAAATTTATCCTGTTCCTACAATGTTTTCCAGAGTCGTCTGCAACAAACTGGCCGAATGTCGTTTTTGTTTGGTAATGGGCTAAAGAAGTAAAGTCCGTTTACATTCACCCTTTTTCATGTCGAAAACAACAACAATAACAAACAAAAAGCATAGTGCTATTTTAGATTTCTACATTATCACATTAAACTCAATAATCTATGAAGATACAAAAACAAGTTTGTTTTGCTTTTTAGTTTCATCTTCCTAACGAACAAGACAATTTATGTTGTTCCAGACGAAGTTGAAATCGAAGCAAAATTGTAATCTTATGAAAGAAGTTGATATCTTTCAACAAAGGAAGAAATAGCTTACATCAACTTTTCAAACAAAATATGTTATCCTTTCTAAATTAGGCCTAGCATACCCACAAAGCGCTGATTTCACAATAGCGTGTTTTTGTGGGTTTTTTTTTTTGGTGTTAATTTGCAAATAGAAATCATGATAAAAACAGTTTTGAAATATAAACCTCAATTCTTGTTTTTTTTTTATTTAAGAACTTGTTGTGACGGCATACCACTTTTGTAAAAGCCAGTTTTGTACTAAACTATCAGGAGGAACCCGATTAGAAATAAAATTGGGCAGATCGACTCAGACAACTAAGCTTTTAATGATACTGAATGATTGTGAGATGAATTCAGGACACAAAATGGACATGCACCTCTCTGAAAGCGTTTTAACCGAAATGAGACCATATAAGTCATTGTCGTTTGATTTTAAGATTTGTTGATAATCCCGATTTGGCTTTCAGAGAAGTTAATTTTGTAACCATCAGTTATCATCAATTAATGCTCATTAATGGCTTTCTGAGTCGATGTGCCAACAAGAAATATAGCAATTACGTAAAAACTAGATCTTTATTTCAAAAGTTTATGTCACAGCGCTACCACTGAATATCCCATGCTCAATCACATGACCTCTTACGTCACATACCGCCTGCCCAGTGGGACCAAGAATCACGTTAGGGTCACAAAGCGCCAGTATTGAGTCGGTTGTTGGTGCCATGCTTATACGGCTTGTCAAGTTTGACGAACTGGGTACCAAACAATCGGACACCTACCAATCAGAACTCTTCGGATTTATCCAATGAAAACACCGCGGACATAATATGGAAGCTTCAATATTTCTTCTTGCAACACTAGTTTCGTTGTACTTTCGTTTTCAAACGAAATTGTCAAATACGATATCTAAACTGTCATCCTAATTATCTAAGGGAACAGGAATAATTAACAACTTAAAGTTTCCCTACTCGTATGATATTAACGACTAAGGTAATGTTTTTAAATGATGTTCAACACTTCTTTGTACTTGTACACTAATCTACTCAACGCGGACGCACAATTAAAAATATGTTATTAGCCAGGACATTTATTTGAACTCATATTATTATACCTGGCCAACTATTCAAAAGTTTTCTAAGCTTATGATGACACAAAATAAAAGAGAAATACTATTTTTAAGTAAGTTCATTTTTCATGCAGGCACATTTAGATTGTCTATCATTAATTGAGGTCTATACTCATATTTATGTATGTAATTCACTTGCATAGCTTCTCGCCAAGACTATTATCATGTTCTTCCATTGATTTACTTATTGTTTTTGTAAAAAGTACTTTGTACTTTATACTGAATAAACTTAATTGAATTGAATTGAATTGAATTTAACAGAAAAATGATCACACTACATTTATGTACGAGATGTTTTTATCTGGTCACGGAAAAACCCGAGTAGTTACGATTGGAAACAAGATTCACTTTTGGGTCACAAAGCGCCAATCTAAACTCATCGGTTTAAATTTCTCCGCTCATGAAAATACCGCGCTTGTATTGAGTCGGTTGTTGGTGTCTTTCTCATACGGTTTCACAAGTTTGGCGACCTGGGTACCAAACAATTGGGCATGTGCTTGCGGCTTTTCTGTTGAACGCGGCCCTGGCTTTCGCGTGATGGATTAGCAACCACGGTGTCACGAACGCAGAAACCACGAGAGAAAATATATCAGCTTGCTGGCGGAAAGGGGAACCAGTGATGTATTCATCGACGCTAGAATGACGTCACGCACGAGGGAACCATTCGACAGTAATTAATTCCATTTCCGCTCAGATTAAGCCTGACTTCCGCTTGGATGCTTTCATTTCTCAACCATTACCGTGTAAACTTTTCCCACGAATTTCAACTTTGATTTAGATCGAGATTTGTTTGCGTTTTAACATTCGACTGATACCGTAGATTGATTGATTAGATACCATGCATAACAATGCGAGAAAATAAGCCATTGCTCATAAAGAGCAATGTCTTATTTCCCAACATTGGTTTTGAACTGAATCACGGACCAAAGGCTTAGGGGTAAAAGGCGTTATATCAATGAAAGGATTAATATGGCCTGGGCTTGAATGGTTAAATCGATTCGCATGAATTGAGGTAAAAAAGTAAAAAATATGAAACTGCATGCCGGACCACCAAAGCGGTCCGCGCCGGATTCAATAAAACGGAGGGAAAAAAGTTAATGAAAAGGCATTCATGCAGCTTATATATTTAATTATTCTTTCTTCCGATTAAGTCAGAAAGTTTGTTCGATTAATACGGGAAGTACGTCCAACCCGGGATTAGATCGTACAGATTGCAAGCGTTCTGATTGGTTATAAATGGTTTGCCTATGGTGTCCCGAGAACGAGTGTTGCTCTTTTGCGAACACCAGTGTTAGTATCATAGTTCTGGATGTTCTTATCTTTAAAGTACACCAGAGATGCGTTTTTTAGACCGACAACAGAAAGCTGGTTACTGCTTTTTGTCTATAAACGTGCCTTAGAGAGCCCACTTAGGACCAAGGGGACAACTCAGTCGCTGATTAAGGCTGAATTAAGGTATTCCACTTCTGATGACGAAAACTCAGAAAAGTCAGAATAACAACGCCAAAGATTTAACACACTAAGTGCCGTTATGAAATCATGTTATTTGAAGTCAATTACTATAGATTAAAAAACAGAATGCATTGATATTGATTTTGTAAATAAAAAGTCAAAATTTAGACAAATACGGAAAAGTGGCTTGCTGGATGCCTTTGAAATGATAGATACTTTCATGATTTACATTTCAATTTATTCTTACACCAAATCAATTATAGGGTTTTCATCAGGGGTGGAATACCTTGAATCGGCTACATCAAGCAGACGGAATTTAATACATGAGTCATTCATGACTTTGCATTTTTTGTTACGGTGCCTTTACCTGTATTCAAATACGTAAGTTGAAAATAACAATCAAGATGGTTTGTCAAGGATAAGCTTTTAAGTTTCAATGTGTTACGTTGCAAGTTTCCATACGCAATTCTTGCACATTGATTCGATACATGCCACCCTATTACAATTAGCTGACAGACGTTGTTCCATCACATAGTCTTTCGTTCGCCCTGCCAATTATTTTGATCGTTTGATCGAGAAACAGCTTGCTATGGTTATATTAGGTCTCTCTAGTAAGACTAATGCAATTGGAACGGGAAGCCATATTTTTATAAATAAGAAAAAATAGCTACATCGTTTATGTTTACAAGAGGCAATTGCAACAGATTTCCTTAACTAAAGCTCCATCCGAAACGTATTTCAACAAGCTATAATGAAATAGTTCAAGTAAAACTAGCATCATTTATCCAAGAAACTGTTGACCTATTAGGACGTTATGTAATACGGTTCATTGTAGCTGATATCAATGTTAGACGGGAATCACTCTGTGGTGTATAAGTACTATTTTACCAGAATAATTGATTTAACACCGTATTTCTGTTTGGTCTGTATTATACAAAACACATACTACTGGTCTCAATCAATGTTTGACTTTTTGTCGTATATTGTAACATGTAAAATAAATGTCAAATCTGTTTGCATACTTGCTCTTTCTCAGTCATCCTGTTCCTTGATGCAACGTTTTATTTTCTTTACACCACCACTCAATACAATTTGATTATTTTCCTTGCGGTATTCTGTGTTAAACAAAGTATTTGGGCAATCATTGAACATATCGTGTGTCAATGGTTCCTATTCTTTTCCGCAAATTAATGAGAAAAGAAACATTTATAAATTACCTTAACTTCATCCAAAATTATGTAACCCTTCAAAATTCAATCTTTCAAAATTGGACGTTTATTTTTCATTAAGTGACAGTTCACTGTACTGCTACAAGGCCGTATTTTCGTGAGGAAAATGAATGAGACACAGCCTCTTTTGGTATGCATGACATAAGGCAAAATTATAACCTAACATAACATAGTTTTAATGGGCCATTAAGCGCACAAGCTCATGAATTTGGTGTAAGTGGTTTTGTTTTGATAAGTGGCTCTGGAATGGTCTATTGACCAATGGGAAAGATATTTCTTCTCAATTTCAATGGGTGTTTGTATTAAACTTACCTAGATACTCGGATGAGAAGTGCGTTTTGGTATTGAGCAACTGTTTAAAAGGACATGCATTTACTAAACCACGGTTAGCTGTTCAAAGCAGCTTCATGAAATATTTCATTGTTTTTGTTATTTTTTGATGGGTTTTTAATTGAATATTATTGATCAATAACGGGTCGTTTGGTACAGCTGTGTTGCTGTGGCATCAGAAACCCAGATACATGTCGTTAAATATTCATTAATATGACCGATAATGCGCTATCCCAATGGATATAGCAACTAATCCGTGTTCAAGCTTTAAAAATAATAACCGAGTTGTCAATAGGCGGCCAAAACGTACCCACACACATTCAGATCACTTTTCCAATTACTTTAACCATACCCCAGTGAATTTCAAACTTATTTTTTCAGGCGGGGGAATCACGTGACCAATGTTTGCGATCCCATGTTCGAACAGGATGGCCGCGCCCAGGTATTTTAGCTTTTCCTAAATCCTTGTTATGCCAATGATAGCCATATTGTGTACCCAGCAGGGATTGACCACCAACTTTCCGGTCCTGATGGTATTTAATAACCTTTTAGCCTACATGCTCTATAATAACGGCGTTACGTCTTACACTCGACAGAGAAATCGCAGTCAAAGACCGTTTTTATTGGACTTGCGACTGCGATCTTTCTATCTAGATTCATTTTGTACGGACACAAGTTTGTAAACCTTTGTCATGTCATTACCCCACCTGTTTATATAGCATCGTTTGTGACGAAATCTTGAAGCTTTTTAAAACACCCTTGATGACTAGTTCCTGGATACAAACCAGTACTCGTGCCGATTTGTGAGTTGGTCCCGGAGTTTTTCACCTCGCCGCTGACGGGACCCCTGGAATAAGACGTCGACTCTCTACCACTGTACCAATGTCGAACAGAGGTTTGTATTATCTGGTTTGCATCGTAAGCGTTGACATAAATTGTGAAAGCCTTCTTAAAATGATTGTAAAATAAGACGTTTAGTCATTCATGTTTGACATATTTTAGTAACGATAGTCGTTTATGTTAATTAAGTTGTCAGGTTTGGGACCTTTGAGGGACCGGGCTCAAATAAGGATGCTATCGAAAGCTTTTAGTGTTTCGCTAACCAGACTCCAAACGCACGTATTCTCCTTCGTAAAAGGTAATCAGATATATCAATTCCCTTCATTGAAGCCACAACCGTCAATAATACCAGAGGTTGCAAATGGTTGAAGAATGTGGAATAATCGCACAAATATTCATGGATCATATTTTGTTAAAATGCCATTCCACCATAACTGTTCATTGAAGTAACAATCGTGTCTTGTCAAAGCTTTAGTGGTCTATCATTTCAATTCATTAAAGTCACACACATTAACGGTACCATGAGTGGCAGATAGTGATGTGATGTGTTTAGTGCTTGCATTTCAGTATATGTATCCTACTCCGTAAAAGCTAAGCATTTCTGTTCGTTGAAGCAACAAACTTCTGGTTACTAGATATGGCGAATGGTGTAAGAATATGTGGAACGCTCGCTCCATTATCCTTGTATCTACTATGTCAAAGCTATGTTTATTCCGTGCATGAAGGCCATACACTTCCACGGTACCGGAAGTGGCGATTGATAGTGCAATAGTACAATATGTCGAATACTCGCATATTTTTTAATGTATCCGCTATGTCGTAGTAAGTGTAGTATCAGTTTATTTGTTTTGTAATTTGTAATGACAAGACATTTTGTAAGTTTACGTCAGAAAAAAGTATTCGTTTTCGTGAATTTGCTATGCCAAAGCTTTGCAGATATGTCAAATCCATTCATTGGATCGATTAACTTCCACGGTACAATGAGTTGCGAATAGGGGAAGAATATGTGGAATGCTCGCACGTATCACACATGCAGTATTTATTCTGTTTCAAAGCCGTGTTAACTCCGTACATTGATGCCACAGAGTTTCACGATACCAGCTGGGCACCGTTTTACTAAACAGTTTACAGAAAATATTTGAGCAAGTCAAAACCGATAAACATGTCTAGTACCTTAAACGGATATACAATATTGCAACGTGACATGTCATTGGAAGCGTCCCTGAGAAACGATTCCAATGACGTGTTACCTTGAAATATTGCTTAACCCAATATTGAAATAAGAGGAATTGTTGATTTAAACTTACGCAAATCTTAAGCGTAAACTGTTTAGTAAAAAGGTACCCTGAAGTGGCGAATGGTGTTGCAATATGTTGATTGCTCGCCCCAATATACCTGTATCTCCTATGTCAAAGCTATGCCGCGCCGCCATTTCTGTTCGTTGAAGTCACATGCATTCGCGTTTCAAGAATTGTAACAGAATGGTAGAAAGGTGGCATATGCTTGCCTTCGGGAAAAGATATTGGGATCAGCTGCATACTTCCTTTCCCTGACCGGAATATATAATCGCTATTCACGGTATACATTAGTTGATATCAGACGTGTGTAGTTAAAACGTACCTTTATCAAATCACGTTAGGGTTTGTCCCAGATTCGCCTGCGCAAATCGCAAAAAGAGACTGAACTGAATCAGACTTTTCCTTGTGATGATTCAAATGCATACAGCAAATCATTGGGATTTGTCAAATCGTTTTCGTGGATCGGAATACCGTTTTATTAAAACATTTTGTTGCTAAAGCTCTGTGTAAGTTCAAAACACCATTCCCTCTTATATCAGTATTGGGCTTAGCAATATTGCAAAGTAACACGCCATTGGAATCGTCTCTCCGAGACGCTTCCAATGACGTGTCACATTACAATATTGTGTTTTTATTTACGATAATATCCATGTTAATCAGTTTCAACTTACGCAAATATTTTCCTTAAGTACACTGTTACTCGGTAGTGAGGCCATGGATTAACCGTTATAAGCATACTATCGCTCCGAAAATTGCTAAACTGGGTGAAATAAGTCATAAATTATGTCAGAACTTTTTTGAAACAAAGTGAAACTCTACATGGACATGCCAATATAACGCCTGCAAAGGTTCCCAACGTTTCTCGGCTGATGTCGTTTTATGGATAAATTTAAACAAACTTTATCATATTCACTCGTTGAAAAGCATCATGTGATCGTGTTAATGTCTCAGTCCCTCTGTAAAAGGGATTTTAAAGTATTTTAAGTTGATCGTCAACTATTATAGAAATTTCACAATTTTAGTGTAAATGAGCACTAGTATGGCTTTATTCTCTAGATATACAAATCCGGAGCGGTACTTTAACTGTGTCTTTTTACGTTTAATACAGGCATTGGAATGACACGACGCGAGTATCAATTCCTAAAGGGCTGGTCAGTTCGAATGCGAAAAACTAATTATCGGACCTATCAAAAAATCGAGTCGACTCGATTAGCCCTAACAAAAGGAACACAGTCGAACGTAACCAGGCTATAGAAACCGAGACGTGTTAATCAAGTAGGCCCTTTCTTCGCCGAGATGTCATGGCGGACAGTATTGTTCACGATTGATTCCTTACAAGTCATTTGGGAATTTCTTGGGAGTTCAAAGTCTAAATGTAAATTAATAATTTTCCTTCATTTTACTTCGTATTAGTTCGATGGGCGGCTAGTGTGAAGACAGGGAGCGTCCGTGCACAAGATGTTAATCAGATGTTCAAATAAGAGGCATCCTAAGAGTCTAACTCATGCAGTGTTTTGAAGCCGCATGTACACAGAATGGTCAATTTGAAAGTCAGACTAAAATGTGCTTGAAACAGTAGTTGCAGGTTTAAGCCTTCGTAGGATGATACCAGACTAAAATGAAGGTAGAAACTGCTTCCTTGTTATGCCCTCTGTTGTATTGGGGTATCAATAGAAAGCTAGTTCCAGGTCTTAGTTGGATATGTGTGCACCGTCACGGATATAACTTAACGTCGTATATACTGATGTAAAACCTCAAACAAGTCAATTTGAGACTGTGTCTGCATGGATTAACTCAAAGAAAGCCCTTTCAGCATTGGTCAATTTGATTTTCGAAATCGACCATTAATTCAATGCTTTTTTAACGTCTCTGAGATATAACTAGTTTGCGTGAGCATGAAGTCGGTTCCAGCACTATAAGGGTTAATCGAGAAACTAATTGTTTATCAATGTTTTTATAATGTGTTATTACCTTTGATGCCACTTTGTCTTTTTACATTGCTCTTTTACCTCTTCTTAATCTTACTTTGCTTGATTTTTGGCAAAACACCGATCTTTAGACCTGTATACAACTAAAACATTTCGAAATACATTTGATAAAGAGCTTACGTAGATGTCAAATTAGGAAAACCATATTCATTTATTGAAGAAGTCGATTGACGTACAAACAAGATCGCTGTTGTTATGAGTAGCGAATCTTATTCCCGTTTTAGCGATTCCCTTTTCGTCATGTTTTATCGAGTTAATCAGTAAAGAAATACAAATCAAATGAGAATGTTATATTATCTCCATTATCAACACAACAATAGTATCCATTCTTGGCAAGTAATGACGCCATTCCCCGGTTGTTAATGTTGAAATCATTACTATAGTTATAGTCATTGTAGCGCCCATATAGTAATGGGCATTATGATTAATCGCGACCAAAACAGAAATTGCTCGTCACGAGCAAATTAACTTTTCGTCTTGATAGTATCTGCTCGATTTATAATCAAATGGAAATAATAACTTTCTTAATTAACGTAACCAACTTTGGAAGTATCTAACAATACATAGTTTCAATATGATGTCAGAATAAAACCCATTCATTATCTTTGTTCCCACCTTATTAGGATCTATTTACAATGTGCAGAAATTGGTTATTTATTTTTGTTCATTAACTAATCTCAAGCGTAGTAATGGTCTAAACTTGAGTCATTATTTTAACAGCACTGTGACTCTATGACTCTTGTCTTTTGAGATATACATGTTTAATAATATTCAAAATGGCTGGACTACAAATTACTCGAAATAATTCTTACATCGAGAATTAATAAATGCATCATTCAAATTAATATTCTTAAAACAAACATGTGATACGAAAGAATAAAAAGAACACGTATGAAGAGCGTTATCTTTCAAGAACATTGTATCTTTGTCGCTTGAGCATCAACAGGAATTCTCAAAATAAGCTGTTCTACTTTTGATGCAATGATGTAATCCAATAGTACAATAGTTGTATACAGATATACATGTGTAGGAGGCCAAAACAAAATAGCACATCTAAAGACATTATTTTTCTTTTATCTCTTCCACCGTCATTAAAGAGTTCTTTTTTATAACAGGAATGGGGTCGGAATTTTTAAACACGCAATAGTTAATATATCAATATTTTCAAATTAATACCATATTGATAAAATTTCAATAGCATGGAAGAGTTCAGGGACATCATGACTAAGAAGCAATGACGAACAATCATTTTTAGCAAGATGGTTTTGGAATGTTTTCCCTTTAATACAGATATACCCTTCTACTGTATCATGACTACTCTGAACCGTTTACAAATGAAAACTATAGCTGTATCATTTCTTTTGTCTGGTACTTCTCTTGTATATCATTAACTGTTGCTCTCGATGAATGTGTTAAAATATACGTGTAACTTTTGCAATGGCTATAAGTTTGCATTTTGCTATTTAATGCTTAACCCTTTACCAAACGCCAAAATTTCCACTGTCCAAAACTGAAAGAGTTTTCAAACTATATTTCAAAAAGTGAGGAAATTGAAACATTAACTTCTGATAGGTCAGAAAACAGTGTGGGAATAGAAGACATTGCTTGTTACGAGCAATTTCTCCTTTTCCCACGATGTTTTCCAGAGTCGTCTGCAACAAACTGGTCAATTGTCGTTATTGTTAGTTAGGTAATGGGTTAATAATATTGCATACGGTTGAATATAGTAATATGTGGTAAAGAAGTAGCGATAACTAGGTGACCCATCGTCGTAGTTTTACTAACCACTGTTGTGAATTCTCACACTGTGGACAGAATGACTTTGCAGGGAGGTGACAAGTCGAAAATGGGTTGTCACTTCGCCCATTATAACATTAGAACATTAACATTTACCTTATCAAGTAGAATTAACCAATTTGACAAACACAATAACAAAAAGACATTGGGATGAAATTGATGAGTTATATGTACATGAATTTGAGTCTGTCAAACGCTTGATTTATTTAATTCAAAGTTATGATATTTATCATTGCGTTATGACGCTATTTGCGCTTATCATTTTAAAGTTTCCATACTTTCCTTTCATAGATTTAATCCGAAACATTTTAATGTATTAGGTGTAAAACGGTATGAGGTAACACAATTTGTTTTTAAATGCAAACAATCTTCAGTTGGACCGCGGGCCTTCGTCAAATATCTATTTCCTCAGCTAGCTAGAGCTTCGGCGAGAACAAAAGCAAAATGTCCCCAAACACTCCGATTTGGTGTTGACATACGAAACGTTTAGCTGTGACCTCCTTTTACATAATGTTGACTCAGGGTAAATACGCGAAATAAATAACTATTTATTTTGAATTCAAATTTGAAATTGTCCGATGAATGTTCTACCCTTCCCGCGAAATGTAACACCATTGGTGTGTATCAAATGGGTACCATTTGAAAACAATGAAGGGAAACAAGAAATTGCTCAAGATGAGTAATTCCACACTTTGCCTGGACATTCATTGTAATGAAAGACCATGCACATTTTCCTAAAGATGCATATCAGTGTGACCATAGTCTTATAGACATAAGTTCAAGATGACGTGAAATTCACGTTGTACGATGGTTTGAGAAAAAAGGATGTTTGCTTGAACAAGAGGTAACACTACTGGGAAAAATTTAATAATAAATTTCGTTCAGTGATTTTCGTGTGATTTTATTTCCCTATTGTGGTGTTGGTAATTATCTTTTGAAATTATGTTTGTTTAGCCTACGTTCGCTAACGGCCATGGGACCCGGTGTATTTTTTATGGAATTAGAATCAAGAGAGATTTTTCCGGGGGTATTAATCTACGTACGGACTGATTATAGCTCGACGGCACTGAATACATATTCCTATCTACCATACCGTACTATTAGATCGGAATCGTCTGTTTTGTACCCCTCGGCGATTTGTCGTCCCTTCTGAATGGACACGATTTAAACTACATCGTCAGAAAAAGGGAAATTTATCACATGTACATCTATTATACTATTTGTTTTTATAACCTTAAATTTGCTTGTTCACGTAAGAGCAAAATATTGGAGTAACAAAATGTCGTTGAAGCAATTAGTGTATGTATTAGTGTAGGAAACACAATTTATTATTATTATTAAAATTAATTATTAAAACTATAAGTGATCTAAGAAGCGTCAATATACCTAAGTATTTACAATAGATACATGCATGGGTTACATTTGATAGCCGTTGTAATGCCTTTTGATTTAAATATAGAACGATTCACTGTATACTGGCTATTATTGCTTCCAAAGGACATTTTCCAGTGCAAACCATACTTCTGTACAGTCGAAGTGCAGTTTCATAGAAATTATATTTCAACTTCCAAACTTCCTAATATCTGTGCATTGTGCAGAAGTTTTAAAGCAACATGTGGGACTAGATCAGTGGACACCACTTCTTACTTCATACTGAATCACATGCAATATGGGATTTGAGAAATCATGTTGATAAATGACACAGGTTTAATTTCTCTATTAAGAATAACTGTTTCATTTTCAGCAATGTATTTAAAGGAATCACAACAATTTGCTCTATCTCTCAATTTAGTATCATTTTGCAAAACACTTTAAAGGCTCAGCATTGAACTGATAGTTCACTGAAAATGTGTTGACACGGAGCTAAAACCAGTCCTCCCAATTGGAAACAGACAAGAATACCAAAGGACGAAGAGAGTTAAAGAATATGTTTAATGAGACAGCGCTGTGACAAAGCTACTACACTGAAGTAATGCTTATTTATCAAAATGTTAAACCTCCTCTTATGAAAAAAGGCTACATGAATTAAAAACACATTTATGTTAATCTCAGTTCAGAGAAATTGTAGCGCTATTTAGAAACCATTGCGATCAAAAGAAAATATTTATCAAATAAGTTGTATCAATGTTATCGAAAACAACAAGGGTTATAGTTCGTGCGTAACTGTCGATTGTTTTGTTGTTTAACCTGTCACCAAATCTCATTTAAAGGAATTATTTCCATAACGATATGGTGTTTTTCATGGAATAACTTTTGGTAATTTTTAATTGTGACCCAATGCTTATATTTTCGCGATGACATCACATTCCTGTATTGTCTTTCATTTATGATACATACTGCAGTAGAATATGCATTTGTTTTCTATTTTCTGGCACTTATTTTCTGTGTTAGTTAACAAAAGATATCGAAACATTTGAAATATAACAAAATATATCAGCTATGTTTAAAGATTTTGTTTCCGAATATCAAATCAAAAGACGATTACATACAGACAAATCAAGACAAAATTAGATGTCGATTTCCTAAAATTCATTATCGGAAATCGTATGACCGATTGCCTCCCTTTGACCATGTATGCATCATAACATGAATCGCTCGACGTTATAATTTAAATCATATCGTAGTGACAAAATCATTTAGCCGTTGGAAGGCTCGTTTGTAAGTAAGCTTATTAAATAGGTATGGCCGAATCTCACAATAATGTTTTTTTTCTTGACTTGTAAACTGTTGTATGCGTACTTATAGTTTAAGATAAGTGGTAATGCAATGTTTTTCCAGTAAAAGCCTTGTCAATTGAAATTGAGAAGAATATGCGAAACTTTGGATTTGGAATGAGCCGCATAGATGGTGCTGCAACACAAAGAGTCTGTATGAACGATTTTATGATAACAAATACACTCATTCATACTTTAACACGTCAGTTTTGCATTCAAACTAAAATTGCTCCGACCTGTCTATTTAACACCAAAGTCTTAAACCTTAGAATGCTGGGTAATTTTTCTTAAAATATATATGTGACTTCTGCTTCCCAAAACCTTAAATATCTGCTCTATTTTGATGCCGAAAGATACTTGGAGTAGGAAACAGGTTAGATACAGTCCAGCTGCCAATTTACTTGGCGGCTGGCTTGGATCTAACCTGCTTGTATGGTCATGAAGTCGGTTCCGGCACTATAAGGATTAAATGTGCAAGTATGTTTATGTTAAAAATGTATGAGTCTTCATGACGAGCTATGCATATAAGACAATACAATTCTAATATATTCTCCTTCCAGCGAAGACAGGGGCAATCTTCATACTTTCGCCGCGACGATTTTCCCACTTTCCGACAGTTGCGTTCCCGCCTTCTAGTTGTTCACAGATCTGGACCACAGTCGAGAGGTGCTCGAAATTGACGCGTTTTTGAAATTATGACACATCCCTCATATGCGGCACCCCACTGATTTCCTATTACTGAAGGATCGGGTTAGCTCAAACAGGTCTTTGTGGGCCCCCGGGAAGGGGCGGGTCCGATGAACGGTCGAAGCATATTGGGGCCGAAAAGAGAATGCACGATTGAGTCGATATGTCTCCGAATCACACGAAAAGGAACCAGCTTGGCTGTTGTCAACGGTGAAGCTTCAGATTTGCATGGTAGAAACTTGTATTCTAATCATGCTCCATACTGCGTCAAAATTATTTAGGTACCTAATTCGTAGGAACTTTGCTAAAACATACGACGAGTTTAATTAAACGTGTCAGAATCTTCAGAAACACCAGGGTACCGTTTTACTAAAGGATTTACGGAACAATTTGCGCAAGTCAAAACTGATAAACATGGATGATATCTTAAACGAAATCACAATATTGCAATGTGACATGTCATTGGAAGCGTCTCGGAGAGACGATTCCAATGATGTGTTGCTTTACAATATTGCTTCACCCAATATTGAAATAAGAGTAATTGTTGTCTTAGACTTGCGCAAATCTTAAGCATAAACTGTTTAGTAAAACAGTACCCTGGGACTTTTATTTGTGTTGTCCAAGGCATAGATTGAGATGAGATTCATTACTTCGCACATTCTAATCATGCTCAATACTGCCTAAGAATTATTTAGGTAAATAATTGTAGGAACTTTGCGAAAACTGTGTAGAATTTGATATAACGTATCAGAGTCTTTGAAAGTACCAAGACCTTTATTTTCATTTTTTTAATAACATGAGCAATCGGATATGAATCGTCCTATTTCTTTCATTTGAACATGCTAACGTTGAGCTCTTTCTTTAAAGACTATTTTTTTTTCACTTTTCACTAGGCAATACTTCCATGCGTCTAAAAAGTAACTAAGTAAGACATACAAGTGCATGACAAGTATCAGAAAATAACACAAAATCATTGCCCCGGTCACCAGCATGTTCTTTGGGCTTATATCGCAGTTGGGTCATACATGTTTCTTAGCAGAATAAGATTTAGACCCATCTTAAAAAAATCGAAGCCCAATATCAATTAACACTAATAATGGTACAATGATTTTATAAAACGTAATAGAAACATCGCTTTCACAAACAATATGGTTCTGGAACAGAAGAAATATGGTTCTTCCCTGGAACAGAAGAAATCGCTTCGACTTAACACTATTATCATGTTCCTTAACAAAACGAAATCCTGGATTTCACGAAAAAGGAAGGGGCACATCTTTGAGAACGGAATAAGGGTCGCCTATTGAATTCTTAATAGGTCTGAATTAACTTTTTTTTCTATCAGAACCCAAGATAAATTCAAATGTAAGGACCTTTTCTCATAAAACATATTATTATTTCAAGCCACTCAATATTTCTAACAATTAAAACTTTTTGAGCAGAGAACGGCATGTAAAAACGGGGTCTGTTGGATCGGTACTGTTTTATCTTGAATAGTTTTCACATTCGTACTATAAACTTCTCTGTCAAATGCTCATACTTTTCGCTGTGCAGCTGTTTGATTCAAAGTGTACCTTCAAGATCAAATTTATTTGAAGAGTAATTATTAATGTGTGTCCTTAGTGTACTTAGTTTTTTTGTTTTTAACACTTAAGTAACGTATAGGCTAATTGGGCCGAGTTCTTTTTTCCTTTTCCTTTGACCGTGCACTTATATATGTTGTATATGTACAAGTCACTATAATAAATATTTCTGATCATATCTTATACATGTAGTTTCGTGGGAGTGGCCTTTGCCAAGTCATTTCAGAGCCCTAGCATTGTACTGGTGGATCCAGGAAAGCCTCAACATAGCTCAACAACTGTTGACACGCCGTTAATCGCCATATTGTTGGTGTGCAAGCTTGAATGATATTGTGTCGGCTATCTGTCAAAACAAGATACACCGTATGCTCTCACACAATGCATTTGTTATTTTGCAGACAGAAAGACACTGCTGACCAAGATTTTTAGAGCTTTGAAATAAACTCATAAGATATGATAATTATTATAGAATGCCTTACTAAGGAAGACTATGATATTCGCGAGAATCATTGTTTGATATCAAAGAGTTAAGAAATTATTCAAATAAGAACATTAAAATGGCTACATGTATGATTATAGTTATAGATAGTGAAACATATTTGACGAGCCTCAAAACGCTGTTTCCATTTTTTTGCGTAAAATTATTTGACAAAGTTCCATTTCTTGAAGACAATTGAACATTGGACGTAAAACAGACATATTTCTAATTATTCCCTCATATGTCGTTTTTTGATGTTTTAGAACTAAGTAGCAGAGATTATTCCAGTAGCGACATACTGGCAGCATTGGTCACTACATGTATAACAAACCTTAACATATGCGTTTCTTTAAACGCTGTCTGGAAAACATTTTAGCATGGGTTTGGACAAGCGAATATTTTCACTTCCATACCGACGTGGTAGTGGTTAAAATCGTATTTAATTAGATTTGAGTTACGTTCGAACAAATCAAAGCGAAAAACTGGGGGAGCGAAACTGGATTATGCAAATACCCAATCCGACTCACGAGGACGCTTTCAGAATCATTTAGGATTTAACGGCGTCTTTCAGGAAAGCTTTTACCCGACTCCCACTTGAGATGCTCTCGCCACGTGGGGTGTTATTAGCTTATTTTACCGATGCAGATGACATTTGACAAATCGATAACGGATGATATTCAATATCATAACATGAACAGTGGAGAGTTCATCTATTTGTTTTATGTCGTCCATTGGTTTATTTTTGTTGTGAGCTAGCCGGATACAACTCTAACGCACCGTATGTTAACCCATATTATGCTGGGTACTTATCTAAAAAAATATTGTCGTCTGCTTGCCCAAAACATTGAAGATCTGCCTGATTTGGATGAGGAATGATAATCAGAGTAGCAAACATGTTAGATCACAGGCCAGCCGCCAATTTGCTTGGCGACTGGCCTTGATCTAACATGTTTGCATAAGCATGAAGTCGGTTCCAGCACTATAATTGTTTAACAGTTTAAGTACTCGTTACGGAATATGAAAACCAACATTAGCAAGGGTATCCGCTGTAAAGATTCAAAGCAGCAAACATAAACATTTGTAGATATTGAGAGACATTTATATTTGATTATAAACAACTCGCCTCAACAGCAAATAATGCAAACAAGTAACTAATACAGTATCAATAAGTTTCTACGTCATCCAAGACAACGTCCTATCCGAATAAACTATCTCTTGCATCGTCGTGATGTCTACTTTCAAGAAGGACTAAATTGTTTCGCTTGAAGACAAGTCGACAGTTCATAATTCACATTATATATGATGAGATAGCATAAGGATGTTTGTGCTTCTTACAAATCGAAGGTTAATTGTTCTATCTCTCAGTGTCCTTTAGTAAGACATATTGCCACAATATATGTACATTGTTTATTACAGTGCCTTGTATACATACTTGGCCGGATAGTTATCATAAACAAATAAATCACACCAGATTCTATGGGACTGTAAGTCTAGAATATAATATACTGTACCTAATTATATCAGTACTAAAACAATCATATTTACGAGTATACAACCAATATTGATACCTTTAAATGTACATACAGGATACCAGGGGCTCGTTATCAACTATCATTAAGATGAGATATAAACTTAATAATTGTTAAAAGTGGCGTTAACAACGACAAAATTAACTTTAATCAATATGTATACCCTCTGTCGATTGCCAGGCGGTTTCCTTTGTCTGTATTCCTTTCACTTCCTAAAGGCTGACTATGGAAAGCCGTTTTTGCCGCTGAGTATAGTCATAGAAAACCTTATTGTCCTTTTGCTTTCAGTAGTCGCTCAATTCCGTTTAAAAGGCCGTATTGTTGTTGTTAATAAAGACTCTTTTTCAAGTCTCTGTAACCATGAACTAGAGAGCCGAGTGCCTTTAGAAAACTCCGTCGTGTATTCATGTTAAAGTCATATTTCTGAAGAGTCGGATTCAAATACGTCTCATTCAGCCTTGTGACTTTAGTGAAGACTCGCCAGAAGAGATTTAACCAGGAAGGAATTAATATAAAACATGGATGTAATCCGTATTTAATCTGGTGTTCGTCGTTGTTTTTCTGTTGACTGAAAGTGCCTATTGCGATCAAGTGAAGTGATCTCTTTCCAGAGACGAGACGGGCGAACTCACGATTTTGAACTAAAAGCGGTAAATGCATTGCAGTGAATATGTGTTTTGGAACTAAGACTGTCGGAATCATTGCAGCGAATGTATTTGTTTGCAAACTAAAACTGTCAAAATCAATGTTGTGATCGCATTTGTTTTTAAAGTAAAACAGTATAACTTTTTTCAGTGAACGTCTTGTTTTAGTATACTAATGCTGGCGAATTCAGTGTAGTGAACACATTTGCTTGTAAACAAAAACTGTTGAAATCAATTAAGTGAACGCATTTGTTTGAAGGGTAAAACAGTAGAAATAATTGCAGAGAACACTTGTTTGTAAACTTAAAATGTCGAAATCAGTTTAGTGAATGCATCCGTTTCATAACCAAAACAGTAGAAAGGCAGAGAACACATTTGTTTGTAATCTGAAAAAGTTGAACTCTTTGTAATAAACGCATTTGATGGTAAACTAAAACTTACAATTTCATTTTAGTTAACACATCTATTTGTAAACAAAAACTTTAAAACTCATTGCAGTGAACAGATTTGTTTGTAAGCTAAAAATGTCGAAATCATTGCAGTGAACGCATTTACTTATCAGTTATGATATATGTCACCTTTGGGAAACCAGCGTCGAGATATTCCTTTAAAAAATTCCCAAACAACAAATTTTCGACCGTCCTAATTTGAAAGAGTTTGCAGACGACATTTCAAAATGTGATGAAATTGGAACATAATCTTCTGATTTAGAACTTTAGAAAACAATGTGGGAAAAGGAGAAATTGCTCGTTACGAACAATTTCTCCTTTTCCCACAATATTTTCTAAAGTCGTCTGCAACAAATTGGTCAAATGTCGTTATTGTTTGGAAAAGGGTTAATACACGCATCCAATTAGATATATATGCTACAAGGGATCTAATGAAGAAATTTATTTCAGAAGAAAATCTTGCTCGTTAAGAAGGGAAGTTTTCTTTTGTCACAATGATTACACCATATATGGCGGGAAGTCTGTTGTATTTCATCCATCACAATTTATGTTTAAAAGCTTTTCGCCCATCCTAAGCAAGAAACTATTTTTTTCATAACCACTAAAGAGTGTATTCTTTACTACTTATAAAAATAACATAACAACGTAAGTTGGAAAATGCAGATGCCTTGGATGACGATAATAGAAATACTTAGAATAGTAATAATGAAATAAGCAATGATAGTAACAATGTTATCAAAAACAATATTGATGATAATATTAATAATGATAAATGTAATAATGATAATAATAATAATGATAATAATGATAATAATAATAATAATAATAATAATAATAATAATAATAATAATAATAATAATAATAATAATAATAATAATAATAATAATAATAATAATAATAATAATAATAATAATAATAATAATAATAATAATAATAATAATAATAATAATAATAATAATAATAATAAATAATAATAATAATAATAATTATAATAATAATAATAATAATAATAATGATAATGATAATAATAATAATAATAATAATAATAATAATAATAATAATAATAATAATAATAATAATAATAATAATAATAATAATAATAATAAATAATAATAATAAATAATAATAATAATAATAATAATAATAATAATAATAATAATAATAATAATAATAATAATAATAATAATAATAATAATAATAATAATAATAATAATAATAATAATAATATGATAATAATAATAATAATAATAATAATAATAATAATAATAATAATGATAATAATTAATAATAATAATAATAATAATAATAATAATAATAATAATAATAATAATAATAATAATAATAATAATAATAATAATAATAATAATAATAATTATGATAATAATAATAATAATGATAATAATAATAATAATAATGATAATTATAATAATGATAATAATATGATAATAATAATAATTATAATAATGATAAAAAATGATAACAACAATAACAATTATAATGTGATTTATTTTCAATAACAATTTATAACAATAGAAATGATTATTTTGAAAAGAGAGATACTTATAATAAAACGTCAAATGCCTCCAACCTTTCTTATAGTACAATCAAATTATTCGAAACAAACGATGATGGTTACATTAGAAATAATTATTGTAAACGGTTATAATAGAATATTTTAGAAAGGATAGGTGATACAAAATCAATACCTTTTTATTATTTGTCTTCATGACCACACACATATGAGGTTTAATACGGTTTATGAATAATCAGCAAGCCACATCTATTGCCAAAGCGTTTTAATTCTCTAAATCTAACCATAAGGTCTCTATGAAAACTTTTATTTATTACGTTTTCATTCTGAATTATAATTATTACAGGATTTCACCAACTGTGTGTGTCATGTTGCATCGTTAAAGAAACTCAACAGCGTCACAGGAGACTGGGTTTTTACGTATGTCTTAAAAAGGAACCTAACGGCAAATTCAAATTACTTAATATTTATGATCAGAATTCTCAACATGATTCTAAACCTAATTTGGATTAACCCCTTATTACTCAATAAAACTGCACTTTATGCAATTTGTTATAGGAGACTAACTTTATCATTGTGTCAAAGAAGTGAATGTTGCTCCTCAAGCGCACTCTATGATCACCCCACAACGGTTTCTAACCTGTGCCTTTGAGAAAATATACCAATAACATTTCATTTTCTGTATTTTATTGTTTCTATTAATTTGGACAAAAACAAGCTGATAACTTCAAGCTTATTGAAACCCTTTCCTGAATAATATAATAGCATGGCAAGCAATGTAATACTAAAAAATATATTACAAAACAGCGCAATTTCACTGATAGGGAGATAGAGGGAACGGATGAGGAGAAATACAGATGGATAGAAATTACTGTTAAATTATGGGGAAAATATTGTTATAGAGATGGAAAATGGAGCTGTTAACAAGTGGTCGACAAGAAACAATAAACCGTTAATTAAACCGTCTTCTATGGTTTTATATAAATGTGGACATGAATAAATACTACTAGATTTTCGTCAAAGGTAATGGAATCATTTCGAAAGAGCGACATAGAGATATTCTGGAAGAACCTTCCTAAAGTATCCTTTATAAAGTGAACGTTTCGAACTCTTTGATTTTCCCACAAACTTGTTCTTTTTCGACTGAATTGCATTTTTTGAAATCATGAATGTTAAAACGCATTGATTCCGTATTTACTACAAGGCAACCAGAACAATAAAATGATATTTGATACTATACGACAGAATATGAAATGATCGACATAAACAAGGGAAGTATTGCTCGTACAGAACAGTCCAAACTTCTTAACCAAACGATTCTGGCTTTAACTTGTTTCGATAGCCGCTTGCTGTTGATGTCTCTCCAATATTCTTAACAACAACAAATACAACAAGATAAACAACAACGCATCGATGGGTTAGCTACAGTTACTGGGATAATGCAATGATGAAATCATCCGTTTGCCAACTTCATTATTTCACTCTCTCGCTCTTCATCTCAGTTAAATCGGACTTTCAATCAACCCTGCCGACTCCTCAAGTCTTTCCAAGTCAATGAGACCCCACCATCACTGATTTCCCTAATCTTTAACACCGCTTGATAATAACCAGCTGTTTTGTCTTTAAACCAATGTTACAATAAACAGACATTACATGTAGAAACCATGCCTGGAATGATATTGATATTGATTTCGAAAGAAAATCTATTTATTAAAATGACTTTTTTTATATCAAAACGACACATGCTATGTTTTCCTGGTAACGTATTCAAAAAAAGGATAAAGGTGACCAGGGCTTGACCGAGTCGAGCGCTGCGGCTAAATCTGCCATTTCCGATCAAAATGCAGTAGTTCGTCCCTCTCTGAACAACCATACTCCATTACACCTCATGTTTACAGCGAAGGAATTTAGAACAGTTGTTACAAAAGGTAAAAATTCCTGATTGAGCAGTTTTTACCTTTTGTCACAATGGTTTCAAGTTAGCATTGTAAAGGGTTGCATTGTTACATATTTTCGTTGGAATTTGAGGTTCGTGTAAATGGGTGTACTTGTGAATGCATATAAGATAAGTTCGAGCTAACAGTGTTTGCAACTGTGAATGTTCTTTGAATGTTTAGACATCATTTTTCGCATTAGAGTTTTACTTGACATTATTTTGACAACCGACAGTATTGAGTATTGTTAAACATGTGATATCCCTTTCTGCTATCAAACCTGTGTTTCAGAAAAATTTGACACTAATTTGAATATAAGAAAATTAAAAATCATGAAGTGAACGGCAATAATATTTCATAAGCTTTGGAGATACTATTACAAATTGACACTTTGCTCATGCTTTTTTAAATTCTTCTCTGGAAAAAGTGCCCTTCTATACCACGTTATGAAAAATTCATTTAAAACTTATCTGATCTGGAGATCTTTACTTCTTCGAAAGAAATACGAGGAAAAAGCCTTTCGATCAAATCAATGCCTTACTACAAATATACTTGAGGTTTATATTGACATGTAAATTCTGTAGAAAATCTTAAATATTTCGGGGCTTGATTGCAATAACATCTTAATAATGTTTGAATTTAAAGTTGAAATGAATAAATTAACGTCACATAATGATAACGAAGCAGGTTTCATCGGTTGTTTGTAGTGTTCTCTCTCACAGTAAAATCTGCATAAAGACAACTAGCTTGAGTCATAACGTCTCAGATATTTTACGAATTTTGTTTACTTACCATAAAAAAACAATCCAATATTTGGTATCCCTGGTAACGAATTACAATCGCCTTTTTGGAAGTTCATTTCTTAACAGATACATGTATTCCGTATGTGATGATGTAAAGACAGATTTCAATACACTCACGTAGTTATAACACGTATTTAATAACTAGTTCCAATAAGAACGCGTCGACATGACGAAACTCAAAGAGTTGAGAGATAACATTCATTTTCTTTGAATTATTGTGTTATTCTTGTCAGGAATGAGAAGTTGGACACTAAACTTATATTTTCTAACGAATTTTCTCTCATAAAACAGTTAGACATAGACGGGGATAGAATCCGGGGCAACCGATTTTAAATCTGCAACTCATCAACTTTATCAATTGATGTCTCTAATATACATCTAAATCGAAAATGTATGTGGGTAGATATTTTTATCAGGAAAAGGGGGAATTATTTAACAAAACACATGCATAAACATATTGGTCGATATGATATTACCGAGGTCAAATGAGGGTCAATAACCAGAATAACCAAAGAGGAGAGTTATAAGTTGTCTTAACTGATTTCTCTTATTACAATTGTACTTCTTTTACCCTGTAGGGCAGCTGGACTTTCGTATGAGACGTATTGGAGAACAGCCATTGAAAGGAAAAATACATGTTGTGTTTTTAAGTATCTAGAGCATGTATATCATGAAACCATGAATATGTATGTATTAATATCCAAAAACGTTGCAACAGTTTTGAAATCCACCTCACACTTAGTTAGATATATCATCACATTTCTTATCAATTTTGCGCTCATAAGATAGTTTTCAACATTTTACTGCAAAACAAGAAAGTTTTTTTATTTTCAAGGACACTTTATTTTGACTTAAAATTTTTCTTAAGTGTGACCAATCAGCATAAAGGGTTTCGCGTTCTCCGGATGACCCCGGCTTCTAACACCTTGATGGGAATAAGTGGCCAGCGCTTGAGGAAGCTTTTAGGAGTAAGTTTTAGTTGCCTTAAATAAACTTGTACATGGGATTACCATTCTGTTTAATCCTTCAGACAAGTTGGGCATACAAAAGGTGCGCTTGTGCACTTAGCTAATCCTTGCGGCCAAACAAAACAAAGCTTTAAAGTATATTTGTACTCAGGCCGTACTCTCTACAGTTTTCCTTTAATGTTCAAAAAGTCCCAATCATAACTTATCATAATATGTACAAATGGTACTGTACACAAGTAACTATCAAGGGGCAATTAATATTGTCGTTTAGTAGTTGAGCTTTATCTGCTGAATCGTAAACAATCTTAGAAGGTATTCGCCGTAGACTATATCTAGAAGAAGATTAACAGTAGCAGAGTAGGCTTACCATAGGGAAATTCTCCTTTGGTCAGAGTAAATTCAGAGTAAATTCAATAATATTCAATCAACATAGTCAAATTTCAGATCAACATATCGTAGTCACTTTAATACATGGTTAAAATATCGTATTCTCTGAACAGGTCAGAACGCGAAGTGAATTGGCAGAGTTTATTGATAAAGTCCCTTGGTAAAGTGCTTTGTAGAGCTTATACTTCATTAGTCGTCAACATGAATAGAATGTCATAAGTCGAGAACTGAATAATCAAAGAATATGTATTACATAGAAATGCAACTAAGGCAAATGTAATTAAGTAATTAAAAAAAATCTTATGTTGTATGAATAATCACAAGCAGGATTGTCATCCGTTTTCTTATCATCTAAATTTATTGACATAAGTCTTATTCTAAAAACTATATACAACGTCTATTTGAAAATGTTTTATTAAGTTATTAAGCAAGTAAATTGTTTATTATAGTGACATGCGTACTTTCTTTTAGACAAATGATAATTATAATACAGTTCGTTACACCCAGCCACATGGGCATATTAGTCACTTTCTATATTTATACTAATATAATTATATATATATATATACACACAGGTGCATTTTGATAAAAAGGTTCTATCAAAGCTTGTCATAAACACATACAGATATAAGTATGGCATTATTCTTTTTTTTTAATAACAATAAAACTGAGTGTGTCATTATCATAAATGTAAGCAGAGAACATCTAGTTATACTGTTAACAATTCCGTTATGCCACTTCTTGGTACAGTCGTACATCTAAAATCTTACCATATCCAAATGCCTATTTTTTCTCATTAAGGGATTTCTTTTGTAATTTCTTCCCAATCTAACGTTCAAAGTAACTACCCCCTTAAATGAAAAAATATAAAAAAAATGAAATGGTAATGACAGAATATGATAACGTCCAACGGAAGAAAAAAACCGGCAAACCTCGTTATGATTATGTTCCGGGGTTCAATATATTCCGTGAAAACCGAAAGGTTCCAAATGAATTCTATTTTTATGACAAGACTCATCAACAGCGCACAATATTATCCGTACGATCATTTTTATTATTGACAGTTTGCAGTTTTTCAGTCCGTTCTCCCATTGTTATTCCGTGCATACCATTTTTACTCTTTTTGCTCTTTGCGTCTAATTGGGTAGGGATGATTTCAATTAATCTCGAAAATCGTCCCCCCTTGTCAGAAAGGTTTCCAGAGCTATTGTTCGGGTCGCTAATAAATGCTTCAACGAAAATCTTGATTTCTGTGCTCGCGGATTGCTTTATCACATCTCCGTGAGGCCGAATGAGATTATTTTTTGGGCTGTATTTTGACAACTGTTTGAGCGAATTTATGGGTTATTCGAAAACGCCGTTCAGTTATTTACTGGAATTCCTTGTATATATTGCTGAGTTTGATTGCTAGTATAGTATCTGTTAGAATCGCGTCTTCCGGGTTGTCCCATTTTTGAAAAAATAGATAAATGATTTTTAGAGTGGCTGAACCTTGCTTGATATTGATAAAGGAAATATGAGACTATATTTCCAATAAAGTAGGGGGGGGAATCAAATGACAAATCGTTACAATCTTATGTCCGAAAAAGATAGCCGTGCGAAAGGTATTTTGCTTTGTTCCACTACTTTTGCCATTTTTGGCCACAATGTGTACCCCCGCATTAGTTGACCATCAACTTTTCGATTTTGGTAGTATATACCAACCCATGCTTTATAACGGGTTACGTCTATCATTCGGCAGAGAAATCGCAGTGGACGGGCGCGCATGCCCAAAACTGTACTTCGACTGCACATCAGTCTTAAAATGTCACTGTAAATGCAGATTGACAGGCAATCAATTAAGATTGATTAATAAGCTAGACTATGTTGAATGTTAATTCATGTTCCGATGTCTTAGATGTTTATGTGTGCATTTTGAGCTCAGTTTAAATTTTGAGTTCATTTATTTTCGCTAAATAAAATAATGAACGAAAAAATTAAATCTAAACGAAACTCTTTTGAAACTGTATCCTCAAAGAATGTTAAGCCTGTTTTTGAAATATCTTATTTGAGAGTGTGTTTTGAATATTTTTTGGATTTCATGGTTTTTAACTGAATAAAGTCTAGGGTAAACCCATGTTATTTTTGTTATTTGTCTGTTTGCCTGCCTACTTATTTACGATACAAACATAAGCAATGTACTGAGAGGACACCACTCGCTCACAGACATTTCAATCAAGAAAGAAATGCTCTAGACATTTTTCCATTTTTACAACGGTGACTTACAGCTATTCTAAGCCTTTCAGAAGGCATTCCTGAATAGTACAACGATCGGACTTGTGTACAGCCTGATCTGAAGTTGAATTGTTCGCTAGTACTCGAATCTGTATGGGACATGTGAAGCTCTCAGTCAAAACTAAGTTAAGTCGTGTGCAGTTAAAGTAATATGATTTATATCGATTGAGAAACACGTTCTTTCAACTTGGATAAATAACTCTCGGTTCTAGTTCCTTGATACATAACCATTACACGGACCGAATGTAGATTAATGAAATAGTCGAGTCGACCCCTACACTCTCAGCATTCAAGCCTAAGACAACCATCTACTAGTATTCTATTGGCATCTTTTGTGTGTCAGGAGATTTCAGACGTATTGCAGATACCACGGAACCACAGAGTCGGCCCTGCTACTCTCAGTATTCAAACCTAAGACCCCATGTTCCGAAATTGACTATCTACTAGCGTTCTATCGTTGTTTTATAAGTTAAGTCATATTGCATAAATCAGAAAGACAACACAGAGCTCCTGTTTCTGACTTTTCCCTCTAGCCCTTAATTTATGCTTATTTTAGGGACTGTTGAAACTTTATATATGGAATTGTGAATGGGAAAAATGATATCTAAGGGTCATGTCAATCAAGTTTGGTTTCATTCACTACATGAATATAAGTAAGGGGTTGGTCAAGAAAACTCCTTGTATTCTGGATGATTATTAGGAAAGATTACTGTGCAAAAAGGATGACTAGTTCAATTTGACCAATCGCCCTTTTTGTAACAATGATTTCTAAAAACCTCGTCAGCAGTTGCTTAACTTTAAAGTATAATAAAGCGATGGGTAAAGCTTTATTATAACCTAAATATCCGGTTTTCTTACGATGCAGTCGACTGAATAAAATAAGGAAAACATGAACCGTTAGTTTCGCATATTTCATTTGAGAAAATTCCCGTTTGACTTAACATGAAAAAACGTATTTCAATAGGGAGCACATGAATTCTGAATTTGCATAAATTTATAATATTACATGAATAGAGTCTTTTATGCGTCTATTGAATGGGAAAACTTTAACCTTTCATCTACGTCTATCATTAGACCGGTACACGGGGAATAGTCCGGTGTTTCGCGAAGACGACACCACCTTCCCCAATGCTCTTGTAGTGTGTTATAGTGGTGCAGTGCTAGAGCATTAGTTTCAGCTTGGAAAAGAAGTTTTGTTAAAAAAATCAATATTGCCATATCATGGGAATATGATTATGAAAAAAGATATCAGGAAATAACGGTATCATAAATATGGAATTATGTTATAATTCTCAGCACATGAAGGTATTATTACCAAGAAAAATAATGGTTCAATGTTTGATGACATTGCTATATATATGAAACTTGATGAAAGCTAGATGATATCTAGTCCAATTTATAATCATATATGAAATAAATGTCAGTTCAATGTCATTCTGTATTGTTATAGATATCAGTCCCTGAATCAAACGAGCAATCCGGTGAGTGCATCTACAGTACGTATAATATATATGAGCATAAAAGTTATTAACAGCAATGTTCTTTTCTTTCTCTTCCTTCAATGCTCTCGTAATGGGCGATAGTGGTGCAGTGGTAGAGTGTCGGCCTCTGGTACCGAGAGTTCGATCCGTGTCAGAGGTTAGGCGAACATGCCGGGATAAACTCAAAACCTAGAAACGAGAAATGCTCATGTATTCAGAAGACAAGTATAAAGAATGATTTTGATAAGTTTCAAGAATGCGTCACAATTCATGTAAAAGAAATAAATTTAAACAAACGCTCTCTTAACACATTACCATCTAGCGCCACATTGTTGCGTCTAGAAGCAGACTACTTTCAAAAAGCATTGTTGTAAAATAAGAAATCGCTTGTCACAAGTAATGACTCCTTTTTCCACAGTATTATACTCGTATTTTACATATTATTTTTGTAATTATTTGTTTACATGTTTACAAATATTTTCTAAAGTCGTTTGCTTCAAGTAAAAATGTCGTCTGCAGGTGGTAAAGAGTTTAAGATAGAATATGTTCAATGACCCTGCAGTATATGTGGCGAATCATTAACACAGGCATCACCTCAATGTACGGACATAGATCCACTTACTGTTCGTTGCATCTTAAATGAACGAAAATGAGCATTTTGATGAATATTTGGCTACCGCCAACTGGTTTACTGTTCAGTAATTGATTGTTGTAAATTTGTCTTGTAACTCATGTAGAATTAATATAATGAACTTTGATTAAACTGAAATTAATTCTTAAAGGATGGCAAATTGGATATTTCAATGTCCGATCTGTTAACGCATTTATCACATTTGAATTTTGATAATGGTACTTTTTAGGGATAAAACTGAGCGAAACAACATTCTGTTTCGATATACTTAATTTCCTTTTATGGTGGTCGGTTGAAATGGGACCGGATTTTGTTTAGTTAGGACACATTATTGATATGGATGACAACCTATGAGACGGGTCTCTTCATGAAGTAACCCGCTATTCAAACACCAGAAGGCTTTCTAAAGAAAAACATACAGTTAATACTTTACCACCTAACGCCCTTTTGTGCGTCTTGCTGTAGATGACGTCCAAGACTATTATGGCAAAAGCAGACCTTGTCACGAATAAAACAGTTAAAGACAACAACAAAGTTTCAGGAACGATGTGGAGAGAATTGATCCGTCCATCTGGCCTAGATGTTAAGGCGTCCACCTCGGGACAGGAGGGTTGAAGGTTCGAGCTCCAAGGGTAGCGTTTGTCCGGAAAATGTTTCTCGTTGGACTCAAAACATTTACCTACTATAGCTACAGACCATCTGTTCTATGTAACGAAGAATACGAAAGCGTGTTTTATTATGTTTACATTTGTATGAATTTCTTAATCGTTTCACATAATGATAGACTACACCTGACCAGATGTCAGACGCTGCTATATGATATATGAGTGTGTGACTAGTGTACGAACGCTATCCATTAAGGATACAACTGACATTTACAGTGTTCGTTATACAGCTGGGTATCCTTTAACCCTTTACCAAACAATAACGATATTTAACCACTATGTTGCACACGACTCTGGAAAAACATTGTGGGAAAGCGAGCATTGCTCAGGAAGAGAAATTTCTCCTTTTCCCACAATTTGTTCCACCCTATTAGTAGATTATTTTCCAATTTCGTCACATTTTGAAATGTTGTCTGCAAACTCTTTCAATTTAGGACAGTCTAAAAGTTTGTGTTTGGTAAAGGTTTAAGGGAATGCTTCTGGTATACAGAAAAGAACCGGCACTGATGGTTGGATGGATAGTGACCTCGGTATGAGACGCATCATCGAGTTTGAAGTTTGTTCAAGGCTATTTGAATAAAGAGAAACTCAGCATTTCGGGATTGGTGTTAAGGACCTTTGGTTTAAGACAAAATCGAGATTGAAGGTTGTTCAGTGCCTCTGGAATGTAACAACAAAAGCGCAGCGAAAGATGAAACATCGTTTATAAGTGATGTCCACGACTTTTTGTATAAGAAAAATATATCAAGTTTGAGAATTCTTCAAGGTCTCTGGTATAAGATTTAATATCATGTATTGGAGTTTACATGACTCTGGGTATAAACAAAATATTGAGTTTGAGGGCTGGCCGAGGGATTTTTGTTTATTACCCAGGGCACATTGATACTCCATGATTTTGAATTGGTCAGATTAAATTCAAAAGAATCTCTGAAGCAGTGGGGATTGCATTTTTGTATAATAGGGAACAGATATTGTTTATTTCAGGCAAAACAGAAGAGGAATTCCACTGCATATCAATCTGACCATTTCATGAATATATAAGAGACGAATACATCAATAATATTAGAAAGGCGTGTGTTTTTCAACAGTACAATTATGTAGGATTCTACTTCAAAACAAGAGCCAAAGAGAGACATCTGGTTATATGATTCAAACTGCATAAGATAAACTGCTTTTTGTTGTTTATCACATATCTTTGTAGTATTGCTGTTGTTATTTTCCGTTTCCTCCAGCAGAATAAAGGGTGATGCTACATCCAATCGGTAGATACGCAAAGAAGAATCTAGTTATAACTGTCTGTTTATGACAATAAGGTATCGAGTTCAAAGTGTCAGACGGATTAAAAACCTCATTTTCTTTCGGAAAACTATTATTCATTTTATAACTTCATAAAAAAAAACATCAAAAACAACAAAAACATGAAGTGTGCGTTTTAGAAGACGAGTTCCATACAACCTTCATCTGGTGATCTAAGATCTAAATTATGACTACGAAATCGAACGAGAACATCTTTCGTTATTCTTCATCTAATAAAATAAAACAACATTTCAACACTCTCCCGACCTTTCCTGATTTATCTACAGAAAACAAAGTCAAGACAGTCTATGAAATGTTTCGTTATTAGGTTGGACAATTTCTCTCTCTGTGTATTTCTCTGTTGGTCACATACGATGTATTACTATAACTTATTGGCATTTATATACATTGTATTGACAAGCGGCCTTAAAGTTGCTTTTTAACAGAAAAGAAAAATTAAAAAACCCAAAATAAAATATCATTGATTCAAAACAAATTTTGCATTGTACTTGATACACATTAAAGTAGGTATTGAAAGCTTAACAGACTCAAGAAACGTCGATGTATCTAGGTCTGTAGTCGAAACGCGTTAGATCTCAAAGCGTTGCAACGTCTTTTGGGCGCAAATGCGTTTTCAATATACAGAACCAAGGGTCTAATACGTATGCACACTAATGTTGCTTCCTGTGTCTGTTCTTCAGTACGTGTCGTCCAACAGCTTAGTTTAAATGAATTAGGTTTTAACTTCCCAACATTTGTGTACCAGCAGCTTTTGATACTTCAACGAATCATCTAATTATATCATATTGTCTTCTGATGTGATCGTGATACAGACAGCGTAGAAACAAGCAGACCTCCTGTGATATGATTGAAAACATTTTGACAAAAGCATAACACCATTACATGCGAAGGAGCTTCAATGAAATTATTCCTTAACGTCAATGAATGCATCAGAATAAAATTATGTCATCACATTATTATGTCATCCTATTGTTAAAAAGGCACTGTCTAATCCCACCATATAGGAAGGTGTGCCTGCTTAACTTAACCAAAAAAGAACGACATTTGACCACTTTGTTGCAGACACCTCTGGAAAACATTGTGGGTAACATCTTAGGGAGCAATTTCTCCTTTTCCCACAATGTTTTCTGCCCTCTCAGAAGATTGTTTTTAAATTTCATAACATTTTGAAATGGTGTCTGCAACCTCTTTCAATTTGGGGTAGTCGAAAATTTGGCATTTGGTAAAGTGTTGAAATAAAAAACAATAGTTGACGACAGTCATCAAGTACGAACGACAATTGCATCGAGCTTCTGGAAGAAGCGATCTTAACCAAACGATTAGTTGCACAATTTTAACAAATCGTCCTTCGGTTTCAGTGGTTGTAAAGGGCTTCTGTGGACAACAGATGTACCAAAGTGTTGAGTAGTAGTAATACGTTGTAAACATGCTTCATTCAAAGAGGTTTGGGCAATAGTGCCTTGTAATAAATCGTCAACAATAAAATTCTTAAATCATAAAAAGAGAAAATTACAGACGCTAAATACCACGAACAATGTTTAAGAAAACTGTTTCCAATATCACGTGATCGAATCTTGACTAAAATAAAGACGAACACTCATTTTTAGTCCTACTTAAATATATCTTGAAATATAACAGAAACCCTTTTTTGAACGATATCGTGACAACGTATGAAAATTGGAAGGAATCCTAAAGATAGCAAAAAAATGAGGAAAAATGTCTGAAATACGCTTCTTGTATCAGATCTGCACGCGCTTACTAATTGGCAGCATCATTTGCAAGCCTTTGTGAAACATTAGGTTAAATATTTGCAGAGAAGAAATTTCTCCCCAATTATCCATAATTCCCATGTAACCAGCATGTCCCCATGCATCGTTAGAGAAAACGCGGTAATTTTCCGGGCGGACGTGAAACACGGAGCCCTTCTTTACTTCTTTCCAAAATTGTTAATTACGACAAATCTCGCATAACTATTTTCCGTGTTAAAGGTCATAACGTTTGACAAACCAAACACGTATTTACAGACTCTATGTATTTCAACGCCGTATCAAGTAATTTCGAGGTATAATACTGTTCTCCCGGGATTCGACAAAGCTAGACTAACACTCTGTAGCACCAGAACTTCCAGCAAATCCGAGACAACTGATTTCCATGTCCAATGCGTTAACCATTGGCCAAATAATGCAGGACCGCTAACAGACATTTAATATATCATCGGGGTAATTGCAATTTAATTCAATTCAAATATTGTCGCTAAAGTCTGAATTTGCCAGACATGTGATTATAGTAATAGGATAATAATACATTCATTCAAATAACCACTAGGTATAGATAGACTTATTTTAATATTGAGCAACAACGCAACAATCAACAACACATATATCTAAAGTTAGCTATACATTGAATAAAGTAAGGACATTTAAATGATTATGTTACGAACTATACGGGAATTGCATCAATATCAAGGATAGCACAGCATGGAGAAACATCTCTTATTTTCAGTGTGGTCCTTGAAATTGAATGATGATCTGACACAGAAGGCCGTCTAGTGATGTACATACATAATTCTTATAATGAAGCATGCGCTTAGTACCAGAATAATCACACCCAAATCATGCTCAGAATTTTAGAATCATTGACAAACGACAAAAAGACATAAACTTGAAAATAGCTTAACTCATTTCAAACGAATACTTAATCTTTTTCTTTTCCGGAATGGGTTTTCTAAATCGTGCCAACACGATAGAGATTGTCCACATTTAGGAAAAGTTAATTTTATTTCTACTAACTCCTCAACATTCCTCCTAAACTTAAATTCATATAAAGTGCTCTAAAAAGCATATTTATATTTAAGAAGGGCGTCCCTGGCCCGAACGTCAGAGAAGAGAATATAAAGTCACATGGGCGCTGTCTGCGTGGGTTGAGATCACAGAAATGGCGATTGTCTTTTTCATGAGAGATAGGTCTCTTGCTGAATTTGGGCAGGACAATGTTTTTACCCGGCTTGACCAGCCCTTCTGTGTTGTTAAGGTTGGAATTTGTATCCATCTATAATACGTCCTGAATACAAATATTTCTGAAATAAAGTTGATGCGATATTAAACATTTAATAACGACTATATTTATGAGCATTGGTTTCCTTATTATACAGGTCTTGCAGTCTTATGCTCAGACCACGCATAAAACATCGTAAATAAACTAGAATCGGCTCATATTGACCGATAACGGTTCCTGGCCAGCTTCGATCGCAGTGCGGAAAATTCGCACGGACCATGACACCATGCAAGTGAAACGAACTGGTTCAAAGACCGACTCCTAATGATGCGAGAATAGCGTTGTCGTCAAACAAATATACGTTAAGTGCACATTATTAACGGTGTAATAACTGTCATTAATTCAGGGTTAATGACATGGTAGCTGCTCCAAACGAATCCTCTATAGTTAAGGAATCATCTTATTGGATAGTTAACATTTTACTGCTTCCAAACCGTTTTGCTTGACTTTCAGCGCCAACGAGGTAAAGGCAATAATGTTGGCATTTACGGATATGATGTGGGCTGCTTTCTGAATGATAGTGGGACATTGTGTTACATCTTTATATCGAAATGTTTTTTTCTTCTGCTAATAATGATTGTTAACGTAAAAGAAGGCATTCTTAATTCGCCTTTAATTGCCGTCTGGAATTTCATTCATCTTTGGAGGATTAAATATTGTCCGTTGGTTAGAGACACTAGTTCACAAACGTATGGAAACTTGGACATTAAAATTTAATTCCTTTCGAACTGTAAAGCAGCTATTCTGTTGTATGCGAGAGTAGCCATTGAAAGTAAAATTAATTCGCATTTAAGTTTTTACAGCCTTTAGAATTAATGAATATATATTCCGGTCCAATATACTGCAACGGTTTCGAAATTCATCTCATTACGCCTGTACATACATACATAGTTATACCGACAGATTCTGAATCAGGTTTGCGTTCAGTAGCTACCTTTCATAAAAACATTATACCACAACACAACAATTGTATTGTTTCGTCGACATTCTATTTTGACTAGCAAATAATCCAATTTGTGAGCAAGCACCTTACACTAAAGTCGTATTATCTTGATGGAATATCTTGAGTACAAAAAGGAGCATTTTTTTTGTATCAAACGAAATATTATTAAACTATCCCGATAAAGGATTACATAAGGGCATGTCTTTAAGCTATCGGATTTGCCTACTCTGCCATGTTAGTCAATATATCGAGTATTGTTCGGATGTGTAAGCGGCACTTGATGGCATCTTTTATAGGCCTTTAACGCCAATTAAAAACCCTTTCTGTTATATGACAGAATAAAGGTAGCAAAACACATCGTAAACCCTTCACTCAATATAAGTAGGATATCAAATAAACGTAACATGAATTTAGATTTGTCATTCATAAGTTATCAGTGGAAAATTAGCGTATATTTGATCATATGTTGTCTTATTTCAATTTCTAAGAAGTTCACCTTTAAGAAATTATTGTAAGATAATAACATAATTATACTATTTGCTAGAAGCATCGACTGGCGATACAAATTTTACCAATCGAATAGAGAAAACTTTGATGCAAAGCGTTAACTTAAACCGTCAGAAATATACCGATGACTTAGTACAATAATAAGCTAAGTCATTCACTGAGAGTAAATGACTTGGCTTAGCATTTTACAAAGCCTAATATATACTTCTTGTTTATCTTCGAGGATTAAAAGAAATCTGATACGAAGTCGGCTTTGTAAGCGGACAACAGTCTAAGCCCTAAAATCAATAGCTCCCTCAATGCGTTTGTTTGCCTAGAACTTGACCAGTACTCGAGAAAACACCTCCAAAAGGTTTTTCTCCTCACCTGTGCTAATAAAACTATTATTAAAGGTACTTATTCACAGACTAGAAAATATTAACGTAAAAGTAAAATGTCGTCGAAACAATGCAGATTTTTTATCGTTGTTTGGTATACAATTGAACGTAGATTTTGAAAGAATACATAATTCAGGAAACGTAAATTCATCTATCTATGTACAGTTTATATGTGGTTTATCTCAAATGCAATGTCACGCTTTGGATTTAAAAACATGTGATTTCACTGTCTTTATACTTTAAAGAGTAGAAAACGGTATGATTTTGCTTCCAAAGACAAGTCTGCATGTGTATCAAATAACAGTACAGCTGTTGGGCAGTTTTAAAGGAATTTTGCTTTACCTCCAAATATCCTTACATCTGTGACCGAGCACCTTTAAAGGGTATTTCTTTACAAAATATTTGTTTTACCATATTTACCCGCGCACATGAGGGATAATTCCACCAATAACGTTGGTATAAGTTACCAACCAACAATGGTTTTGGAACTCTGTATCAGTGATGCCTCGAAATTATGCTTTGAATTTTAAGTCTAAGATTTAAATTTAAAATGTCATTTTCGAAATTTCCTCAGTGATATTTGTTAAAGATTTCATGTAAAACTAAAAAGTCATATACGATGGGAACATGTGTCTTCATCCATCATGTTACGTTATTGACCTGAACGCGTCGATTTAATTAGTACTTATAGGTATCTACTATGTATATCCTGATTGATTCTAACAAAAAATATATCTTGTAAAGAGGTTTGAAACCGTCCACATTAGGAACAAGTCGTTGCGAAAGCATACTATCCCTTGGTCGCAGGTCTGATCACTGATCTCACTTCAGCAAGTTTTTAATTTGCATTTGTTTTGCCTTTTTAGCTCTTTTTTAAAAATATATTGTTCATGTATAATTAATGCAATAAAATATATTTAAATCAAGCAATTTCTCGATTTAGAATATTTTTGAATCACATTACCCTTGATAGACTCTGAGAGCAATCAGATACTTTGCTCTTGTGATTTGCTATGGATGACATTTAAATGATTTTTTTGCATGTCATATGATGTTCAATTGTAGACAAATGTGGAAGATTAACAACTTTCACTGTATCACCTCATTTTGACACACTTCCTAAAAATACTTTACCAAAAAACAATGTAACAAAATGGTACATTGGTCCTAATTGCTTCAATATATTTTAGGCTAACAATTTTAGGTGTACATACACAAGTAGGAACTGGTAGTACCAGATTATGTGTATCTGGATTGGAATTTCATTATGTTAAATTCCATCTTACAGTGTCCTCAGTATATTGATTATAGGTTCTGTTTTGTTCTTGTTAGTTCGCGGGGGAGACTTTCTGAAAAGAGATTCAATAACATCTAACTAAATTATTATATATTGTTTATGAATCCATCTCAAGAATATTAGACGTATAACGTATCGTAAACGCATAATGTTGAGTCCATAGCCTCAGTCTACGCAAAATCGAACCAACAAAGTATGTTATATACGTGAATCAGGTCTAAGGTCTCAGTTTTTTAATATTGTACCTACAAAGTATGTTATATATAAGAATCAGGTCTAAGGTCTCAGTTTTTTAATATTGTACCTACAAAGTATGTTATATATAAGAATCAGGTCTAAGGTCTCAGTTTTTTAATATTGTACCTACAAAGTATGTTTTATACGTGAATCAGGTCTAAGGTCTCAGTTTTTTAATATTGTACCTACAAAGTATGTTTTATACGTGAATCAGGTCTAAGGTCTCAGTTTTTTAATATTGTACCTACAAAGTATGTTTTATACGTGAATCAGGTCTAAGGTCTCAGTTTTTTAATATTGTACCTACAAAGTATGTTATATATAAGAATCAGGTCTAAGGTCTCAGTTTTTTAATATTGTACCTACAAAGTATGTTATATATAAGAATCAGGTCTAAGGTCTCAGTTTTTTAATATTGTACCTACAAAGTATGTTATATACATGAATCAGGTCTAAGGTCTCAGTTTTTTAATACTGTACCTACAAAGTATGTTATATATAAGAATCAGGTTTAAGGTCTCAGTTTTTTAATACTGTACCTACAAAGTATGTTATATACATGAATCAGGTCTAAGGTCTCTAATACTGTACCTACAAAGTATGTTATATATAAGAATCAGGTCTAAGGTCTCAGTTTTTTAATACTGTACCTACAAAGTATGTTATATACATGAATCAGGTCTAAGGTCTCAGTTTTTTAATACTGTACCTACAAAGTATGTTATATATAAGAATCAGGTCTAAGGTCTCTGTTTTTTAATATTGTACCTACAAAGTATGTTATATATAAGAATCAGGTCTAAGGTCTCTGTTTTTTAATATTGTACCTACAAAGTATGTTATATATAAGAATCAGGTCTAAGGTCTCTGTTTTTTAATATTGTACCTACAAAGTATGTTATAAATAAGAACATTGGGTTAATATCCAAGATATCTGAATAATAAGACTTCCACCTCATGTTATGTGCATGTATTGAGACTCTATTCACAGGCCTTGTATTTCAAACAAACAGTGCAACGTATATACATATACTGAAACTACATCCATCATCTCTGATTAATTAGACCCACAGTATATACCTTAAATGCATATTATGAGTTTACATATTCAGATCATTTGCATATAGCAATGTTTCGTATATGAATGAATTGAGTCTTAATTCTTAATAACTTTTATAAAAGACGTGCGACGTATCTTATATGCATGGTTTGAGTTTATACCCCAGCCCCAAGAATCCTCAAAGGACATCTCATTATTTATTTATGGTACATTCACCATGTTGTTTCTTATTTACTAAGCACATGTCAGTACTTTTATATGATTTAAACAAATTTCTCTGCAATCTCGGTTTTTCTGAAATCTAGAGTTCTATCAAATTTCGTATGATATTTGAAAGAAGCCAGTAAAAGCCTCAAGAAATGTCCTCAAATAACATAATTGTATCCATATACAGCTTCAATTCAGTCATTATCTAACGATATAAAAAAGATCCCTCTCGATACAAAGAGTTCCCCCAACTTACATAGACATTGGGACGAGGCAGTCCAATCAACAGTTCAAATATTGACATTTAGTCCCATATTTACTCTGCTCACTGTTTGTTCACACGGACGTTAAAAACTTCTATTGACAAAACACCTAAACGTAGAGGGCACTACGTTCACCAGCGCCACCTTACTTCCGGTAAGGTTCCCTGTATCAACGACAAAGGGGTGGTTTCGATCGGTACATATTGTACACCAACCTTTCGAATCTTGCTAAAATTTATCGAATGAGTCTAACCAGTTGCACAGTGTGATCCGAGACGCATCGCTTTGCTTCAAGGGGTACATGTAGTTTCTATCGGTACTTTTTGTACACCAACCTTTAGAAACTGTGTGAACCTATCTTAACTAAAGTCTAAGAATTCATACCTGCTAGAATGATCGACCTTTATCGAGATGAGGGGTCACTTTAGTACGCCATTGGACAAATATAGGGTTACTTTTACACGGCACAGACCATTTTCCTTAAAACAAATGTTTGTTCCAACTACAAACGAAGCTCCTGTACTCAAAACAGAAACTACGATTGTCACTTATTCCATGGAATAAAAGAAAAATGAATAAAAGAAATCTTGACTTAATTCGTTCAAATATATTTCTAACATATCCCTCTGACGTAAATCCTGAGTAACTTCAATTGCATTTTGCCGGAACCTGATGGCTTATTGAAATATCATCCATACTTCATGACAATTGAAAACAATTGAACGCGTACAAGGGTGTGATTTGTGCATTATTTTTGTAATGGCTTTAAGTATGTTTTGTGCTTTTTTATGCTTAATAATATTGAAATGATTTGATTCAACAGGCTAGTGTTAGGATGTGGGATGGGTCTTTTCAAACCTGGCAAAATTTAGGTTATATAGCCCGCCTATGTAATTCAGGCAGCTCAAAACTGATATGCATAACATAGATCTAGACAACTAAAGTTCAGTTTGATTATTCACACAATTCCATTGGGCTAATACGCACATAAGGTACATTGTTTTAATTCAATGAACAGAATACAAGATATAATTAATGCAATCAAATAATGTCAACATGACGATCTGCATCTAAAAAATGCAAAAAATGCGAGAAACTTCAACATCGGTTAATCTAACTCATAGATATTCTTAAATGATTGTTGAAATGGTTAGCAGGTCTGTAAAAGCTTTATTCTCAACATTTCACAAAGTCATATAATGTAAATAGTTATATCATATAACATACATTTTTCTCTTCACTTTGCATGCCAACTTTCTGAGGCACATTTAACCACAAAGCTCTCAAAAAGAGGTAGAATTGTACCAATCCTTCGACAGATAGTCGCCTGCTGAGAATGAATGAGGACTTTACTGATAGCAATCGTGTGTTAAAATCATTCCGAGGAAAACGAGCCCATTGTGTCAATACTGCTTTAAATGCTTTCCGGAAATTACGTCATTGCGATTTACCTCTATTTAAACAGATTGTAATACGTGTTTCAAAATCATGATCTGAATTATTTATTATTTTTGTTTGTTCTAGTAGAATGACATACATGATTCATAAAATGTTAATATTGTTGTCTGTTATGAGAAATATCTTAGTTCCAGAAGTTGAGCAATGAACCAATCATCAATGTGACTGGCGTATCAACGAATAACTCGATAGGTAATTGATGCACATACACTTTTACCATTTGTGATAAAAAGAGTCTTCTAGTCTTTGGCAAGTTCAGACAGGTAATGACGTGACCTATCTTTACGCTCTTATGTCCGAACAAGACGTCCGAGCCACAGGTAGTTTTGCTTTTTCCCATACACAATGTGGCTTTCATTGGCAAAAGAATGTGCAAAAAGAATACATGTTCTGTCATGGGTGCGGCCATGTTGTTCGGATATTGGTCACGTGACTTACCCGCCTGGTCTTTGGCAAGTTTTTTTTTGTCACGTCATTCAATTGAAATATCACACCAAACGACATAAAGACATGGATTGTAGTGATTGGATTGGGGTTGGAGGCCATTTCAACAACGGCTAAGTTATATCGGAGCAGTCATCGAACGTACCCTTGCCCCATGTATATTCTCACTAGTATCACCAAATTGGTTCGACCGGGCTTGAACTCCGAACCTTTGTATCATAACTTGGACAGGCTAGCAGGATCCTGCTGGGCCCAGTGGTTAAGTTGATAAACATATAACTAGGGGGTCCCGGGTTCTAATCCCATTGAGCCCTCTTGTTTCGAGGGAGTGACCGAGTGGCAGGTCACTTAAGAGCTCTAGTCTAGTACTGGTGGATTCATGAAAGACGTTACATTACTGATAAACTTTTGATACTGCGTCAATCATACAAAATGTTCAGTTTTAGTAAGAACATTTTATTTCCTATAATATTTCAAGGGTATAAGAAAAAAAAAACAATTAATCTGAATGCAAATCGATATTACAATTTGCGGGGAAGGAAGGCCTAAGCTTATTCAAACGAAATGACGAAACGATTAAGGAATCTTCGTTTGTAACCAAGAATCCACATCGCTTCGGCACTGTCAAGCTAAATTATACATTTTGAGGAAGTGATACTATATACCTTGAATATACCATTTTTGAAACCGAATACATCCATGCAGATATATTCTGTTTTAAAAAAATGAAATTGTAGAGATTTGAAATCAATCAAAATGCATTTACATGTGCCTTTTAATTGTTGAACTATAGCTGTGAAGAAGAAGATTGGATAAATCTAGTGTGCAGTAGATTGTAGAAACTTCTACAATAAATATTAGACAGTACTTACTTAAAGTTTTAATCAAGCACAATAACTAGACACGTTAGCGACCGAGCTCTTACACATGTATCGAAGCCGGGTATGAAATCCACCATTGTTTAGGTGAAACTACCCGCCGATATAAAGGGTTTTTCTGACGATTAGTTCCCACGAGTTTTATTATCATTCAAATGGGTAACGGCCTCGAAGCCAATGACGATGTGGTAAGAGTTGTCAATACGTGCTAATTCTCGCGGTATTTCGTATTAGCACGCTGTAAAATGACAATAATATGGGAATTGATTAAATATCTAACGGTCAAAATCAATATGACCGATTTACCTGCTCTCATTGTCAACCCTTAGAATGCTGAGTAATTTTCTGAAGATAATATTTTGTGTCGTCTGCTTTCCAAACCTAAAATATCTGCTTTATTTTAATATGGAAAGATATTAAGAGAAACAAACATGTTAGATCACAGGCCAGTCGCCAATTTACTGGCAGCTGGCCTTGATCCGACCTGTTTGCATAAGCATGAAGTCGGTTCCATCACTTGACGGGTTAATTACTCTGTTACATGGGAATGAATATAGTAAAAACTAAAAGTGCTCTTTTTGGTATTGAATAGAAGAATTGCTCGTTTCGAGCAGTTTATCTTTTCGACAAATTGTTTTCTTATATGTCCTGCTAGGGGTATATTAAAACACGTATGAATGTTGGCATTTGATAACTTTCGCGAATGATGAAATTTTGAAAGATCAATCACAAAAACTCGAAAGTCAGATTTCATGAAATATAAAACAGAACGGAACAGAACATGATTTTATTTTACTACATGTACTCAGTACCTCATCCTACATACATAGGCGGGTGTAACAAATGTATAACGTGGTGTTAAAAAAGTTGCATATCATTTAAAAAAAATAAATAACTAAATGTCTGAGAGGTGTGTTTCCAAAGTCAGACAAAAGATTTCGTTCCTTTTTTATCAAAATCCATCATTCTTCTCATCAAACAGACATTCTGGTTTTGAGATAAATCGGAACAACTCTTGGTGTGGGTTAAGTATGAACGTTCCAATCGTCATTTCTACCCTCTTTCCACAGCCGCATTTTGGCACGAAGCCGAAACCATGGTAACCAGGTGAGCCAATTAAAGAATGCGTTGACACTGTTTCGGGAGGAGGGGTTGACAACGTGAAGTCCCGTGAATTTACACTAGACATTAGTGATAGTCATTTCAAAAGGAGCTTGTTCGAGAACAATATCTAGGAATGTTCAGAAAATTGGAGTTAAAGCATTGTTTTATTGTGGAAAACTGAAATGATATTACAAAGGAACATGCCTATCGTTTCGAAATAAATGTTGCGAGTTGCGTAATTATTTCTTATTTTTTTTACCTCAAATTGCAATCTGAACGTATTCGATTAAATGGTGTAAAGTATGCGTTATGGTCGAATCGTTTCTAACGAATTTTAGATTCGATTGCTCCCTTGGAAACGGTCCCACTGTTTCCGGGTCACGTGATCGGAAGGGCTTTTGGCGTCGGTGTCAAAATGCAATATACACGTACATTCTTGCTCGCTGAACATTCATTTACGCCGTTATCCCAAACACCTTTGTCTGAAGTTTGGGACATTTTTGTACATTGGCTTTACATCGGAAGGGGCGACACGGTCATTCGAGAAGAATACAATCCTGATCATTTTTATGAAGCTTTAGTGGTAAATGCGGAAGCGTTTAATTGTTTCCGGCTTCGATTGAAACTCCAAACTTTTTTTAACATAACAAATATTTTCATGGCATTTTACCTGATACATTTTTAGCAATACATTTTAACATGAAATTATACATATTTTTAACAATATATCGTAGAAGGATTAAGGCATGATGCTTAACTATAGTTTGTTTTTAGTCTCTGAAAATTTGGGTGGTTATCTTTTGTATTCAGATTGTCGGTTTCTAGTTCTTATTAATTGGTAAAAGAATGACTACCTATAATGCCTTATAAGTGAAAAAAAGAATGGACGTCATTGTTAAAAAGTTAGATGACAGTCATTGTATATAGACCTGAATGAAAAAGCAATAATCATTAACGTTAGATAAATCAAGAGGAATTATATCATCTTGAAAAAAGTGGCGTATATTTATTCCAAGTAGGTGATTGTGTGGGTCATTCAAATTGAGAGAAAAACGATGCTTTTCAAAAACCACAAATAATATTTGCTTTTTGATAGTGGGAAAAAATAATCTGAGCTAAAGACAACTTGCTCACCATAAGCGCTTTGAATTTTCGTTTACATTTGTTACTTGTGTTTTTGTTTTTATTGGCCAAAACGTGTATCAAATTGCAAGAATCGTTTAAATGTCCCGTCATTACGAAATTCTTAAAGCACATAGTTGTTACACTGAATGCATCTCAAAGCATCCGAAAAACTCAGAACTATCAACATTCTTCTTTCATAAATATGCGTAAAGCGATATTTTCGATCTGTGTCGATCCTTGAAATAACATAACTGTCATTCTAGACTCTTTAACAGAGTCTTACTCATTAGCCCTTGAAGTCCGATTAGTACAGTTTGTGACAATCATTCGAAGGTTTCAATACAAGACTACACCAACTACTTCACAAAAGAGAAGGAGTTGATTTAGTCTTGCATTTAACCATCGAATATGCTTATGCCTTGTCGAATATTCCCTAATCATGAGTCAGTTCGCGTAATTTCACCCCGGGTTTGTTTGTTTGTTCGATAGACCGGTGGAAGAAATGACCACTTCAAACGAGGCCAATTAGCAGGCAATAAATACCAAACATTCTTTTTATACCCTTACGTATGTAGCGAGGGTAATCCGAACCATAATAAGGGATATCCTCGACAGAGATTGTTAAGATTCGTTGCTGCATATGCACATTTTATATTCGTTTTAAAGAGCCTTAACCAATATTTGCTTGCTTTTTCGCACTAACATCGTCACAAACATCAGATGATTAGTTATATTTCGATGTATCACAAAGCTTCCCACCTTTTATTGCAAAAATAATTCGTTATTCTCCAATTTTCTATCTGCTGTTTTTCTCTTTGCAAAGTAAAACCATTCACTATAAGAGAGCAAAACTCGGATTACTAGTAAAAGAAATAGATACACTCAAGCCGTTGTCAGACGATGTGTATTTCTTTTTGTTGAAACATTTGTTTATAATGGAGAAGTTGCTTGTGACGATCGCGCTTTCTATAAGATATGCATAATTTAAGTTTTTTTTTCATGTTCTATCTGTTTATTCTGATCTTCTTTTATTCTGTCTGGTATAACGTCTTCGTTCATAGATCACTTCGTTCATGGATTTTAATGTCTGATATAGTGTTCCCTTTGCATGTTGTAATTCATTATGGCTGTTATCATATATCCATATGTTCAATCATTCTGTCTGCTGAAACGAAATGTCTCTGCTATAATATATCCTGTTGCGTATTCTTTCATTCTGTGTGTTATAACGCATGTATTCACATATTCATTCATTTTATCTGCTAAAGCGTTTTCATTGACATATTCACCCAGTGTGTCCGATATAACGCATTCGATTATACATCTATTTATTCTGACTGCTATAACTAAATACACTATATCGTTATAAATGCTGTATATCGAAATTTTGGTTCGAGTTTTGTCCCTTGTTTCTGTTTTCACATTTAAAATGATTGCGCGGAGTCTTTTGAAACGCTAAGGGTTACCAAGTGCTCGTGCATTTTACGTCCGTCATGTATACCGTCTATAAAGTGATCTTAGTTCGATGCCAACATAAGACGTTCATGAACGCTTGTTTTGTTCCATGGTATATATAATCTTTATTAATGTCACATCCATATACATATACATTTCTATACATATAAAAGCATATACATAGCCTAAAAACATTAAAATATATGCATATGGCCATTCAATTTTGAATTATAAGAGACAATTATTAACATAAAACATACATTACAAATAAATGATAATTACATCGTAATATCAAGATTGAGTTCCTAATACTTTTATAATGCAAGGTTAAAACAAATTTTAGATTGAAAATAAGTCAGGAGTGCATATTTGCACTATTGCACATTATCAAAGCTATATTTTAAGAATTTGAATGTCCCCTTCGATTAGATAAAGAACGGATTAATAAGCAGCTCAATCTTGAAATAAATAAAAGTGCTGAAAGCACTGATAAAAGAATAAAGACATTATTTACAAAGATAAAAGGAGCGGCGTTTGAGAATATTAAGAGTTAATTTGTAGTCACCGAGTCTTGATGATTCAGCATAATGAGAAGAAAATAGTATAATATCCAGATATCCAAATTTATAATTAACCCATAACATGCTGGATAATTTTCTCAAACTTAATTCTTGGGTCATCTCCTTTTCAAACCTCACATATTTGCTAAATTTGATGATGAAAGATTCTCAGAGTAGCAAACAGATTAAATCACAGATCAGCCGCCAATTTACCTGGTGGCTGGTCTGGATCCAACCTGTTTGCGTAAGCATGGAGTCGGATCCAGTTCTATTTGAGTTAAGTCTTAAAAAGAGATAAAGGCCTGTTTCCGAAACGTTTTATTTGAATAATAATAATAATGAGTATAAAATAGTCATAACGCGTTGTTGTTAATATCTATCATCTCCTTCTGACTTTGTAACTGTATACCCAGACAAAACTAGATGTGCTGGACAATCAAAAAAGAAACAGTGGACTGTTAGCATAGTTTTTTCAAGCACTTCTTTCTTGCTACCATACCCCACTATATGTATCATGCTGTAATAACTAAAAGATAAAATAAACTGAAGATAGTATGTTTGAATGGTAACGGTATTAAGATTTCGACTTTTCTCTATGCGTTTTCAAAACCAACTCAAGTCATTTAAGTTTTCTATATCGATTTTCTCCCATGCCAATCCCTTCAATCTAGTTCCACCGAAACCTATAGTATGAGATGTTGGCTTGAACATGGGGTTGGCGACTAACTCAATTTCTAAGGAAGCAAATCGAATAAAGAAATGCCGAGAGAAGACTAAAACAAGCTCTGTTCGTGATCACAGAAATAGAAAAGCGTGTTATAGAACCCATTTATTCCAGTTTGTTGGTTCCTATTTACCGGAACGTGAGTCTCGTCTGAAACGAGATTGGACTCGTGAGAGTTTGACTCCGGTTCTTTAACCCATAGAATGCTTGGTAATTCTTAAAATTTAGATTTTTGTGTCGTCTGCTTTCCCAAACCTTAAATATCTGCCTATTCTTTTTTGAGAAAAGATACTCAGGGGTAGCAAACGGGTTAGCTCACAGGCCAGCCGCCGAGTTGGAGGCTGGCCTGTATCTAACCTGTTTCCATAAACATGAAGTCTGTTCTAGCACTATAATGGCTAACAAATCATCTTTGTATATACTAGTTAAGACCGATAGTTGTTCTTTTAAAACGGTTGACCAAGGCACTATGAAAAACTAGCAGCATCGTGTTTTCGATTCAAATTCAGGGTACGACTCAAAAACACGTATGTACTTTATGTCATTTTGGGTCATATGAGAGAAGTTGCCACGTACCCAAAGTGACACAATGCTTGAATACTATTGGTTAGTATCCAAGGCACACATTAGCATGTTTTAATATAGTGCCTGCGTATTTTATCCGCATAATATTGGTCGAGTAATCGTTCATTACGTTTTCGGAGGTGTCTGAAATATGTTCTATGTGTTGACATGCCCATACAAGCAGTGATCTTAAAAAAAGCCTCAACTACATGTAGAACGGTCAAAATCGTTTACGTACCCATTTTTATATATAATCGAGTATCAAGCCACCTGTATTTGATGCCCTCATAGACGAGTGTGCAAAATTGTGGACATTCATAATATGAGCATGTACTTTTCTATTTTTCTTGAACATGACTATGTACCATTTACGCGTCAAATAAAATATATATTCTGTTCTATTTAATGATTTTTGAAAAATGGGTTGCTCTCCCAGTACGCGGCCCAGGCATGTCATTTGTTACCCGGGGTCAGCATTTTGACAAGTCATAAAGGTTTGTTGGGTCTACGTTACGCTAGGACGTAAGTGGTTTCACACCCGTGTGACACTTTGTTTTAAGAACGGGCGAAAACTAATTCCCCTGCGGCCATGGAATCTTAATTGAAAGATAGATCGGAGGTCGAATTAGATCATCATTAATTGGGCGTGTATCGGACATTTACTGCATTTAGTTGACCTGTTGTCTATACCCTTGTTTTTGTTGATGATGTAGACAAAGTTAACTTAAACAAAGAAAAACTGGTTACTCGAACAACATTCCTGCATATCTTGTTTATTAAGTGTGTTCCGAGTGCATTTGCCGTTTGTTTAAATGATGATAATAATTTGTTTGTATTTCCACCAGCCTGTTCGAAAGATTATTTTGTTCGTTTGTAGATTAAGTCATTTATTCGTTCACTGATATTTGGAATCACACATCTTTTTATCTCTTTTAGACGTCCCATTTTTGGACATTTTTTTAACCATAATCGTACTTTCTTTCTCTTTATTTCTATGATCTATATTCATGAGTTTGCTATTTCGAATGCTTATCATCGATGTATGGTGACATGAACATTAATCAAGTGGTGTACATGTATATAAAGAAGAAATGCTCATGAACGCCGTTTGTATTCCAACGCCGCACTTAACAGATTTTGTAAGGCATCAAAGACCCCGTCGGTGCAGAGACGGTGACGAGTCCAGGATGTATATACAGGAATACCGGGTTCGATACTTTCCTTGGCAAATATTCTTTCCGACAATTCATAATATATCAACAGATAATAACAGCACCTAGCACCATTCGAATCAAATATGAATCAAGAAAGAACGTTTTCCTTGTTTTCTTTCTTAAAAAAAGTGTTTCTTGGTCTACAATAGCTCGCATTCAATGTAAAGAAAAAATACCCGGAACATTATATAAATCTGTGTAACTTTCGTTTACATTAATGAGCATTTTTTTAGAACTTAATTATTAATCTTCCTCATAAGTAAATACATGTTTTAAAGACGTTTACAAAACCTCTCGTCTGATGACGAGTCCGACACGGTAGCAATGGAAGAGATATTCCTCAGACCGTGATTTTGTTTATTTATGGTGTATTGGGCTTAACTTGGCGTCAACATTATCTCGGTTATGGTGCTGTGTCCGACTCTGGTGATGAAGGGCGACCCTCATATTCAACTGCCCATAAGGACTGGTCAAGCCGGGCAGAACCACTGGCAAACTTCGCAAGTCAGTCAAGTCGGCTGATCAATTTAAGATGAGCCAGGCATTGCAGAATAATTTGATTATTGTTGCCGCACTGACAATCCAAGAAAGCAAACACACAATACAATGATTAGTTCGATAAAGATTTTAACCAAAGTGTTCCCAAAAAACAAAGGGTTTAACCCTTTCCCAAACAATAACGACATTTTACCACTTTGTTGCAGACGACTTAAGAAAACATTGTCGGAAAAGGAGAAATTGATCGTCACGAGCAATTTCTCCTTTTCCGACAACGTTTTCTTTCCTATCAGAAGATTATTTTCCAATTCCATCACATTTTGGAATGTCGTCTGCAAACCCTTTTAAATTTGGACGGTCTAAAATGTGTTGTTTGTGAAAGGGTTAAGCATTTAGGTAACAAGCTGGGGTTATTATATATGTTTCTATTGACAAGTCATGACACTTTATTATTGGCATCGAATTTGTGTCATTTATGGCTTTCCTTATACACTATCTTTGTTTTTAAAATTAGTGTTTACCCTAGGGCAAACAATGTACGAACTGTTCCATTTACCCGACCTGTCTGTGTTTACTTTTACCTAGCGTTGTGTCTGCCAGTCGATCCATTGATTGGTATTTTACAGAAACAAATATATGATACCAAAATATGCTGTGCGAGGTTTAATTTCTCGCATGGTTTATACGTGTCGAATTAAGTTTAGACAATCGTAACTACTCGGGTATTTCCGTGACATGAGCAATACACTTAGTACATAACTGTATAGTTTCACATTTGTTTTAATATTGTCGCGACTGATAGCACAGTTCTTTGGAGCTACCACATTGAGTAGTTTAGTACTAATATGGAATTGTGCGACATGATTTTGACTCATTACTTTTGGTCTGTAACTCGTACATAATAGTAAAATATAAGATGTACATGTATATCTCTTTTTGAATATATAAATTAAACGTCTTTTAGAAATTACATTTAATATATATATATTCAAAAATGAAAGTACAATCGATAAAAATTAGTTTTGCGAGCATCAATATGGCAGCTTCCTTATCATGTGTCAGAGGTGTTTTCATTGAATAAACTTAATGAGTTCAGATACCAATTCGGAATATAGGCCTTATAGATTGTACTCCAACTTCACATTTGTTGTTATTTTGGTACCATTTCTTTAGAGTTTGCAAAGTTATTGAGACACATCTTCTATACATCTTTTAACGTGGTATACCAGTACAACGGCGTACTTTGTACATTGCCAATATCTGCACACAACCTGAAGTTAACGTCACTTTTTTCTCTTTTTTCTTTCTTTATATTTTTGAAAGTTTTTAATTTAAGTAGTTACGACCGCTCGACAATAAATCATATCGCAGATTACCTCGCGAAAGTCCCGTGTCCCCTATCAGTGAAAAATCAAATAATTATGATGATTCAAACACGTGACTTCAGCCTACCCGAAATTTCATCCAGTATAGCCGTGTTTATCGAAAACTGGAATTTTTACCTTACCTTGCATCAAATCAACGTTTACAATGTCCATGCTTATAGTAAACTCTTCTTACCTTTGCCAGAGCCGTGTTCATATTCATACAAATCGAATAACTTGATTTACAAATCACACTGCAGGAAGAAAAAAAGAAAACTTTGTACAACTCACGTTACACAAGAAATCACATGCTACCTATGGTGATATTTCACGCAGTTGTAATAATAAGCCCCCTCCTCCCAAAATCCCGTTCGAAATCTAATTAACCGTGTAAAGATTGACAGATTATTTGAAGTTATAATACATCGAAAAATTATTAAAAAGCCCCATAAAAGATTAATTGTCAACTACCCAAACTGCCATTGTGCGGAGTCGTTTACGGTTTCGCTAAATTGGGCTTATCAGAGAAACCCATCTTCAACCCTTTGCTCCATTATATTTCGACTTACGGTGTCAGTCGCTGAAGATGAAGGAAAAAATAACACAAAAAAGGATAAATGGATTGTTACATGTATTTCATCCATTTAGTGATAATTGTTTCAAATCAACTGGATATAGTAGATTCAATGTTTTAATTAGCTTATAAGTGTTGTCTGCTCTTTCAATTTGGACATACACTGGGCCCATTAGCGAAATACAACATAAAGCCTTGGCAGATTGATATGCAACTGTATCACATTATTAACCCATTACCCCTAACAGGACTATATGACAGGTTCAAATAAAGGCCAACAACAGACTTAGCAAGAAAAGGAAAACATATGTTTCTATAGGATATTATGTAAAAGGCTTAGCGAATGGAACCGAACATGTATTATCATTTTATCTACAGCAATACGTCGTTTTGCTTCCTTTAATTGCATAGTGCGTGGCCCAGTCGTGCCGGTAGTAGACTTGCAACTCGTTAGTTCCAGGATCGATTTCCATTATCAATGCTGAGTTGTTGAGTGTGTCATTTGGCAAGGCACGTCAGAGTTCAAACCTTTCAATAGAAAATGTTGACACAGCGCAACGTTTACCAAACGCCAAATTTTCGACTGTCCCAAATTGAAATTTCTCCTTTTCCCACAATATTTTCCAGAGTCGTCCACAACAAACTGGTCAAATTTCGGAATTGTTTGGCAATGGATTTTTTCTATACACCTAATTAAAAATCCCCTTCATGACTAACCTGCAAGTCACTAATAGGACTGAAATCATTGGACAACGTCAACGACTGATGCCTAGCCTACTTAGTGGCCATGTCAAGATATAGCTAAATATTTTTTTCACTCCTTTTTTTTCTTCAAATTATCTATTAAGCTTTTTCCACGAAATTCAAAAAAAAAAATATAATCATTGAATAACGTGATGGCGTTTTGTATTTGTAAATAGTTAGTATTGTAAAATGACTATGGATATTGAACTTGTCAAATAAATATATGTTCTGTTCTGTTTTGATACCAAATTCAAACAAACATGTTTGCTGACAAATCGTATGGTAAACACCATTTCATATTTTCATCTTTAACCACATGCCTATCTGTGTCTGTGTTGTCCTCTCCTATCGCATGAAGAATGAATGTCATAACACATGATTAGACCAAATCCCCTAGCCCTGGGAAACCTGCGATCAGTAATTACCATGCGGCATATCTCTGATCCTGTCGTCGACGATACCACTTCCGGAATTTCCGTTGAGGATTTCCCTATTTCCGGTGACCAAGGTAAGTCGGGGGAATACGGCTCGAAGTTAATTAGTTCTGCCCTTCCGGAGATGAAAGCGAGGTCGAGAGTTAACACTAGTCCAGAACACTTCTGATGCTCTTTCTTGTGAATGTGATCAGTCATATCAGTTTTAAGTTTTAAAGTTATATCTATTTGCATCGATTGTGACAGAAGTTGATGCTTATCAAAACCAATCTCGATGACTCCTTCCTGGATACGAAACCAGTGCTCGCACTGATTTGTTCGGTAGTCCCGGAATCTTTCGCCTCGCATGACGGGGTCGAACCTGAGACCACCTCGGTACAATAGCCGACACTCTGCCACTGCGCTATTGTCGCTAAAAGTGTTGAAAAAATATTGCTTTTTGTTTCTCAAGATTTTAAAATAGTATCGATTGTAAAAGAAAAATTGAAGTTTCAACGATTGTCGTAAAAGCAATACTAATTCAGTCTCGGTTGTAATTTGACTGTTCATGAAATATAAGAATTTTGAAATCGAACCTAAGCCAATCGGAGTGTTGACTCTTTGGGATCAAATTTATCGTTTCGAAGCTATTTTAATAAATGAATCTATATTCACAGATCCAACCTTTTGAGTAAAACAACATGCCATATGCAGTGATGTTGACCTACATTCTACTGCTGTTTATGACACGGGTGTTCCTGTTGCTCTTCATGAGGGGGTGCGATTGTTAACCCTTTACCAAACGCATCATTTTCGACTGTCCCAAATTTAAAGAGTTTGCAGACGACATTTCAAAATATGATGAAATTGTAAAGTTATCTTCTGAAAGAGTAGAACACATTGTGAGAAAATGAAAAATTGCTCGTTACGAGCAATTTCTCCTTTTCCCACAATGTTTTCCAGAGTCGTTTGCAACACACTGGTCAAAAGTTGTTATTGTTTGGTAATTGGTTAATCTTTTACTCCAACGAAGAGCCATTGTCATTTGACGCATTTTGGTAGTGTTTTACTAGACATAAAAACTCGCGTACGTTCAAACAAACGTGTCCTCTTGTTCAGATATTGAGATAAGCAAATATGATCATGTGACACGTCATTGGAATCATCTCTCCGAGACGCTTCCAATGACATGTCATATGATAATATTCTACTATCATTCACTAATTCATCCATGTATACATGAATCAGGTTTTACCCACATGTACTCTAACAATTTCCTTATGTTGTATAGTAAATCGTTACCCAGAAACAGACGTATAGATAAATAATTGAGGCATCTGACCGAATTGTTTCTTCTCTCCTCATCAAAATAATATCTCCATAACAATTTAGAATCTCTTTATCTTGTGCAGTTTCCTTTGGATTATTGTCGCACTGTTTGAACAAGTCACGAAAAGCTGCACGTAGTTGAATAGGTTCATGCACCAGACTTCCTCGATGATGTTTTGACATATCGCAGATACAGCTGGGTGTGATTTGTAGCTTTGATTGGTGTACTTTAAAAGTGTTCTTTTGAAGCCGAGAACGTTTGAAATTAAAAATAAAATGTCACTGAACTAATACAGGTCCTTTATTGTTGTTTGATATACAATTAAAAGTAGCTTTTGAAAGCATTACCCATAAGCATTACACGATGACTTTAAGGAAACCTTGAAGGATTGTGATTTCGTTTACGTCTAATAATCTGCTTAGCTAATGCAGAAAGGGTAGGTATCCACATTGAAATGGAAGTAATAATTAAAATGCATGTAATAGTGCTTTGATTATTGACCAGTATATATTGTATGTTTATTTGTTTTGTATTGTAAAAATGACTGGACACATGTGTGGTGATCAAATAAAAGATATCTATCTATCTATCTTAAACGTTGGATCCTTCGGTCAAATTGTCACACAAAGGACACATGTAAGATATCGGGTGCAGTTGTCTGCTAATTAACGCCAATAACATCCGATTGTCAGGAAGTGTATATAAAGTATCAATCACTTTCAGACCTTGTTGTGACTGACTAGTACTAATATATACCTATCAAAGCCAAACTTGTGTGTATATCTTGACTCCCCCACGAGAGGTCATGTATGCATGGAGAGGTAATGTTTCTGACAGTTCGAGGGTTCAACGCATGACTATAGCAAGTGCTTCATGTTTGTGAAGCACTTACTTTAGTATTGCATTGACCCCACGAGTTTTGGCTCGAATAAATGAACCCTCGGTGTGTCAAGTACGTTTATTTAGGTTATCATAAGCACTTTTAACCATGTTGAGATAGATGACATTGTTGTTCACCTAAGTATAGTACACCTATCTATTTTCAATCATAACTACGCGTTCATTTCGTGAGCTGAGAAATGCACCTCATACAGAAGTGTAGAAACAATATGGCGATTTCAAAATATCAATTCGGAGGTGTTTCTGTGTATAAACCCCATAAGGTTCACATTTCTATATATTCTTTAGAGTCAACCGTGCGTTATATATACCGAAATGTGTGATATATATACATAATGTGTACTTGCTATATTGCAAGAAAGCAGCCAATCGTTGGGTATAAGGAACCCATGTAACTGGAAATCGGGGAAGGGGTATATGCTTGCAGGTCGACAAATATTGGCTGAAACAAACACTTTTGAAAAAGAATCATAGCATATACGGTCAGTCTAGCGAAAGCATTTGGCTTTCACCAGGCGTGTTTATACGGCAAGGAGATTGTAAATTTGGCTATGAACCTCACCGATAGAATTGCCTCTCAGATACACGAGACTGTCATGTCCTCCCTAATTAGATGTCACGATAAAGACAGAGGGGATTCCAACTAACCATTCAGTTAACAGAAACAAACAGAGGGGGGAACCAATCAGCGCTTGGCTCTGCCGCCGACATATTGGAACATCGCAATTTCCCGCGATAAATTGCGGTACTTTCCCGCGCATCACGTGACCCAAGGAGGGCATTAGCCGAGATTGCAGAGTGTCGTCTGCCTCTATCAAATTCCAATCAATACAACTCCCCGTACATTAACTTAATAAGGCTAAAGCCAGTGCCGACAACTCATTTCATTAGCGTAAAAGCAGTGATCGAGAAAACTGAGGCAGGGTCTTTAAGACGACCGCTACAGACTGACATAAGGCCAACCCGCCCACTCACTCTTGTCCCAGTGATTGGCCGGCAACGATAATTTGTGACACCGTATTGTTTTTAGGAAAATTATATTTCCCCTGCCGTTTGATCTCGCCTATTTATCACATGTCGTTCACTTTGATTCATGATATTTTGGCGTTATGATTAACGGACAAGGATCTGAAGTGGATGAATAAAGCTAAACTCTTTCTTGTTCTTAGAAATATGATATATTTACTAACCAAATAGCATTGAGGATGATAGAAATATACATCATATATTGATACACAATTCCAATACACAAGTAATTCATGGCTTATTGTACATGAACATAACAGATCAGTGTTATTTAAGATATGTATTGCAGTCAATGTTCCTTGCGTCATTTCCTTGGGGTTGAACATTGCTTTCAACTTGTTTTGTTGTAACCGAGTTTTTTGGTTATAAATCAGCACAAGGTAAGAATCAAGCATCGCCGAAGAACACTATATATTTGAGTGACTGCCTGCTTTTAAGAATCGAACCCGGACCGAACTGGTTCAAATACATTACAATCGATGGTACCTCAGTAAGTCTATAACAATGAAATATACCATACGTAGGTCGAACTCGACAGTGTTGTAGTGGTAGAGTACCAACCTCTTGAACCGAGGATTTCAGGCTCGAACCCCGCTAGCGCCGACGGGTAAATAGTCGGGACTAACTCACAAATCGACGCGTGTACTTGTTTAGTATTCAAGAAGGAGCCTACGAGAGTGAAAGTAATAAGCATCAATCTGCCGTCACAATCGATGTAAAAAAGGTTAGTTTAAACTAAACGAAGTTTTACGCTTATAGTGCTTGAATCGACTTTACACCTCACCTCTTCAAACGGGTAAGATCCATGCCAAACGCCAATAACATTGGCGGCTGTCCTGTTATCTAACATGTTTGCATCTCTGAGTATCTTTCATCATCAAAATTAAGCAGCTGTTTAACGTCTTGGAAAGCAGACAACAAAAAAGTATATTTCCAGAAAATTACCCAGCATCCTAAGGGTTAATCCAACTCGAAGCAAACACGCCATTTAAAGAGATACGGAGAGTTGATTTGACATCCAAGTTAGATTTCGTTTTTCGCAAAAGGATGCGACTACCCATATCCAGTACTGTCGGAGTCTGACAAAAGATTGGTTGCGGACGATGGTTTTGAAAGGATGCACACATATACTTAATGGATATAAAACAGCATCGGTATACGAGCAATAATCATTAAGTGTTTTGTACGAATTCAATATCTTCCTTTAAGTAGGCCTTGATATGAGTTTTATTGACTTCAGTCCCGTTCTTTAAATGTTGATATTTCACGCTTCATTGTTTTTTTCACGAAAGCGAGCGCGAACCTGCTTTTGGTTTAACATTTGACCAAACGCAAACTTTTCCTTGTCCCAAATTGAAAGAGTTTGCAGACGACATTTCAGTTTCACCTTTTGAAGTCTAATTAACTATAAGAGGCAAACATCATACTTCTTTGTTGTTATCTGTATTAGTTTTTAACCCTTTAGCAAACGCCAAATTTTCGTCTGTCCAAAAGTGAAAGCGTTTGCAAACGACATTCCAAATGTGATGAAATTGAAAGATAATTATCTGACAGGGCAGAAAATATTCTGGGAAAAGGAGAAATTGCTCGTTTAGAGCATTTTCCCCTTTCCCAACAGTGTTTCCCAGAGACGTCTGCAACATTCTGGTCAAATCTCATTATTGTTTGGTAATGGGTTAGTTAAAATTTATTTGTTTTTTATTATGGGATGTACAGGGTCCTTGGTTTAGATATTTATTCATTTGACAATACTATGTCTAATGGAGAAATATGTGTCCCCACAAAGACACTCAATCATCTTTATAATAACACTGTGCCATGTTTATAGAGGTTTTGTTCGAGTGAGATGTTGAGTCATCATCAGAAAGTTAATATGGTATGGAGCATTCATTTCTCCTAATGCAAAGTACTTTTTACATTTGGCCTTGTCAATAAGGAATCCCTATAGTCCATTTTCGTAAAACATTCGATCTATCTTCAATGTTACTTTTTGCCAAGACACTTAGGAATGGTCATATGCGTTTATAAAATGGTCAAACAAGTTTATCTATTCCCCTATAGTAGATCTTTGTTAGTGATCCAAATTAAAAGTAATAGCACACGACAAAGTATCAATAAAGATTCAGTTCCTTTATGTTGCTAGGTAACGGGAAAACGACAAACTGCTCATAACAAGCAATACAGTATATCGATTTCTTTCATGTTGGATCTTCTAGACTCAATGTCTTTTTCGCCTTTATATATATTTTTTTAAAATTAGCAATCAGTATTAAAAGAAGACAACGTATACATGCTTCTTTTTCAAATTGTAATAAAGTGAAGCCTCGTTTATCCGGACCCCGATTATCCGGTTGTCTCGCAATCCGAACGAAATAATGACGGAATGGAATTAGTGTGCAGTAATTTGCTTAAACAATTGCCAAACAATAACGACATTTGGCCGGTGTATTGCAGACGACTTTTGAAAACATTGTGGGTAAAGGAGAAATTGCTCGTGACGAGCAATTTCTCCTTTTCCCACAATGTTTTCTGCCATATCAGAAGAATATTTTTGAATTTCATCACGTTTAGAAATGTCGTCTATAAAACTCTTTCAATTTGGGACGGTCGACAATTTGGCGTTTGGTAAAGGGTTATAAGTATACACGATTATATAGACCGTTTATCTCTTATTGTGTATAAGAACAGGATCTGCTTCATTAGTCCGGATGATTCGGTATTCCGGAAATTTGGTTTGGAACGGACGTGTTCGGATTAACGAGACACCACTGTATTATCATGTAGACAACATATATGATATAAGAAACAACAGCTCATACTAAGGGCATGTTAACCAAGGCATTTTTTTGTGAGATAAACAGCTAGTATGTAGAGAACTTAAACAACCAACAGTTATGTAGTCAAAAACGCCTTCGCAATATCGCCCTGGTCAGAATCGAACTGACATGTTCCTCGTGAGTTTAATCCCTTGCGAGGACGTAATACCGTTATACCACACGGGCCTGTTGTTGAAAAGCGTTTTGACACATTGTGTTGTTGTTTGTTAACACCGTGTAAATAATTGATCTGTTAAGCAAGTGTGTGGTCTCTTCTTGCACTAACGTTGGGTATAGACACCACCATCTGTATCAGTAACATAATCATCATAGGCAACAGCAAAAACATCAGCATAGCATTATCATCATCATCAACACTACCATTATTAGCTTTGATATAGTGTATCGGTATTATTTGTCATTTTCAATATCCCTACTTACATCATTGTCATTATTTACAGGTAGATCACGAGAATCGGGTGGAAAATATAATCGATTCCTTTCGCCATAATCTTTTCCTCAAGTATATATTTTCCATATTGGTGTGCGAGTCAAGTATGTAAACATCTAATGCTTATGAATAAAAGATTTATCTTATCAACAAAGACAACATTATAATAAAAGCGCCTTTTAAGTAAAATAAAGATCGATTCCGGTAATCTGACGCCAATTCCGGTGGATTCCAGCAATTAGCCTTGATTTCTGTCAAACGAATGACCGGCCATTATAACTATCATCTTCATCGATGTCACACATTTTGACATTATTTTAGCCGTTCGAGTAAGTCTAATATAGTCCGCACTGTGGTTTTGTTTTTGTCACTTTTCCTCAATGAGTTTAAACCTATAAATCTTTCCGCTTGGTTACCATGGTATATTATTACAGGTGTTTAAATCCAAAGTTTCATTGCTCTGCTCCAGAACATCCCTTTATAAACATTAAAGGGACATTTCGTCGTCTGTTAAAGCGGATATCACAGAAAGCCTCTAATAAAAGGATTGTAGTAAAAACAAAATCGTAGGTATGTGTACTCATGGATGTCGCTTACGAAACATAATGATGATGCTACTGATGAAGGTGGTGGTGTCTTTAAAAATTAGCATACTCAAATTAATTGGTTTGTCTCCGAGTACCAAATTTAAAAGATGGCAGTCTTGCGCTTTCCTACTTGCTTTCTTTATCAATTACGTCTTGAAAAATAGCTTTTGCACAAAACCCATCTTTGTGCTGAAAGAAATTGGTAATGGGTTACAGATATTATGTATGTTGTTGTTATCATTGTTCCTTAAGGCGGCCTCACAATTTTGATAGTATGTTTGCTATATATGCCTTCTGCATAGCCATTGTAAAATATATGAGAAAACATTACACTTTTAAAGACAAAATGAACAAATATACTAAGTTGTGTTTTAAGCCGCTGTCCAGGGGTTTTCAAGTCATATCTTATATACCAGTATATCAAGACCAGTTTTTTACGTCTAACGTATAAAACCATTAGTTGATTTCCCAACATGACATTAATTAACAGGATCATTGGCCATGCAGCTACTACAGAACGATCTCAACATTTTTGTTTTTAAATTCAGTTAGGGAGTAATAAAAACCTACGCTCATCAATTTACAGACAAAACTGTATAACATCGCATATTTTTTCGTGGCAGTATATTAGAGCTATCTCATGCGTGTAAGACAAATGCCCTCGTTTATTTCTAAAATTGATGATATTATATACCCCGGTATATAAATGGTGACACGATAAAAAGGAACGCCTATGAATTGTTTAGGGTGTTCGTTTTAAGATAAATTTTAAACGCACTTACTTAGGTCACATTTGATTATACTGTAACATAATTTGTTGAATCCACTGAAATTATTTTAAATCTCCAAATCGTAAACTTATTTCCGACGTTGTTTACAAAGATCTTAGTTTAGATTTTGAAGGCGAGTTTCCCGTTCATATGCTGGCTACCCTTATTGATGGAGGAAGACTAAAATGCCAACTAGGGCTCGTTAAGCCGGGTAGAACCATCATGAAACACCAAAATGTCAAGCAGAAGAGGTCTTGTGATTCCAAGTTCAGTACTCTAACACTTTGCCATAAATGAATCTTACATGAACACGAATAGGCGCGCTGATGGCAATATAACTTATATACTGTTTAAACGCCATTAAACCACATCCAATAAAAGATAGCGTGTGTTGAAACTTACAAACTTACGTAACCCGAAGACACTAAACACATCATGCATATACTATCAATGATTAGATGCAAATGGGTGTATGAGTTGAATATATTGTTAGCTACTTTCGGAAAAGCTGCTTGTGGTTTGAAACGCCTACCATCCATGTATCTCTCATTCAATGGCGAAGTTACGTCTCAACTCGACATAGATGTATACCTGGGTACCGTTTTACCAAACAACTTAAAAAAAATGTTTGTGTTAGGCGCAATAGATAAACATGGATAGTAGATTATATTGGGATGTGACAAGTCATTGGAAGCGTCACGAAGAGATGATTCCAATGCTGTGTTACTTTGCAATATTGCTCAGCCCAAAGTATTGAAATAAGAAGAATTGATGTTTTGAACTTACGCAAACGATTTGCATAACATACTTAGTAAAATGGTTTCCTGATATCTAGCACATTTCAGATAAACGAAATCATAACCATTCCTGATATCCTTTTGAAAGCTCACCACCATTTTCATAGTATCAAGTTATGTTTAAGTGTTCCATGTAAATAAAATGCAAAACATAGAAACTCTTAACCATTGAGAGTTTTTTAACGATTCTATGTTCGCCTCTATCTAACAATTTAAACGCTATCTTGTTCGAGTAAGCGTTGAAATTCAACTATAAGGAAATTTATTTCATTTAACGCTTCGCTGAGTGTTGGTATAAACAAAACAAGACGCGTCATACAAAACGAACCTGGTTTCATACCTTGAACTTGTGCCAAATAAATAACGTGATTTAAACTCGCACCAACAGTTCTACAGATATATTACGACTTTCCTGTACTACGTCAGTCCTAGGTCATGGCTCTTAACCCTTTACCAACCAGCACATTTTCGACTGCTCCATATTGAAAGAATTTGCATGCAACATGTCAAAAAGTGATGAAATTGGAAAACAATCTTCTAATAGGGAAGAAAACATTGTGGGAAAAGGAGGAATTGCTCGTCACGAGCAACTTCTCCTTTTCCCACAATGTTTTCTAAAGTCGTCTGCAACAAAGTAAGCATATCTCGTTATAGTTTGGGAAAGGGTTAACTAATGATGAGCTTTATGGCTTATATCAACAATTCTTGGGCCATGATGAACCATGAGCAAGAATGATTCATTTTATAACTGCATTGTTAGCCTTATTAGCTAGGTGGGGTTATATGGTCCAAACAATGCAATTTCCCATTGAAAACAAACTATTCATGGTAATCATTTTGGTTTGTTTACAGTAGGAATGGATTCCATGTATTAACGACTGTCAGTTGCAGAAAAACGAGAACGTGGATTTGAAAACTGCCAGATGCACATGCTTTATCACGACTTCATACCATTGAAAGAAGGTCTTCAATAGGTCATATATAATCATGAGCACTTAGGGTCAATAGGCTTGATAGGTAAACGGAAAAACTATATATGCAATAGACCGAAATGCTGTTAAAATGCAGAATAGTGAAGACCTTACAGTGACTTACCAAACATTAAATATTCGATTTCTGATCAAGGTGCGAGCGATCGACAGAAAACTGTCAAAAATGAGAGATCCATTCCACGTTTGGACATCGCCCCAGCCTCTATACTGAAATGGTTACATCCCTTGTCATGCTTAGTCGACCCTGTTCAATGGGCATTGGTACTATAGAAAAACTATTCGAGTAGATGTGTCTTATACTGTTTCTTCAACTTATATTAATCACTATCGGTTCTCCTTCGAGGTCAAACTTCAAGTTCTTGTGCTCAGTGTGGCTTAATCAAAGTAGTCTTCGAACCCAGAAGCCTTGGAGCAGATTAACATACGAAGCGTTCCCTCAGTATAGTCGTTATAATTAACATTAAGTCCATTTTTAAGATATGACATATGTGTTAAATGTGAATAGTTGGTGAAAAAGATACACATATTATTAAATATCACATAATCGTTTTTGGAGCATTACTTATGTAATCAATATGTTTCTAGTTATATAGTTTAAAGCTCGCAGAATATAGAAAAGTGTGGCCAAAACATTTTCAAATTCTAGATACCTCGAATGCACCTGATGAAAATATCTAACGCAGAGCGTGTTGGAGATAACAAGATATAAAAAATAAAAACAAATGATTCTGGAATCCGTATTTACTTCGATATGTATACACGTATAGAAGAGTTCAACAATCCGAAGTTTGAGATACAGATATTCTACTGTATGGTTTTCTAAATCACGTCTAGAGTAAACTGTTGGTCACAGTCGGTTGACTGTCACGATAAACTTAAGATGGGAAGGGTCGGGATAGCCCTATTTTATAGATCAAGATTTCTGGATATAAACGTGTTTTATGTGCGAAGGTAATTGAATTCTTATTCAAATAGGCTCATCAACAGATGGGGGAAATGAGATGGTTCAAACAAGATTTTAGATTACAATCGACAAAATATACGAAAAATATCTTCCACGAGCGGTTTCTTTTTTGTTTTTTATCATTTTTTTTTATGGAAAAGGTCTTTATCGTTGACTTTAAAGTTTCTTTGAACACTGATTTAAAAAACCATACCTCCATGGAGAGTGCACCCTTTTTAATCCTTAGAATGCTGGGTAATTTTCTAAAATACATTTTTTGTATGATCTGCTTTTAAAACCCTTAAATATGTGCTTAAATTTTGTGAAGAAAGATACTCAGAGAAGCAATTACTTGGCGGCTGGCCTGGATCAAACCTGTTTGAATAAGCATGAAGTTGTTTCCAACACTGCAAGGGTTAAACGTCTTCGTAGAAATGATAAAGAGGCGTATGGCGTTTAACATCGTCTTCAACAATGAGTGGGTTATAATCGTATTTTCACAACCTACCAGTGGCTTAGTAATCAAGGAAGAGTATTTTCAAAATAAGCTCCTCAGTATTAATTATGCCATATCAACAATGGAAAAATAACGACATAATAATGTGAACATTGTCGACCCCGTTTACCGTGCTACTTTGTTATCGATTCATTGTTTTCAATATATATTCACGAATGTGCCCCTATCCTGTCACAGTAGTATCTCGCAAGATGCGCATATTATAAGTTTGAAAACGATATCTCGGAAACCACTGCTACAACGTCGCGGAATAAGTACGCTGGGGAAGCTGTTTAGACAATTAAGGATTTTCGATGACATTATCCAAAGCTCTCTTTCGTGATGGTTCTAGTGAGATCTTTTGCAATATTGGCTCTTTTAGAAATAAAGCAAAAATGGAATGTCAAAATAAATGCGTATTTCATTCCCCTGATTCCATTTGTAGTTATTGCAGTTAGATCTACACACATAAACCTCACGTGAAATGCGAAAAGATCTTTAACCCGTATTATGCTACAACCGACTTCATGCTTATTCAAGAAGGCTAGATCAAGGCCAGCAGCCAAGTAAATTGGCGGCCTTCGATCTAACCTATTTGCTACACTGGGTATCTTTTTTCATCAAAATTAGGCATGTACTTAATGTTTTAAAAAGCAGACGACACAATAGTATATTGTTTGAAAACTACAATCATTCTAAGGATTAAATTGCAGGGTTTTACTGCATCGAATCAGACGAAAAGGGTTCTTTAATGGGTTGATATTAGACGAATATTCCCCTATCTGTCTCAGGTCTGGGGCAGATATCCGGTTCAATAGCCCAGAGAGGTGTGTGTAAGTGGTTAATGAAAAAAAGATGCCGTAATCCGCAACACGAAAATTGGATATTGTTTTATGTATGGACACAGTATATTCCCACAGAGCATATCATCACATCGTAATTATCACAATAGACATGCCTATACCCAGTATAGTTAATACAATATAAAAACATTAAGGTAAGTTTGGAACGAAGGATCCAGGTAAGGTCTTCGTCCGAATAATCCAGACGTAGATATCTCATTCTACTGTAACAATTACATCTTGGATCCTGCGAGTTAAGGTAAGATTAAAAATAAGTATTTTTGGGAAAGTTAATGCATAAAGAGGTTCCCATGTATCGTACATCTTATCAATAGGCAACACTTAATGCATAAATGTGTAGATCGATTACATTATCCACAGGCACCTGTTGATGCATGAAAATGTCCAAACAATCGGTCTCTATCCATGGACACTATTTATGCATGTACGTTGATTTGATTTGAATAGCAATCAACACAATTGAGGTTTGATAAGACAAATAAAACAGAACAGAATACAAACTCCATGAGATTTTATCTTGTGTTTACGTTTGTTTTGCTGCAGCACCATCCTCTTTATGATCGGATTGCTAGAAAGCCGGTCCAGTTCATGCAATGCCAGACTATCGCATATATTACAATACACTTTGTTTTTCTTTACGTCCCATGTCTAGTACAAATTCAATTTCTAACAAACTTTGGTCTTCAACTAGCATCTAACTACTTTTTGTCATGAACTAATTGTATCTAAAGATATTGCTATAAATGTAACTGTTTTGCAATAAATTATTATATAAATTGCCAAAAAGTAAGACATTTCTAACGATATAATATCTGCTTTCTCATTGGTACAAACGAAAGATATAATACTGACCTTATTGATAAAGTAATACAAAACTATGCATAGCATATAAGAAACGTCTGGTCTATTCTAAGCTTAGGCGTGCTTTCTGCTAAGCTGATGTATCTGAAGATGAGGTTAACGACCGTAAGCTACACGTGGACAAAATATTGAAAATGTACATATATGCACATGTAAATAAAGAAGGATACTTTAATACAAAAATAAGAATTACATACACATACAATAATTCATCATGAAATCGAAATATCATAGACATAAGACAAAAACAAAACATTATCACAACTCGTGAATGATACATGTACATCGTCATGTCCTGAAATGTTAAATAAATACGTGGTTTGAAACCAAATAAATTAAAGGAAATGGAAGACAAGGGAATGATTTCGCAAAAACGCTTCCATGTTGTATTACCTGTGACGAGCAGCAGGGAGAGGCCGGGTTGACGAGATGACGAGAAGTGTATAAAACGTCCCTCTGTAATCAGCTATAAATGCCACTATGGGTCAGTATGGACAGCATGCACAACATACTCATCTACGACGGCACTTTCTGCATGCTGTGTATTTAAACTTATATTTCCAAATATTTATTAAGTAAACTTGCATCTGAGCAATTGAATCCCGACCCGTCAATTTGAATTAGCCTGTGTTGGGAATTTATGCTCATCCGAAGCTACATTTCACGCGGTTGTCGTAACGACACTCATTTTGAGCTGCTGTAGGTTAGATATAGGCGGAGATAGTAATTGAATTCCCTTGAAGATGATTTAATCGCAATGACTCTGACAAATCGGTAACAGGTTGTCGTGGCAACAGATTGGACGCATCGATTTGACGATTTGTGGCATCCACTCGTTCGCTGACCGCGAATGTCGTAAATATTCATTGTAGAAAGATGTCGCAAAGCAAACAGAGAAAGTCCCTTCAAATTTCATGGGTTGTGTTTTTTTGTGCACTGAATGTAAACTTTATGATGGGAGGATGAATGTAATGTAAATATTGATACCTGTTCTTTTTTGATTTTTTCTACTTTTGATCGACATTACATACAGGTATACATATTCAGACGTTACTCGTAGATTGGTTATGTGTTAAGCAGTTTAAGGGGAGAACATAGAAGTCAAAATATATAAACGGGAATAAAGGACATATGAACTGTAATCAATTGTTCGACACAAAGGTAATGAGTATCTACGTCATGTAAATAAACCTGTTCATATCTGAAAGTAAAGAAAAATAAATATCAGCCTAGGCCCGTAAAGTCGAAACGTACAAATGTGTTTATGAAGTCTTGCTCAAACTCATAATATTCGCTTAACCTTGACTACAAGTATAAGCATCGAAGGAAGGTATTAATTAAAAATGAACTACTTTGCTCAAACTCAGTTTTAAGGATTGATTTTGAGTCAACAAAGGGTCTGTTTCAAGTGACGTGACCAATGTTTCTCAGCTGACTACGATAACAATACGCACGGTAGTTGGATTAAAAAAAGGCGGAGTTAAACGTATCAGAATCATTGGGAGAATCCGATACATTGTAAGTAAATGGACTCACAGCGTTAGTATGTGTTTTGAAGTCTAAAACGCAAATGGCATATCAATCCGATGAAAATGTTGGCATCCTGTTTTTAAGCAACGGTTGTTTTGGGCGGACACAAGGCTTCTTTGAGGTGTTGAGGAAGTACACGTAGAAGCCAAATCTCGATTCTGACGATATAGTGATTCTCACGTCACCGGAATATTTATCCGGATTGTCATATCCTAATGGCGTACAACATGTTACGTCTTAAAAACACAGCAAACAGAGAACATCTAAATCTCGTCCATATCTCCAGATAAATTATAACAAAAGCTTTCTGGTGTAAATCGCGCATAACCCGCGAGAATTCCCGATACATGTAAAGATAAACTCGCCGTTAATTGACGTGGATAACAAATGAACATGCATCGCGGAATACACAATTTCCGGGATTTCAATTTTCTCTATCAACCTTTATCCTGAATTGTCCCTTTTGTAAATGTGCCTTCATTCTCTATCGGAGTTTTGAATTAAATTGTTTGGTAGGGTGTTTAAGATCGTATCAACATGTGATCAGTTATGTAACGGCTTTTTTAGATCTACCAGTACGAGGCTAGGGCTCTTAAGTGACTGAATGATAATTTCACCACCTAGCGAAATCAAAAGAAAAACAAAATCACCGGGTCCGTTTAAAGTCCAATTTTACAGGATTCATGAAATCATATCCTCATTTTTTAAATCGTTTATATTCACACATTGTATAAGAAAACTGTACAAGAAGACGGCATTTGTTTTATAGCTTCTACAATTTTCACAAAACATTAAGTGCAACTTATAACGATGGAACTCTGCATGTTTGTTGTTGGTGCGGATCCGGCAAGCAATGCAAGAATTCGGGGAAAGTCTATGACAAAGCTTAACGTGACAATAAAGAGTAATAAATTCTAGAAACACTACGACTAGTAACAACAGCTTGTACCTAATGGACGGGTACTAATTGTGCAAAAACGGGAGATATGTCGTGTGGTATACCTTTTTTAAACAAAGCATGATCATTTTGACATAAAGATTTGATTAAACCTTATAGTGCTGGAACCGACTTCATGCTTATGTAAACAGGTTGGATCCAGGCCAGCCGCCAAGTAAATTGGCGGTTGGGCTGTGATCTAATCTGTTTACTGCACTGAGTGTCTTTCTTCATAAAAAATGAGCAGATATTTAAGGTTTAGGAAAGCAGAAGACAAAAAAATCTGTTTTTTGAAAATTACCCAGCATTCTAAGGGTTAAATTAAAGTTAAACATACAAAACATGGCACATTGACTTTAGTGATTAATACTGATTGTCATTGCACTTCTTATACCAATGATAACAAACTACTTTAAAACATCTGTTGCATAAGTCGTTAGAGGTGTCTGTGACGAAAGAATAAATTGCTCAAATTAAACTAATCATCCGTTTGTCAAAACAATTTCTACGCAAAACGATTTAAAAGGTTTCTTTTATTATTTTTTCCATTGCTTTCAACTTGAACCAGTCACACATAATGCATCATGGTCATGACATGCTTATCGACTTCTATAGAGAAAGGGGTGCATCATTGCACCAAAAGAATAAATAAAAGAAGCAAATGTCTTCAAATGGACTCCCAACTGACCACCAGTTTAGCGTATAAACCGACACAGCAGCAGTAGATCGCTCATTAACCCTGAATAATTTTGTAACAATAGAATTGTGTGTCGCCTGCCTTCATAAACCTTAGATATCTGCATCACTTAGTTGCTTGAGGAAAGATACTCAGAGAAGCAAGCAGGTTAGATCATAGAACAGCCACCAATAAACTAGGCGGCTGACCTGGATCTAACGTGTTTGCATAAGCATGAAATCGGTTCCACCACTACGAAGGCTAATAACCTCCTTCCTTACCAAACGTCATATTTCGGTGTTCAAGACTTCTTATAGAATAAAAGACACGGGTTCCATCCCCATTTCTCCGTTTTTGTCCTAATGACAAAGCCAAACTCTCGCCCAGAGCGATATCTCAACGAGATTTCGCGCGGTTTAGAGCACGGAAGAGAATGATAGATGAAGCAAAACGTGCATGACATTTTACATTGTTACCCACCGTGGAGCACTTTTATTGAATCAATTCAAAGGCGAAATATGGTTATTAATTAATGGATCAATTAACATAAATATGCTTGGCATCATATCGAATCAGGGACGAGCTAGAGGGGGGGGGGGAAAGGGGGATACATTGGTATTGCCATATCACTTGTCAGAATTCTGCCATGTTACTACTAAAAAAACGAGCTTTAGGAAAATGAAAGATACTCACCAAGACAACTAAAGGGTCACAAATGTTGAAAACAAATTTCATACCTGACTAATCGAATGCATTAAACAATATGCCTGCTTGTTATGCAAATGCTTTCCTTGCCGTTTAATCATGAAGTATCAAATATGTAATTCAAATTGCGTTTCTAATTTTTCTGGAGTATATGTAACAGGTCTTCAGACTACATTAACGCATGCAAAAATTATCGCTTACCTACACATGGAGGGTTGGACATTTGCAAACTATAGTCGGTAAATATGTACAAAACCGGTAGGCTTTTGTGTGATGATACAACGAATCCCAAGGAAAGTTTATCTTTCCTACGTAATTACAATTGCTAATTAGGAAAACGATATCGTTTATTAGAATGACATTTAAAACTGTTTTAAGGGGATACGACAACGTAAGGTTCTATAACGTAAGATCATATGCTAAACAAAACAGAAGAGAAAATGGCGAAAGAACCCGCACAAAGAAAGGCATACAGGGTCAAATGCTGCAAGTCAACAATGCTGAAAGGTACTAGTAATACAGTAGCCGGATTTCGCATTCCTTTTAAAGGCGTTCGGATCCCAGCACAAGGCTGGATGACCTTAATTTTGTACGATGAATTCAATCGATGTAGACTGATTCAATAATAATGAACATGTTACGTTTAGATGTAAATAGGTCGGAATTTAATTAAATCAATAAAAGTCAAAAGCACGTAAGCCGTCGAGGAAACTAGGAGCCAGACTGAGATTAGTCAGTGGTCGGTGTTCGAAATATGTCGAGGTATATTTCCCATGGAACCTAGATTGTTGGAATGGATAGCAAAGGCATATGAGAATTACCAAAGATTATTGTATAAACAGAATAATTGAATGTGGTTTCCAGTATCGAAGTATCGTTTTTTTGTCATAATATTTAACGTATACAAATACGAATAGCTTATTCTGACGTTAAAGTACAAAGGTTTTTTAGTCATTACAATTTGCAAACAAACACAATACAAGGTTAGTTCCAGATTAAAGAGTAACGACAGTTTTATAATATCAGACGTATAATCACGAATCTTTTTGAGTCAGGCCTCCTACATTATAACAACAACGACACCGATACAACTATTTTATCGTAATCGTTCCCTCAAAGTTAGCTTTATGGTCCAGGAATCTCTTTTCACTGTGTTAACGGATTAACGATATGAGTAGGATCCTATAAATCCGATACGTTATTACTCGGATACTAGCAAATTTATAAAGAAGTGTCATCATTCTGTTGACATGTTAGTCAGAATTTGAAAGAAATCATGACGCCGAAATGATAAAACCTACTCGGCGCCTTGGTTTAATCTGAACTTTTAATTATCTCATGTTGATTGTCAAACGAACAATATAGTGCAAAATCAATCTCAATCGAATTCGGTTTTCGGAAACAAAATAGTTTTCCTATGTCATGTATACTCATGGATCTAGGACCAAAGCGGGTCTGTTTTAGATCAAACCTCGCTGACGTTGTCCCTATGTTGGGTTTAGCATATGAAATTCGTCGAAATTATATAAGCACTGATCGAATTGCACGATGAATAAGTGTAATGAATGCTATGTCACATACATTTTTCTGTTGTATCTAGATACTATACGACATGATATATGTATACAAAGAGGTTGAAATAACCTGTATTCGATTATATCTTGGTCAATCTTCATTCCGTGATTTTGTGAACATGGGAATAAAGAGAATGCTCAACTGCATTCGAATGATATCAACGACATGACAGGTAAGAAAAAAGAGCTCCAAGAGTTGTTACCTGATAACATCCCTTTCTTGTGACTTAATTATTACTGATATCGATCGAAAGCAATTGAGTATCCTTTGAGTATTACTTTATCTTTAGCAAAGACGTTTTTCAGGATACATGAATAGAAAGACTAGCCTATCAAAAGAAAAACGACAAAAAACTCTTACATGATATATAAGAACAAATCGCATATCTAATCACAAGTACTAGGAAGTTATTAATAGAGAATAGATGATTGGTGTTGTAAATCGGAAATGTTATCGGGCAAGGCGTAGGAATATTATCCGGTGAGCAGAAGGCGAAACGGATAATATTCCGATGCCGAGCCCGATAACCTTTCCTATTCAAAGACACCAATCGTCTATTCTATTTATCCTTTTACCGTTATGTATACTTTTGAAAAATAAAATGTAAATAAAACACGTGAAAAAAAGCAGAGAATGATGTAAACATGACGTCATGTGTCATGGCGTTCTTATGACGTCATGATTTGTCACGTGGATGTGTTATATGGTTAGTGCCGGATATCACAAATGTTATACGGCACCTAGTCATCGGTCCCAAAGTGGCACTATTGACAGGATAATCAAGACATTGTACCTTGTTTGTTTTACCCCTACATGAACCACTGTTCCCCGACAAGAACCATGGAAAGCATGTGAGAGCTAAGAAACAGTGTAAAGCTTAAATTCGACAGAATCAAGGATTAAACTTAAAACCCTGCGACTAACTTAATTGGTAACTAGCCATCTGCATTGAACACAAAAGCCAATATTGCAACTGCGTTTTATAGTATATTTGCATTAAATCTAAATATATCTTTAAACGGATTACAAGTAAAGATTGTATCAAATTTAGGCGTCTCAATGTTTGAAAGGGAACTGTCATATCCATCTCAATTATATACATATCTTCGGACATACCTAATTGTCGGATTACCCGAATCGATATTTAATGTCAATCAGAAAGGCCTGCTAGACGGTGCCGGTTCGAGGGGGTTTAGTCAGCCATTTAGTGCATTAACATTTATCAGCTGTGTTTACTACTCAACACTGCAGGCTTTGCCATTTAGACATCACAACGATCTTAAAGTTGGTCAAATTCTAGCTAGATGTGATACGTATTGACTGGTTGATAGTATTATTTTTTTTAATCAAATGCTCATAATATCGACACATGACGAAGCTTTGTTAATTAATTTGGCAAAATATATCTACAATTAAATTTTGAAAGTTTTAGAATAATTAAAAATTAACTTAAAAGTACCATAAATTCCCCTTTTTCGGGAGAATTGAGAGTGTAACACGTTCGCATGATGCTTTTAAAAGAGTGAATACTATACCGTTTGCTTACCATTAGCGACAAAACTAGGTCAGTTTGTAGATGATGCCTTGTACATTCTTCGATCTTCGAGCAGTTCTCAACAAAAGTGAAACATTTAGTCATACAAGAGTACGAGAGATGTATAAAGTACTGGGTTGGTCATGATCACATACTTATAATCATTTGACTAAGCCAACCTCTGCGGTTGATATAGGATAACAACTTCGAGTAAGGACCCGAAAAAAATAATGTCTTTTTTAACTAAACACATCATTTCCTTTTATTGCAGTTGATTGTGAAAATACTTTTTGTGAAACATTAAAATGAAGCTTTTTGAAGAATGGGTTGAGGTAGAATCCATTATGTTACACGTTCTTTCTTTGGATTACTTCGGTCGTTCTCAGTATACATCAGGCTGGGCCCAAACTATTCGCAATTAACCGAATAGTTCCGGTCTCGATCGATCTATACCGAAAAATGCCTAAGTAAACTGACAAAAGAGAAAAGGTTTCAAAATGACGGATTTGGGGTTTTCTTCCTAAAATAAAAGCTCACCATCGATGCAAACAAAGTTATCAACAGTAGTAGGGACGGTATTGTATATTATAGAAACAGTGCATATGTTGTCAATCATTTAATTTTCGAATGAGACATCTTATTTACTTCACCAATTACAACATCCCTACTGCTCATTACATTAACGAAAACCTTTTGAAGAATGGGTTGAACAACTCCAGGGGTCAGCGCAATACAATAGTAAGTGCTTCACGTTTGTGAAGCACTTACTATAGTCTTGCGTTGAACCCTCGAACTGATCTTACGAAAAAGATAAAAGTGTATATGGGTTCACTTTTTAAAACTTTTGGATGAGATATCTTATTTACTTCACCAATAACAACATCCCTACCGCTCGGAACCCCACTGTGTATGGGAATCTTTCAATTTCGGCGAGTTTTCCCATTACCTTCGGAATTTCAAACCGTCGCTTGTGTCCCCGAAAAAATCGATAATCTATTAACAAACATGGCGACTTCTATTGTGCTAAGGTAAAGACGGTTATACAATATTTGAATGAGGTTAGAATTAGATTCTTTGTCCAGTTGCTTTTCTAAGGGATTAGGGGGCTTTTCTACCTCTTTAGGGGATTATACTCAATTTACGTGAGACGGGAGCGAAAAGGTTCGACCAAAAGGTTGTGAAATGGGAATTTCATGATGCGAAAGATCCCTAAAATAAGCGGCAAATGCACATTTAAATTCCGGTTTTAATTATAAATTATTTGTCAGCGAATTTAATTTGAGCCCTTCCTCCAGAAGAAACTTGAAAACAAGTCACATGTCTGAATTTCGGAAGTTCTGATTGAAGCAGGGTTAGCTTACAACCCTGGTTTCGTGATTGACTCGATTGTTAATCGTGCAATGCATCTTCCTTCATTTATCTACTAGCGTTCAGTGTGTTAGACGTGTAATATATCAGACAAACGTAATTTAACCCAACGAATGCTGGGTAATTTTCTAAAAATAGGGTTTTATGTCGTCTGCTTTCCAATACCTTAAACATCTGTATGATTTTGTTGACGTAAAATACTTAGTGTAGCTAACAGGTTAGATCTCAGGCTAGCCGTCAATTTAATTGGCAGCTGGCCTGGATCGAAACTGCTGGAATAAGCATGTAGTCGGCGGTTCTTGCACTATAATCGTTGATATTCATGCTAGTTGAAACCGCGATGGCAGGTTGGTATGTTGGTATATTTACATTCTTTCGAATGATGAATGTCATGTTATCATTGTTTCATTTGTTGTATTATAATAGATTGCACTCTGTTAATTGCAATTATAGAAATAATTGTAACCAATATAACTGATGGGCTGAACACCCTGATGGAGTTATGTGAAATAAAAACAACAACAACACACACCCACACCCACACACACCCCACACCCCCACACACCCACACACCCACACACCCATCCCCCCACCCCCCACAACCCCACCCCCACCCCCACCCCATCCACACCCCCACACCCCCCCATACACAATACCATGATATCTAAGTTAACGTTAGTTATGCCGAATCAATATTTCAATGATTTGGATCAGCAGCCATGAACAAAATAGAATCATTGAATCAATTTAATAATGAATGTCATTTATTTCTTCAAAATTCTAAAACTAATGACTGCGCGAAAGTTGACATAAACGCACAAGCAATGACTATATATATTTTAATGTTTGTTAAACAAAATATAAAACAGAGCAAAAGTTAAAAAACACTACAGACACACTTTGGCAAGATTTGCATTTATGACTTAAAACAAATAAAGGAAAATAAGAAAGAAAGTGAATTAAAAAAAAAGAACGTCTAGGCGATATTGAATTTAATGAGGCGTGTAACACAGATCCCTTTGATGCAGCGCTTGACAAGTTCAAATCGGTTTCATCTAGACGATTGTCATCGTAATATTCAATAATTGTTTCGTTTTGTCGACTGATGAGTAGCTCCCTTCAAATAAGGTTCGCCAAATCTCGCTAATAACACCACCTGTTTAACTTCACCATGGCTGTGTGGGAGTTATCTATTGTTACAGGACATTGTCTTACTCCAGGCGGCATAACAGAAGAAAAGTCATACATCATTTCTATTAAGCAAAAATGGCTTGACCGAGGAAAAAGACAAACAGCGAAAGCATAACATTTAATCTTGCCTAATTTGATAAGGGCAATGAAATATACCCACACTTTCAACATTGGATTATGCCGTAAAGTTTTTGTTGTTGTTGTTGTGGTTGTTGGTGTTGTTGTGCGTTTTGGATGTCACTTGACGATAGCAATATGTACGAGAAAGAATGCCTACGTTTATTTATAATTCAGATTTGTTTAAGAACAGACAGGCGTCAAGGCTTACTTTGCATTAAATAACGAGCACACAGGTTTTTAGAACCTTATAAGAAATGAAATTGAAAGCGTTCTTTGGTTTGGTGACAAGTATTGTGAATATCAAATGTTTGAGAGAGTCTCTGTTCTGAAAAAGTTAAATCCACTAAGACACTTTATTACAGCAAAACTATCCTGGATCTAACCTAAGACTCCGGTTGTTAAACCCTTAGACCCAACCACTAGACCATCGTAGATCCCGTTCACACATCAAGCATGTATTCCAAATACCCTGAACGGGCTCAATACATTAGCTTTAGTCATATGATTTTTATTAGGCATACCTTTATTATGATAATAGCACCTACAAGGCTAGTCTAATAAGCCCCAACAACAAACGAAACAATAAAAAACAACAACCACAAATCAATTCCGATAACATGTGTATAAAGAATAGTGTCTGACAAAAGCTTAGCATGAATGAAAAAGCAAAAATGAACACATATGAAAGATAATAATATCCAGACACCTGATACATATGATTGTGACACTATTTTCACTGAGCTTCTTCAATGTTGTGAAGATTTTCTTTCTTTAGTTTATTGATCTGAGATCACAACATCTAGCGTTTGTCACAGAAGTAATATTGTAGATGGCTTGTTAGAGTAAAACAACAAAGGAACCCCGAAAGAAAGTTGTAGTTGTCTGAAATATGGGGGTCTCAAGTACCAGGGAATAACGTTTTTACTTTGAACACAACTTGAGAGCGGCCTCACTTCTCGTCAAGATCTCGTTAGAAGCGTGATCTCGAGAACTAACCGAATTGGCCTAATGACCTGTGCTCAACACGGAGCCCGATTCAATAATTCTGGAATTAATATTAAATTGTGCGCCATTATAGGACCCCCACTCGGAGAATTATTTGACTAATTGATGAGTAGGGCGCCGGACAAAAATCTCGCATGTTCTCGTAGGATCTCGCAAATATCGGAACTCCTTCGGTCGATGCGTGTGGGACGTAAACCGGTTATTTTGGTTTATATAAAGTTTATTCTGTATTATTTCAGAAATGTGTTTAACCCTTTACGGTATATAGCGCCGTTCGCCGCTTTATCGGTTACCGTATAAAACCCTTTTCGCCGTTATACCTATTACCGTATAAAACCTATTTTGACGTTCTATCGATAACCGCATAGAACGCTTTTTGACAGCTGAAAATTTGATTCAACTTTAGCTCTTATTAACACATTTTTGCACACACGTCGTTTTCTCCAAAGTTTATTTTCCTCTTAAATAAATATGTCTTCTTTCATTTCCGATGATAAAATTATAGGGTCAAAGTTTAAACTTTTGCTCTAGAGAGAATCTTTTGATAATGGTCTCACGACACGCATATGGAAATAACGCTATCAAATTGAGATGAAGGGAATCCAAATTACCAATCCAATTAATTAGAAGTCTTCCGGTCATAAAAGATCAAAACACTGCCGATATGTAAAGACTCGATAAGGATTTCATGCAATTCTTTAGTTACTTAACACATTTCTTAAAATACTATCAAATTAAAACAAGAGCATACGGCACGCGGCCTGTAAAGGATGTTTATGACACGGAGCTATTGTTCAAAGTTTAAAGGCGATTGAAAATCGAGCCGTCAAATAATTGACGTTATAAAGACGGCCTTTTTAAAATATTTAGCCAATTTGGTGTTTCCGATCGCAAGTCAGACATCAATGTAGATTCAGAACAGTAATTTGATCGGGTTTTTTAAAGCCTGAAGATGATGAAATGTTGATAAATATTACCAATTCACAGACAAGCAAATTAGATCATTCCTCCGACTTTGACTACAACTACGAGCCTTTGGTAAATTCATCACCCATGGACACGTATTTTACGGAAATATTAGCATGTTTCGTTGCCAAAATGAGTTGATTTTTACTGTTTTACATTTATTAGAAGGACCAGGTTTAACTTCTTTACAAAGCAATAATATGTTGACAAACATTCTTTTCTTCATTTCATTTTGGAAACGGTTTGAACAGGAATTGAAGTAAAACGATTCAGCTTTGTTGAGAAATATGCAAAGTATGTATCTCGAGTCATGAATGGTATTTTTCGGCAACAAAATTCCCTGCAATTGATGACAAAACAGAAAAACAAACTAAGGATCTCTCAGGGAGAACACATAAGTCATATTATTACTTTTGATTTTGTATAATTCACACCGTAATATACATTTTCATTGTTTGTTTAATTTTCTACAACTTAATCCTGATATGAATGTATCACTAAATAAAGAAAAAAACATCAACTTAAAGGAAATTTTGTTCTCGTCGTCTTTTATTCTTTGAGAAAATCTATTAGATGAATGTAAAATGCATTAATTTGGGTTTGATTAACAGTACCCCAATCAATAACAATTATCGGAGATAATCCTGTGCAAATAGGTGCCCAGGGTGACTAATTATGTATGCGTTAATGGTCTTCGATAATCGGATGGTTTATACCTATAGTGTCACTGATAAGCCTTATCTCTATACCTTAAAGGGTTAACACAGTTTTCTAAAATATCGGTAAACAAATGTTTATCCAAAGCTTGCTCTTGTGTGATCTTATGTGGTAGTTTTCTCTAGGATTATCCGATTTGACCATGTGTAGTGTAGGCCCTGCATTGAACATGGTTATACCCTTAACACACATGTGTTTGAAGCTTTATTAGGATATGAAATACAACATAACCTTAATGACAAAGGAATTATTTAATTGAGTTATTTCTTTTTAACAAATATTCCATATCATTGTTGAGCAAGCAAGCCCGTATGGATGTACATGTATACAAATAGAACTGTTTCTCAGATAAGTTGACATTACGAGACTTCATATGATCCGACCTATTCGTTTCTGAGGGTGAATGGATTGGTCATTATAATATATTAGAAGTATTATCTACCTTAACTGTGTCATTGTGTAATTTCAACACAATTTAACGCTGCTTGCTAGAAAAACTACAAAACAAATGGTTTTATATACGTAATCTCTCAACTAGTTTCGAAAGCTCGTGACACATTTAAGGGCTCATCTCGATTGCCTTTGCATCAAATGTCCATCGCGTATGCGTTTTTCCGAATTCTGTTTAAAAAGAAAATACCTATTAGAAAATCTATCTGTGTGGAAATATGATAAGTGTGGCTTTATTCAATCTTTGCTATCTTCTACAATATTCAAGAAGCGAACTTAGAAATAGAAAGGGCCATTTTCACACATATAAAATTATAAACTTATTCTGGTGAATGTACGTTAAACAGATTAAACCCCATTATTGCCACGAATAAATTGTTTGTCGAGAGAATTTCAGTAATCTGTAACGATGATGGCTTCATTGAATGGTTGAATCAAGACCAGGGATAAGTAACCCATATCGTATCCTCATTGTATATCTTGTAACGGCCTTCCATATCAGGTTTTCCTTTGGGAAAAGGGAATCAACGTATTTTAAAACTACCTAAAACCCCTTTTATACTACTCCAATATTATAGGGGCCAGTCAACTCAAAGTTAGCCTACACGAATCCCTACGACGCTAAGTACAATAATGCACCCCTTTTTCTGCGGACTGATTCAATTTTCTTTGACCATCTTGTGTTTTTCTTGATGGCACTCCAGTGTTTTCACTCGTATTTATTTTCTAATTACCAGTAATGGCCGTCATGTCGACAATGCCTTTGTCAAAGGGACCGTGGTGGGGGAGTGTTTGATTTGACAACAACTGTTTTATACCCTGCCGGCTGGAAATAGGAGCTCTTTACTTTAACTTCGATTGAAGGTAGAAATGGTGCGGTGACCTTGTTGGGAGAACAATGGCGGGTGTTTGAAGCCCCCTACCCGCGCTGGGTGAATTAAGAAATCATCAAATTTGAGAATCAATTAAAACAGAAAGATCGCAAGTCTTTGCAATTATTCTTTGTCGTCCTTTGAAAGTTGATTCATGACTTTGGGAATACGAGTTCGTGAATAATTGGTATTTTGGAAAGAAATGCACATCTGTAGATTAAAGAAAACACAATTATGTTATGCTTTGCATATATCTTTAAACCTTATATTGCTGGAACTGACTTCATGCTTACGCAAACAGGTTAGAAGTAAACTGGCGGCTGGCCTGTGATTTAACCTGCTTCCCACTGTCAGTATCTTTCTTCATCAAAATTAAGCAGATATTTAAAGTTTTGAAAAGCTGACCACAGAAATATATATCTTGAAAATTACCCAACATTCTAAGGGTCAGTTCTGAAGCAACACACATAACGAATTTTCATTTATGTATGTACAGACAAACAGCCCTTTAGGCAGCCAAACTCCAATAAGAAACTATTTAACCATAACTGAATCACCGAAATGAAGCAATGGCTTGAAAGCATAATCGGTAACCATAACCGAATGACCTTAGTCGCCAAAGCATGACGACCGCTATGAGTTGGTGTTTTCCCGATCACAGATACATTCGAATTCAGATCATGACGGGTCCGCAAAGTTAATTTATCGTTGTCACTTTCTCTTTCTTCTCGAAAAAGACGAACGGGAAGATTTATAATTTCAATTGAAAGGATCTCTGATTTGAGATGACCCGCGTGTTGACGAAAGGTGTCCCGAAAAATCCCGCGTCTGGTGTTGCTACCCGGACCCTCAAAGCATGAATACTGACGTATACGCATTAGCCGGGGTGTAAAACATAAAACCTATCTTAACCTTTAGATGCTTGGTAATTTTCTAGAATAGAAGTTTTTTGTGCGTCTGCTTTCCAAACCTTTTGAATATCGGCTTAATTTTGCTGAGAAAAGATACTCAGAGTGGCAAACGGGTTAGAACACAGACCAGCCGCCAATTTATTTGGCGGCTGTCCACTGATTTAACCTGTTTGCAAAGGCATGATGCAAGTTCCAGCACTATAAGGGTTAAACATATGTTTTCAACTCTCTAAACATTCTCATGAAATAGCGCAATTCAGCAGACAACCTGAGATAAAAGAACAAGTAATTCCTCATTATGTCATAAGAATAGCAACGTCTTTTTCTAATATCTGCATCTTTTACACAATTATGTTATCCTATTGCTTAGGTTTATAACGTTTGACTCCGACATAAAGCTAGAATCTCTTCACTATTTGAAAATTATTCTAAGAGCAGTTAAACACTTAAAATGCTAAACCATACAATGATTCATTTTATAGAAGTGCACTCGTTGTTGTTGACATGATTCACAATTTTCAAACAAGAATCGCATTTTAACCAATCGCGGCTGAAATGTTCATACGCTAACCAAATCATCCCAAAATCGTCATAAAATGCCCGAACAATGCGGTGTGACAGGGACCCATAAATATTGTAATGTCCACTTTAACCCTGGTCAAGCCTCAGACCCGTCCCAGGTTAATGGTCACTCTAGGTGCCCGGGTACACGGACAATTGTTACTATCCGGGTACGAAATGACAAGGGGGCGAATAATGGATGAGATTTGTGGCTAGGTAAGTATATAGGAGAGCTTCATCTCCACTAGATTGATGACAGAGATAACTGCGGGCGATGTGAAGTGTGGGTCAAGAAGAGATTGGTCGGTTTGGTCAGTCCATGTCGACTGTCTGACCTCTGTCCATCCCTGGATCTATGCTTTATGATGACCATCCATGTCCAATCTCGAGCGGTAGATGAGTATAGGCGTGTTAACTCGAAATGGTCAATACAATCAAATATTCAATCAGATATCCAACCAAATATTCAATCAAATGGTCAATTGAATATTCAATCAAATGGTCAATCGAATATTCAATCAAATGGTCAATTGAATATTCAATCAAATGGTCAATCGAATATTCAATCAAATGGTCAATCGAATAGCGGTATGACTTTTAAACATTGGCGTTTTCATTGAAGACAACGTGTATACGATAAACTAAACATGATCTGTCTAAGATGTAAGAACATGTTTCACAATTGATATTTATAGCAAGTTTTAAACTAAGCTCTTTAAAGGAGTCGATGAAAATACATGTAATAATCTAGCATCCAAAAGCATTTGTTCAATTCGTCGGCAGCCCACTAGGACAGTATGGTAGGGAAATGGATTGCAACAAAACATCCATGTACTGTAACGTTAAAGTCAATGAAAGTTTTGATTGAAATAAAAGGCTGTTAATTAGGATAATCACCCAGTCATTGTTCTATTGCATTTGCTTCGAGACTCACAAACCATTAAGTTTAACTCTCCAATGTTCATACAATAAGGTGAATGAAATGTAAGAGAGATTTTAGTTGATTATTTAAATATGAAATTCGACTTTTCATCATGGACATTTATTTCCGACCTTTCAGAGCAATTTACCTAGCCATTATAGTGCTGAAACCAACGTCATGCTTATGCGAACAGGTTAGATCCAGGCCAGCCGACAAGTAAATTGGCGGCTGGCCTGTGATCTAACCTGTTTGCTACTCTGCATATATATCATCATCAAAATTAGGCAGATATTCAAGGTTATGGAGAGTAGAAGACACAACGATCTATTTTTTGAAAATTACCCAGCATTCTAAGGGTTTACACCGTCTGCATTGCAATTGCTTACAATGCACTCTGATGACAGGGAAAAAATAACTTTCATAGCTTTCATAGCAATAACGAAATAGGCAGACCGAGCTGTGCTTTGATATTAACAGGGCCCCTTTGAGCTGGGTGGTAAAAAATCTGTCACCGCAATTAAACGTCCAATAAAAACAAACCCATCGTACTTAAAAGGATTGTAATTTGCAAGGCCCATGTCATATGTAAGATGTTGAACATTTACCGATTACACTGTACTTATCGCTTTGTACTGATAAATATGGGTCTATGCAAAGAAGATTAAACGAATTAACAGTAGATTGGTGCAAGTATTCTGACAAGAAGAGAACTTTCCATATTAGACACCCACTTATTCTGTCACAATAATGTGAAGATCGCCCTACCGAATTTGCAGTTATATACCGTTTGCCTTGTAAACCTACACTGGTTTGATGTTATTTGTTACTTATGTCGCTTAATAGGTTATTACATAGCAATTAAGGGCAATTCTTTTCTTTTCTCATTCTATATCCAACTTTAAAATCTCATTCTTTGTTATAGTATGTTCTTCGTTTGATACGTTTTCAAGCAAACTGATCGGCAAATAAGATATGGTTGGGTTTATTTTGACATGTATATGATGGACCGATGCCCTCATACAATGTGAAATAAATCATTTATCTATAATATCGATGTATGGCACATCTCGCGAAAATACTTGAACCAGCCCCTAAAGAATACTTCAGCCTTGAGTTCACCCGGACTTCTATCATTACATCGATTTTCAGAAGTGGTTATTCGACAAGAGATGGAATGACATTGTATATGGTCCATTCTAAATTAGTCAAGACGAATACATAGGTACAACCTTTTGGCGTCAGTGTGTAATGTGTGTGTATGGAACTTACTGTTGGTAAGATATGTTGTGTTGGTAACAAATAATGTCAACTGTGGATATTGCATGGGTATTCATTACCTTAATAATACATACATACATGAAAGGCTGGCAACATTACATGAACTTTGCTCAATAGAAAGCGTAAACGACACGACTGTGTGGTCGACTTGTTATCTTTTATGAAATTAATACTACCATTCACATTTAATGTGTTATTCTATAACATTCACTTGGAAGCGTTTACTGCAGAACACTTTAGAACTCACTGTGCAAAAAACAGAATTATTTAAATGATTGTGTATATGGTATACTTTTAGAAGTGGCATTAACACATGTGGGTATGGTGAGCTTTAAACACATGTTAAAGGAAATTGATTTCAGAATAATAAGGATACAGCATCTTACCGCAATCGGATAAAATAGGCACACCGATCCACCATGCCTTCTTTTGTAATGCCTTCAGCTAAAAAATAAATGAAGAGAACCAAATGGTAATACATCATATTTAACAAGTAGAATAGAAAGTTAGAAGAAAAATATAAACTACAGTATTATGTTGCATAGTTAATGAAAATGTGTACTATATATTCATGTGGGGTTCAAATGCATTTGTCCTTATAAAGATAAAGCTTTTCTGGCTTTGGTCAGCGTTACTTCGTTTGTTTGTTGTACGTTTTTACAATGTGTCAACACTATTTCAGTTAATTTGTTATTCCCGGTTCATCATTGAAGGAGGAATGCCTCTTACATATATCAGCAATATTCATTTAACGCGGGTTGAGTCATTGACGTTCCCTTTAGCATGTTTTGGTTGGACCTGGAGTCAAATGTTTAACTTATTTATTCTACCCCGATTGTGGAACAAGCTCTTACAACTTAAATCAATCATGCTTGATTCTGCTTCGTAGGAACAAAGCTATAGTACTCATGCCGGATGTAAATGAAGTTTAATGAAAAGTTGCAAGACAGATCCCGCTACTCACGGGATTCGAGCTAATGACACTCGTCTTTCGAAGCCCTGAACCACTTTCATATGAACGAACAAATTGAATGAAGTTTAATTGTTCTGATATAGAAGAGCTTATACTGTATAATCATATTGGATAGGTCATAGAAGCTGATCGGACAAACGATTTCCCATTAACAAACCGATGTCCGTTTTCAAATCATTCATTCTCAAACACACCTCTAAGATCATGTAAAAAGAGCCAACCCGGAGAAGCCTGTGAACCATTCACAGGCTGATTTGGGGCGACACTTTCAGAAAGCAGTTATTCCCCAAACTCAATAGACGTAGCTAATCGCAATCAATCCTGGATGACCATCATCCAAAGACTATTTCATCGGACTCTCATGTTTTCAATTAGGAGGGTTGGGTAACCGTTAACGCGTTTCGAAAACGCCGTCGTCTCTTTTTTCAATTATACACGCGGGTAACAATCCCCCAATGATGGTCCAGGGGCAATCACGCATGATGTAACGTCCTTCAGAAACCCCTGTTGACCTTCACGAAACACCCCGACCCGGCCCTTGGAACACGAGGGCTGACCCTTCAAATGGTACTAGGGGGCTACGGTAACCCGACGTCGGAAACAATACGCCCCCTAGTGGCTAGGATTACGGTTACATCCGTAACCCTTTACCAAACGACGACATTTCTAAACGTGATGAAAATGGAGAATTATCTCCTGGTAGGGCAGAAAACATTGTGGGAAAAGGAGAAATTGCTCGTCACGAGCAATTTCTCCTTTCCCCACAATGTTTACCAGAGTCATCACCAACAAACTGGTTAAACGTCGTTATTGTTTGGCAATGGGTTAACGGACACATGACCGCATCTGGAGATCCTCTGATTGGGGGTCCAAAGTTATCTATATCCAATTAAAAACGGAAACATGGATGAGTGGTACAACTCTTTCTATGCGAAAAACACTGAGCTACGTCATATGTGAAGACGTTGCTTGGTATACTTTTGACGCTATTCTCTAACGAAAATACACCTTACACATGTACGAAAGCGTCTAAGGCTAGCTTTCCAAGGCACGGAGCGGGTCGAAATTGGCTAATTCTATGTTTACTGCAAAATTGGGAGAAAAGTGAAATCTCGTTCCTCTACGCACCTGTGTCCCAGGTTAATAATTACTTGAAAAAGAAGGTCATTATAGCGAGGCGCTTTTTTTACACGGGATACCCGCCAAGTTCAGACAATACGTTGACCAGTGACTGTAACTTGACCCCTGCACGATTGAGGGTGGTTATTGTTATTGACCACTGGAGCGGTGAGGAAATAGTTCAATTGAAATGAAATTTTCGACGGGATATTTCCGCGTGGAATTGCAAACTAGGGAGATTTGCGCGCAGCGGGAAGAGGGCTTGTGGCTAAACCGTTTCATTAAGGTTTTCTCACGTTCATTTAAATTCAATTCAATTCTTTATATACAAGCATCTTCAAAATATGTTCATGACCATTTTCGGTAACATAAAAAATGGCTTAGACGAAAAACAATAAAACTAACTAATCAACAAACATTGAGCACAATATACTAAAAATGAAATTTTGATAGTTGCGATACTATAAGAATTGAGATAGTCGTTGGTTAAGGAACAACAAAAGTATTTAAAGTTTCATCCTGAAAAGCATAGCTCTCCGAAAGATATCTACAAATGCCTATTTGTATTGTTTTTCTTTTTGACAACGACAATAATTTTCATAAACGTATCGGAATAAGGCAATGGAACGCTACAAACTACAAAGATGTATTCTACGTATTTGAGTGTACTTGAAACATTCTAGTAGAAAATGGTATTTATTTTCATCTAAGCTCGATGAAAACATTTTACAATGTCAATTTTTCCTAGGTATTCCATTAAATCTACTTGCTTTTATGTTTCTATTTTGTGAGAACGTAGTCTAAAACTTGCAAATAATTCCAAACATTTATTGTTAGAGATAGTATCGAGATATGAATCATAAGACGACTGTACACTTATTAAGAATGGTGACAATAGTAGCTTATATCATTCACGTACCACGTTACTAACAATAGTATTGCACTGATGTATTGGTGTAATATTTGCGTTGAAGGCAGGCGTTTGGAATTTTACCTGCGCTCAGAGATATCATATTATACATTTAGTGTTTCGAAAGGTTTCGAACAATCTGTGACAAAGATTTGATAACGCACGTATTCTTTCCTTGGAGGCAACTGTTTAAAAACTATACTTACCTTTATGATATTCTATAAAACTTCCAACATTTCGACGTTTTATTGAAAGTAGCATAACTTAGAAGAAAAAAAACTCGTGTACAAGTTCATTAGATGCAACTGATTGGGAGACATATATTGTTGTGTGATTTCGAAAATACTTTCAAAATGCAATGTCTCATTCGTAACCTTAATTTCTTAAAACTATACAACAGCTGCATTGCTGTATTGTACGATCTGAAGAATATCCGTTGAAGGAGAATTATATTGCATTTACCTTATTAGAGCTTGTATACTGTGAATTAATACGAGTATGTACTTGAACCAAAAGGAGTTGCAATTCTTTTGAGATAAATCGCATACAGAGCGTATATATATTGACGCTTGCTGAATGAATTATTCTTTAAACAGATATTGTCAATTGTATGCCCAATGAAAATACACACACTGTAGTGTTTCAACAATAATTCATTTTGATTTTCAATTTATTTCATATGTGACTGAAGTAACTTTAACATAAAATCGTTTGCGTCGACTTAATGCTAGTCAGACCACTTGACTTCTTGATCTGTGCTGCAATGTCATTGCTGTAGAACCAACATGTCGTATACCGTTCCTGGAAGGGAATGCGATATGCCGATGTGGTTTAACAGTGACAATATGAACATTAATACTAAGTAGATCATTTATTCCACGATGGCTTTCTCAAAGTCTTACGATGTCATCTTTTCCTGGACGGTCTGTTCTGCACACGGAAGTGCTTTTGGCTAATTGTCCCATTTCCAAAGATCAACCACAGAAATTAATCTTCATTCCTTCGGTGTTCTATCTTCGGCAAGCTTCCAGTGGTTTATTATGGACGGAACAAGCTCTGTGCATTGATAAATGGTACAACCGTGTCCACAATTCCACTAAATATCTGCCATTGTCAGATTTGACACTCAATATTTTAGCGAGCCCGGTTTGACAAACGGGCGCCCGTTCCTGGGTCTTTTACGCTTAAAGGAAGCGATGGGCGTCCTATATGCACAGCCGTGAATGATGGAGAGGGTTTTAATTAGGGGTCATACGGAAGATTTTGGGGTCAAGCAAGGCCTCTGACCAGCTTCAATCTAGCAAATTAGCGACATCTTAACTTAATATCTGTGGCCTTACTCTTGCACTAGGAAATATAAATGGATGATATAACAAACGCTTTATAAGTGGTTACGATCATATACTGTGCGCATTCCTTTTGAATTTCAGCTGCATGATAGCCCGTGTATTCCCCTATAACAGTACCTTACATAGAAACTTTTCATTTTGTCACTTTTAAGTGGAAGAAATACTATGTGTATACTGTTTTCCGCGCATCGGTTTGGTCATTTTCAGGAAACAAGTTTGTCAAAAGGAGAAATTTCCTATAGAAGTATTTTATCTCTTTATCAATATAAACAAAGCCACTCATAGACAAAGACGTATGCATAGACATATATGTTTGAGTTTCGCAGTCATAGTCCCATTTTACAGCATACAATATCAAAGTAAACATACAGAGTAACAATTCACAAACCACTACTTAAGAGAAGTTCTTCGATTACTAACAATGTGAGTATTAGTGGGTCAACATGCCTTGTGGTCGGAAAATGCAACGAACAACAATAGAACATGTTACACATGACTTATAATTGGAGGAGCTCCACGATGTTACATAACGACAGACAGGCATGGACACGAAATAACAATGATCAATGACTACATGCGTTATATACTTTCAATTAAAACGATACACTTTGAAATACACCATCGGGTTAGAATGGGAAATAATATGTTGCTTTTTATAATGTTGTAAAAGGCGTGGCATCCTTTCCTCCACCTCATTTATTCTCTCTCAACAAGAAAGAAGAATTGCTTGGTTTAGTATACTGTACTTATGTTTCCCGTTATATTGCATGAATCAAGATCACATGATAATCAAACTCAAAAGCAAAGAATACAGAGAACATGTGTGTATTGCAAGCGTTATGTTTCATTTGTAGCATTTGTTTTTCCATTGGCATCTGTTACTTATGTCAATATTCCGAGTACTGTACCAACTAAGGGTCATGAGCTCCGTTAAAAAAGTTAGATGTTCACATGCGCTTGATCACTGGTTCCAAGTCTAACAGTCTAAATTGACTCTAAGAAAGGAAACCGGCTATCAAGCGCCAGTAAGCGCTTTATTCTTGAACGTGGTCCCGGTCGATATTTTCGGGTGTGACATAAGTCAATACGATAGCGCTGTTGATACAGACATGATTAATCGATCTTCGATGACGTCACTCGATTTCAAACCGATTCAAACACAAGCAAACCATTTCTGCGGGAAATATCGACACAGATCAGCCAATGCGCATCGCACAGGTTGATTGCAGCGAGATTCTATGCATGAGTTATGGCTTCAGTGCTAGGACATGATTCTCAAGCAGTTAGTAATTTTTTCCTTTTAACAAGGATTGTGAAACAAGTTTATACAATATAGATTAGTCACTCTCAAGTCTGCCTCCAAGATACACAACCAGTATTCGCGCCTTTTATGGATTAATGAAAGGTTGCAAAGAGAACCCACGTGTCCCAAGGCCGACGTTCTTCACCTGGACCACTGGCTTTAGCAGTGTTGGGTTGGTATCTAATTGTGGCTTACTAAGGTAGCTGCTCATGGATATTTTTCTTTAGACGATACTCTAGGACTATTGAGCCATTTGAGATTTAGTAAGGATGTTTTTCCCACTAGATACAGCATGGAAAGAACGTTTAGGTCATTCTTCACAAAAATAAGTAACTGTAAATTGGATACAATATTTTCTGGCTACTCTTAAAACAATACGTTAAGCCATTGTTTCTAAGTCTATTTGTGTTTCCAAATGGTCACAAATAAAGTCGTTGGAGCAGTTATCTCTCTTTTCCAAATTCAAGTATCCAATTGTGCCATTGTGGGAAACGCTTGGCATTAAATACCGGTCGAAGCGGGTTCGACCCCCGACAGTGGTCATAACTGCAGCGTGTGTGTTAAATGTCTTCGAGTAATATGATATTGTTCCACAAGAAGCTTCTTGTACTTGGTTTCTTGTCTCTTATTGCCCGTACATTTTTGAGAACCTTTAGTGCGTTCTGAAATCCACCCTACAATGAATCTACAAATAACATGCATTTCAATGTATAACGATTTGAATATATCAGAGGTTTGTATGAAGGTCATGGTGCACTTATTCATGATTCATTCTGTACGGTCCATCGATCAAAATCAAAGAATCAATGGTGTTGAATAACTGTTCAAAACGATATGCCGTTCAAACTGGGCTTTAAACCCAAACAAGGCGCTCATCGAAAGCACGCGCTATAAACTATCACATCAAATAAACAAAATATCATTTAACCAGAAAACCAGGCGAGAAATGAAGCCAAGACCAATAACGCAAACAACGATGAAAGGGATGGTAGAGTATAAAGATGTGAGACATTAATTCACTTTGGTAAGATTCCAGAATTTCGATTGTCCGAACGAGACTAGTATCCTACGTGTTGTCACGATCGATTCTCCTCCCTTTGAAGGCGGTGACAAATGTACACTGGTCATCAATAATGTCCGGCCCTGGACGCTCCGGACATCAATATCGGACACCTTGGTACTAGAGGTCATTTAGACCACTTGTTTTCCCAGACGAACATTTTCGGTCTACGCTGGTCTTGTGGTAAGCAAAATGTGGTGTTACTTGAAGATTTATTAACGTATATTCAGATCAAACTTTGCATAGGTGTGTCGCAACCGCAACAATTGGTTATGGTCGAATTATATGTATACCTAGATTGACCAACGCTAATGTTGAGTTTATTCGTTAAAATCAGGTTTGCTTCAAACAGTCAACGGAATGTTCAAAGTACATATTTAAGAGCCAACATATGACCTGAATATTGAAATAAAAAGATACCATGTATTGAATAAAATTCACCATGAGTGTGATAATGTCAAAGACGAAACAATAGACCATTCTAAAAAGTGATTTAGCATAGAATAACTTAATACATATATGTACACTTCTGTCGAATTGGTGCCCATGAGTTATACACGATATACTCGCTAAAATGTAGTAATTTCCGCATGTGGGAGAGATTTTGAATATACTTTAAGAATGACATTTTAACAATTCAAACTCGAATTGCGAATGTAAATGACAAGGTAATAAAGAATTGTGCATTTACTTCATTTACCATCGAGGATGAAGATGTCCTGAACTTAGTTTCAAATTAAGGGCCCCTATATTACTTTTTGGATGAAGAAACCAATCCAACCATACACATGTTTATTCATCATTACGTACACGAAACATACAATTTGAAGCACAGCATAAATAGTATCGGCACAAGTTGAACTTAAAGTTAAACACAAATTACTTATCTGAAACTATATAAAAGGTTCAACTTAGTCTATATGATTCATTGTTTTATGAGTTGTTTCCTAAACCTATTCATCAAAATCAAAGAGGTCCACCATATAAGCTCGACAGACATCGCACGCCCAAAACAAATCCACCTTGTGCATTGACATTCGGCTAAATTGTTGAATGTCGGCGACACTGCATTTAGGGCTATTAACCATCGTATTTATTACACGAGGGTACCATAAACGCAAGTTGATGTGTCGCCGACGGGGAATGTCCCGTATTGATTTTGAAATAAACCCGAGTTGGTATGCATATCACTGCAACACAGGCTTCTTATATATCGGTGTCTTCTTCCCCCAACAGCTTGTTCGACCATTAGTAAAGTACAATATTGCAATGTGACACGTCATTGGAAGCGTCTCTCCGAGACCATTCCAATGATGTGTAACTTTGCAATATTGCGTTGTCCAATATTGAAATAAGAAGGAATGTTGTAAGAAAGCAAATGTTTAGCATAAAATGTTTAGTAAAACGGTATCCGATACCTAAATGTATATCAGTCTTATATTGAATGAATTCTTATTCGTTTTATATTTTTTTATATAAGTGCATATGTACATATGTGAATGATATGTGTGATGGTGTATGACAGAGATAGATGGACAGAAAGAGATGGAGCGATATGATAAGGAAGGAGGAGGTTAATGTAGGTCTTAATTTCATAATTCTACTTGTATATGAAACTGACTATGTTCTTTGTACTCTACAAATACAATGTATGTTCTGTTGTAGAATTCCCGACTCGACGGTGCATTGTTTGTTATTGCATGACCTTTTATGCCTTTTCGTGACGGACAGTGGTCCAAGGGTAGTGCGTTGGCCTTGCGACAAGAGGGTCATGGGTTCGAATCCCGTATGTAGCGGTATATGTCTTGCGACCCTCATTACACATTCGGCGCAAGTACAGGTTATGTATCCAAGAAGCAGAATTGATAATGATTAATCTTTGCTGACATGGATTATTTGTTATTATTGGAGCTTTTAACTTGAGTACAATGATTAATCTAAGTTGTAAGAATTTTGAGAAACTCTATCAGAATTTGTTTGAAAAATTGCGCGAAAACAACATTCGGTATGTTGGTAAAGGGTTTAAGCCGTTTGTGAGTAACTAACAGTTTACGGAGGGGCTTATGTATCTCACAGGTCGACCTGCCGCGCGTCTAATCCTGTGTAATCACTTCTGTAACACCCCTTTACGACGGATTGTAATATTTAAACTACTATCCAAGCGTGACAGCGATTTGAAAATGTACCAAGGAAGCAAGGAATATTTCGCTTGTGGAATCTAGACCAAAATGTTAACTAACATGGCCAAAACAGGCTTCGAGAATTAAGAAAAAAAATGAAAATTGGGTAATATTTGTTTAAATAATTAAAAAAACAATATATGGATAATTTGTAAAATAATTACCTTACGAAATACTTTTTTCTTGTTAAAGGTCATATGTACAGGTTGGGTTTATTTCATAAAATTAAAATATGAAGTAAAAGAATCACATTGAAATTATTTGCAACATTTTAGCATAACGCATTACGTCATAAATCACCGTCATAGCGCACCGATCAATAAAAGTTCGTATGACTTACTTCCCTTTGCTGTGACGTCACTCGTGATCCACTGAATGCGCCATGTAAAGGGCGTGAAGAGCGATCGCTGGTTAGAATTGGTGTTTTTCTTCAAATAAACGATCCTAAAGTCATAGTTTGGATTGACAGCGCATTTTCTTCATTGAATATGATACATTTTATAAGAATATCAATTTGAAAAAAGATGAATTAATAATTTAACCCGTGAATTTGCATGGATTTGTCATTGCGTAAACCTGTTCATATGAAAGGAATTGCTTGAAATTTGGACGATTTTCCTTGAATTAAATGATTCTTAAGTCATTGTTTGGCTTGACAGTGAATTTTGTATACTGGATAGTTTTCATATTATAAGAAGATCCATTTGAAAAAATAAATGAGTGACTTAACGCGTGAATTTACAAGGATATGTCAATGCGTTCATATGAAAGGAACGGCTTGAAATTGGGACGATTTTCCTCGAAATAGCATTCCTTAAGTCAATGTTTGGATTGACAGTGCATTTTCTTTATTGAATATGTTTCATATTATAAGAATATTCTTTTGAAAAAAAAAAGTAAGTGACGTAACGCGTAAATTTGAAAGGATTTGTAAATGTTTTCATATGTAAGAATCGGCTTGAAATTTTGACGATATTTGTTGAAACAGCTATTTTTATTAATATTTGTTGAAAAAAAACAAGAGTACTTTTTCGTCAATGATCGTGTATTAGCATTAAGGTTTTAATTGAGTAGTAAACAAAGACACAGGTCTGAATAAACGAATTGTCTTAACACCGTACATCGTATAACTATTAACTGTCAAATTCAGCCTGCATTGTCTTATCAATACATGAAATGAAACGGGAGAAGATCATAAATTGCGAACAAACAAACCGTATTATAACTCAACTTACTTGTGATACGAAGGTTATCCTTAACTCACATTTTCACTACACATCAACTTACTTGTGATACGAAGGTTATCCTTTAACTCACATTTTCACCACACATCCAAATTTCAAAACTAAACACTGGCACATTTAAGAGTATTTGTTAAAATCATCCGGCAACTTTCCAGTAACTCCACCACCAGTAAAAGGTCTATGAGTTCGAAATTGATTCCGATGTCGTCTTTCTAGATCAACTGTTAAGAACTTAAGAATTTTTCTTCATATTCACTTTACATTTATGTTCGTTTTCTCTCGTGTAAGTAGCCTTGACATATTGAGCATTTAATTTTCGGACAGGTTTAATAATTAACAGCTAAAACAAAAAAATCGTCATAGTTTATTTTACTAACAACCTTAAATAAACATATTTGAATTTATTTTTTATGATTTTGGAATTTAAATATCAATTTGACAAAACTTGAAATTGATGTTAAAACGTTTTTTTGTTGAAACATAGAGTTAATACCGTTTTGGTGAATACTGATTATCATATACTTATTGAAGTGTCAAACTATTCTAATAGAAAAGACAACATGTTCACTTCTTTGAATATCATAACGACAAAGTATCACACGTTATATCTTAACAATGGATTTTTAAGATAAATTTAATTGCCACGCATTGAAAGTGTGAAATTTGCCGCTTGTTATTTCATGTCTGGAATAGCAGAACGTGTCAGACCTGTTAATTAACAACAGAGATATTTAAGAGATTACCGCCAGAGGCTATCTTTCGCCTAAACAATAAAGGACTTGAGACTTGAAACATACTGTGCAAATGTGGCAGATTGGTGTTAATTTGCATCACGACCCTTAATCCTTGTAATGTCCGATGTCTGTTGATTGACCCTTTGTATGTGAGATAAACTGACAATAATCAATTAAATTGTAAACAAAGAGATTATGTTCAAATGTGCAAATTATATATTTAGTGATCTTATTACTAAATTATCAATATAAATTTGTAATAATCATGTTTGAACACCTGCATTTCAGTGTGACATACTAAACTTGCCGCCTTCGAAGTGAAAGTAACACAGCCTACTGTTCTTGTTTGGGGAATATATAATTTGCTTATTTGTAAAGTAAACACGGTCCAGTTAACTTATCGAAACTATTTGCAGCTTTTATGTTCGTCGGAAAACGGGAGAAACTCGCATCCCTGCGACCAAAAGCAGAATAACACCAGAAGACCTGTCAAAATACCATATTCAATATCCAATTTATGTTTCCCAAACACAATTCAACACTTAAAATGTCCGAAATTTGTGCAAAAACACCGTCGTTACTGAGAACTAGATTCTTCTTACTGTTAGTTCATATGACTTTGAAGCACAAATGACGTCACAACAAGGGAGATAAGTCATTCACAAAAATCGATAAAGGTGAATAAAAGTAGTCAAAAACAACATTTTTCGCTTCTATATGAGAAAAAAATCATTACCTCCGTCATAACGAAACCATAACCTAATTCAAAAACGATAATTAAAGAAAATTTTGTTTATCGGGAAATATGACCTTTAATATGTCTTGATAACATGTATTCTAAATTTAAATGGCTCGGTGTAAAGCTGATCTTTCTTCATATATTCAAAAGTCGGCTTAATTTTACACAAAGCAATCATTTTACAATGAAACATTTGTTTGCAGTATCAATTCTTGTCGTCTTCTGCAGCAATAACGTCGAAGACCGTTGTAAAATGTCACGTGTTTGTTAACTAAAATGATGTCAGGGGCCGTATTCCCTGCTTGACTTAAGTTAAAACTTAAGATGATTAGGAAATACGGCCCCAGGTCTTATTGTTTTTATATTTAAGAAAGCGTTGTAATTGAACAATGATAATTATTAGATTATTACTTTGTGTTGTTGTCGATATTAATCATCTTTGAATAACTACAACATAACTAATTGCTTTTTACGCATTAAAGTTGTTCAAAACTAGAGGTCCAACTTCGAATGATTGTTGTAAAGGGACATTAAGCAGCACTAGGGTTTAGTACATGTTCGACGAGTGATAAATAATGTGCTCACCGCTAATGCACGTAATAACTAAATGCGGAATACAAAACGGTTTATCACAAGTCTTGGTACAGCTGTGATTTTGCCTGTTACGGTCCTATAATTGTTATGATTGCCTTGTATGGTGTGTTTGTGCTTATAATTCAGTTCTTTTTCCAATTATTTGTTCGGTAAAATCAGAAAAATATGCTTTTGGCCATAACAGTTCATAAGTATATAAGAATATAAGTGATCCACATATCAGTCTATCGTCAGGAATAATCAAATAATACACGTATACATATACAACCATATACACGAAGCTCTTCATTCAGACACAAAAACATATAGACCCGCTCCCGAGAAAGGTGCAATTCTATCAACGTGTGTATTAATGTAACGACTTGTTTGACCAATTAAAATTGAAAACATTGTGACAAAACGAAAATGTACTGTTTGAAGTTTCTGCCTTTCTTATGTTGATTGTGTTGTTGTTGTTAATCAAAACTTGTCAAATAAGGCGTCTGCCAGAAAAGCCATCAACATAGTCGTTAGTGTGGGGAAGAAATGGACGAACAATTTTCTGAATTACATTTCTCATGAGATGGAATTGCCCGGTTTCCGTGCTATTTACACGTCGTTAGATTCACCCCTATAAATCGCGATCTCGCAAAAGCAGCACAATGGAATATGTAAATCTTGGGGGTGGGGGGCAAAAAAGGATAAATTGAATATTTTCATCAGATCTAGATTAACAAAGACGATGAGTTGTGTTCATAATCGCTGTTGAGTATTTAATCTCAGGACGATCTTTCGATGTATATTACTGAAAGGACACGTCATGGGAAACGGAATTATCACATAATTTGTTATAACTCTACACAAGGGGCCCGTTTTACTAAACAACTTACGGAAAAATGTTTGCGTAAGTCATAATTGATAAACATGGATAGTATCTTCAATGAAAGTACAATGTTGCAATGTGGCACTTCATTGGAAGCGCCTCGGAGAGACGATTCCAATGATGTGTCACTTTGCAATATTGCTTTGTCCACTATTGAAATAACTAAAAACTATTGTTTTAGACTTACGCAAATCTTAAGCGTAAACTGTTTAGTAAAACGGTACCCAGATCCCAACAAGGTGCTACGAGGTAAACGCTAGATACCAAAAAGGTAAGATGGAGCAAACATACAACAAAATGAAAGCACCTTTTAAATCAGAAATAAAATACACGAAACTTTTATACAACGTTTAGTTATCAAATCAATCCCATGAATTGAAAGTTTATTGTCAGATCAAAAAACACGATGAGTGCAAACTGTATATACACCGTTTAGTACAGGACAAAGAACCAAGCCTGTGACTTCTACGGCTTTCCTGGACCTATCATTACTAAGCTAGGGCTCTGAAGTGAACTGCCAAATACCACTCCCAAAAAATCAGAAATGTCGGTTGGGCTAGAACTGGGGACGCCGAGGTCTAAGTCGGGAAGACATTATTACCAACATAAACTATTGATACACATACCGATTTACGTATGATGCAGTTCATATCTACATAGTAAGGTGATTCCTATCTAAGGTGTTGATAACATACCATTGTTTGTTTGTTAAAAGAAGACCGATGTTCACCCTGTACCAGCCACGACATGATCGCCATTATACTGTAGGGGACCCTTATCCAAATTCATCCGACGTTATTTGTATCATAACCATTTTTTTGTTAAAGTTGGCGTTAACATGAAGTGTACTACAGCAGTAAAAAATCAAAATTTAAATTTACATCAAACCACTTAATGAAATGATATGGTACGTGTTGTCACGTGACCTATTGAAGATAAAACTTTCCAGGTCATTATGGTTTGTAAATTATAAAATATTCTGTGTAAGGCTAAACCTATTGTAACGTGGTCAACATTGTCTATCTTTGGGGCCTCTACATATTTGGTAAAGACAGCAGGCTTAATAAAATTTGTTATTGAAGCCTTCAAAATATGTAACTGAACTGGTATATTTCTTTGATAACGTATTAACCAATGTAGGAAACATGGTTTGTGCGTTTATGGTCAGCTTAACGACTTTTCTTACTATATGTAAATATATGTTCTTTTCATTCACCTTGTTTACAAACATTATTTAACACGTTGAAAACAAAACCAATTGGAAAGCAATTTTAAAAAAGGTGTCGTATGTTGTCACAATATATTTACAACATTTAGTAAAGGTATTTCTACCTACAAGTTAGACAAGTTCGGTATTTTGTCTATCTAATGTTTGTGCTTTTAACTGTTACATTCCAGTTAGCCTATATTTAAGATCATATGGCGGAGATAAAGTGTATATTGTAGATAATGGGTTTAGCTCCTGATCAGAATGCCTTATCATACACTCTGATCTAACTCCACACCGTTTGTCAAATGAGGTAACTTCCTTTAGATCTCCATTTATCTTTACGATAAGCAAGTCTTGGGTGATTAGACATGCCATATAGCGCCGGTATGGGACACTACAATATCGACCACAGGCATACCTGAAAAAAACATATCCAGGGTTCAATGCAAGACTATAGTAAGTGCTTCATGTTTATGAAGCACTTACAATAGTCTTGCATTGAACTATCGATATTCCTCCTCGGTAAAGCTGTGTAATTAGTAGGCAATGTTCGTGATAACACCTTTTGCTTGAGATATCAACAATGTCGTTTTGAAAGATAAAGTAGATTCATATACTTAAAACAGAATGAGTCGCTGTCAATCAGATGGTGCTACAAACATGCTCTGATCTAGTGCTGTACCGATTTACGGTTACATTAGAAGTTCATTTCTCGTATGACAAGGACTTTTCTAAATGGGCGGATTTAGACAAAGGCACGGCATAAATCACCGGCTCGTCCTATCGCCAAGATCTGGGGACGGTCTCGGATTTCCTGTGAAATTCAAGCAAGCGCCGTATATAATGGGGGAACAGCCCGGCTATTGCCGTAATCTATTGCATGTATGTTCATCTCTCTATAACGAAATGCCCATCAGTGGAAAACAGTGCGTGACTTTGAAATACAAATGTAGTTGAATATATTAACACACCCGTTTTGTTTTCTTCCTTTTTGTTTTTGAAATATAGTTTGATGAATCATATTTCGTTGTATTTTCCTGTTTATGTTTGATTTCTGTTTAATTTTGTTTCCTCCAAATTTTATTGCTTTAGATTAACACGCAAACATTAGATACTTGTAAAGGATAACATCCGAAAAAGACATTTTATGCGCACATGTTGCATATCATGTTCTATGACGTATTTCGTTATGCCATTGGTACCACGGCAAATGTTTAAGCGTAAATTAACATATACACTTTACATTACCTTGATACGTTGACAAACAACGATTCTAGGGATGGAGTGACACTTTTGCCTATTTGATAAATATCATCTCTCAGACCATAAAACGCATTTCAATTAGAGTAAATATGTTCCATCATGTATGCCTTAACGTTTGCCAAACTGCTCCCTTAGTAACATGAGATATTTTACTCCACTTTACTCAACAACATATAATGACTTAGTCTCCCGACTGACTTATGGAATGCCGATGGTTCTAACCGGCCCGATAAGCCATTGTTGGCAGTATTGGTTCGTCCTCAATAATTAATAGTCGGACATCGAAACATAACTAAAATAATGTTGGCGCAATGTAAAAACTATATGTATACATATAAGAACTTACATATAAGAACTTATTCATAGCGAGCTGCTGAACTATAAAAGAGTGAGATTTAAGCGAGTGTATTAATTCTTCTTTAACATGCAGATGGGATAGAATACGATATAAATATACCCGCAGTTATTGTAAAATGATATAAAAAGGAAAGCCATAAAGAGAAAGCTTAGCAGTCCCGAGTATTTGTACAATTTGAGAGCCTTTGAAAATTGGATGAACCAATGGAAAAGCGACTACCATTACCATACCATGTCAATACGACAGGTAAATCAGACACTATGCATACTATAAATGGAACGAATTGATACCAAATTCTAGCTTATTAGTTTTTTTCTTAGATTATCGAGAAATATCGGCACATAACTCTCCGATATTTCCACCATTAATTCCCCAACTCTTCTCTGCTAACGATTAGAAATTATGCATTGTACGGACGTCTTCACACATGCTGAATACATTGTAAATATCATTAGTAAGCTATAAACATGTCTTTATGTCTAATGCTGAATGATATGGTGATATGTTGTGTTATGTCAGAAGAGTCTATTACCTACACAAGATATTTAAACACTTTATTAAAAACAGCTTATACGACTGCCTTCGTTATTTGTTAAAAACAATTTCACGTCGCAGCTCAATCCAAAGAGTTGTATCAGTGTTATAAAACGAATATGATACAACCTAATCGGGTTGAACTATTACATAATAATTCAACCCGAATACGTTGTATCATATCCATTTATATGAAGCTGATACAGTATTTTAGGTCGGACTGCGGTGAGGTGTGTAAGGTATAGACTATCATATCTAGCTGTAAATCAGCCCACCGCCCACAAGTGGCTGTGTCGTACAGTAATAAGTATGATCCATTACAATAAGGTATGTACGTGTCGACGACGTACATGCACGTGGGTGGACAGGGACGACTAGTAATTGATTCGATATATTATATACAAGTCAGTTATGGATGTTACAGTCAGTAATAGATTATATAACAATGTTGTCCCTTTGTTTCAGGAATATGTATGATTATCCATGTATCCATTTTTACCGAGAACGACCGAAGTAATCCGACAAATGAATAGGTTCCAAGAGGCATAATAGTTGAGATAGTTAAAATAAAATGAAAATAGAAAACTACCTAAACTTGGGATCTATGAAACGCTGGCACGATTGAGGCACAGGAAGGCACGCACAAAGACTTCGCTGTCCTGCTTTCACAAGCATTTATCTGGCGTTTCAGTGTTTATCGATTGAATGGTTACGTGAAACGATTGCGTATGAGAAGCTTCATTGAGACTTATTCAACTTAAGTTTGAAAAGTAAAGAGTACGATTAAAATTCACAAAACAAGTAGTCATTTTAAATTTGCTCGAAGATATCTTTTTTTTTTAAGAAACCGTGGTTGGTTTCAACTTACTTTATAGTCATTTACGTGTACTTCATAGTCATTTACGTGTACTTGAAGTTGTAAACAATTACCTTCAATTATGTTTTCTTTGATACCTTTAGGCGGGTCTCTGGCCCCGGAAAATATTTTTTTCTTTTACCCCGAAAGGTAGAAAATTTCCGCTGGTGCCAGGGTGTAGAAGAGGTATAGAGATGTCAATTTAGGGGGGATGCCAAAGATGAAAGTGGTGCAGATTTTTTCTACAGTCCATTTTGTTACCCCACCCACCCTAAAACAATGATATTTTTGAAAAATCAAAAAATCAATTTTGGTTTTTTCCATGAACCATTATAAACAGACTTTACATAGTGTCTTAAGATGTTTTACTTTATTTTTGGGTAAGAATAAGTAGTTTTGATGAAAACATGGATATAAGTCCTTTGAACGTGAAACATTTAAAGCAATACTTGCGCTAATATACACTCAAATTGTGAAAGTCCTTGAATAATTGAGAATGCACTCAAACGGACTTTAAATTCCCTTTTACAGAGGAATTGAGAAGGTAACACATTAATATGATGCTTTTAAAAGAGTGATTACTCTAAGGTTTGTTTACAAATAGCGTTAAAACTAGGTCAACCGAGAAACTCCAGGAACCAATGAACCCCGAAAAAATCTCCATTTTGAATGTTCACGTTGTTAATATTGGATAAATGACAGTATTTTTATGTGTTTCGCGTGATTTTTCTAACCAGGTGATCGCCACTCGTTAATCTGAGCCCTCCTTGCTATTTCAGATGTTACTTAAATGTAAACTATGAAGTTAAATTGGTGGGCACCGAATTTGTAAAAAAATAGCACTTTGAAAAATAAATAATAAATAGTGCAGGCGTTATATTGTCTTGATCAAGTGGTTTTTCGCTATGTTTTAACATATTCTATCTTAATCTGTAACTCATTTTACCCAGTTTTGCAGTTTTTCTGAGCGCTAGTTTGCTTTTAAAAGAAAGCCTGTAGCATACTCGTGCATAATTTGCCAAAATGACACCAATGAGCCTATCAGAAATACACCAAGTCAAGGAGTCTAAAGCTTTTTTGATACACTAGAGAGCTGAGATGAAGCTGTGGTAGTGACACAAAAAGATAGTTTGACAACATTGTTAACAAATCAAGTTGTGTCCTGAAAATGAGTGACCCAAATAAGGAAATCATTTTGCACAAAAGCTGCTATATTACATTTACAAGCAATCACCATACATCGAGGCTTAAACAACAAAACCAGGACAACGATTCAAAGGGTCTATATTCTTTTATGAAGGTGTTCATTCAACTGGAAAGATCTTTGCATTTTTTTGTGAAAAGAAATCGTACAAGAAAAACAAGCAGTAGATTGATATTGCAACATTCGAATTTTGCAAAACATTAGAGAGCAGAACAAGAGAAGGGTGTGATACACATTTCGACTGCAAAGTGGGTGATTATAGCAAACTTATTGCCAATGAAGCTAACTATCACAGAGAATTTCACAGCAGATACATTAAGCAAGATGGAGGAGGGCAGTGGTCAAGGGGTAGAGCCTCAGCCTCGGAACTTGGGTGTCATGGGTTTGAATCCCGTGAGTAGCGGGATCTGCCCTGCAACCTTTTATTTATCTATATTCAGCGTGAGCACTGGTTATGTATCCAGGAAGCAGAATCGAGCATGATTTATCAACATTGTAAAATCTTGTTTCACAATCGATGTAGAATAAATAAGTTTAAACTAAGCAATATGTCACAGAGTGCAGTAGCATTAACAATGAAAATGTGCACAATACAGCACTGGAGAATCTTATCAGTGAAATACATGCAGATCTTACTGTTTTGCTGCATAAGTACCACACCTGTTGAGTAAATCAATGCCAAAAGAGGAAGAAAACACGTTGGGTACAATAATCTCAAAGCCATACTTGAGTCAATTTATGCTCACAGATTGCAATTTCTTAAATCACATCTAAAAGGGAATTCTGACATAATTGTTGATAATGATCTTGGACTTGAAGACGTTATCAACCATGCAGCAAACCTAAACAGGGGCAGTAACTTTACAAAGCTAAAATCTGATCTGTTAGGAGAGAATGAACCAATACCTCAGTGTGATTTTGTTTTCATTCTGCACTGTTACTGCGATTAAAGAAGTGTGACTTAAATTGAATTGTATTGAAGTTCAGCCTCTCGACCCTTCTATGATGACCATTGAATAAGAGGAGAAAATAGTGCCACATGAGCTCTCTATTTTTCTTGCTTGGATTCTTTTGGCCGAGGAAAATGTGAAACTGGAAACCGTCCTACATAAAGGAGAAGTGTCCCTCACTGCATCAAAAAAGTGTTGTTGATATGTCAAGATATCTTTTATACAATCAGGTAGTAAATGCAAGATACCAAAGCATATACATGTGTAGGACTTGGTTTTGCAATCCACCAGCTCACGCAGTCCTAAGGAGCAATTGCATTGGTGAATAAAAATGGACATAGCATCAGCTATGATGAATTAGAACGCATAGACACTTGTTGGGCTAATACTGTTGACAAAAAGTAGTCTCTGTAGCTGCAAACATTACATCATGTGTTACAATTTGGGCAGTTGGAGATGACTTCATCAGAGCTGCAGAGTCACTTGATAAACACCTGGCCATTGTGAAAATGGTTATGTATCAAGTTGACAGCAACAATAACCCAATGCATGAAAACAGCAGGCCACCCGTGAGGACCTCTGAGATACTGGAATGTCCCTGAAAATTACATGGTCCATTGCATTTTTACGGAAAGACCATCACACGGTGGTTCTTTTCCTGCTCAGAGGAGTACAGAAATGAAAGAGCCTTAGACAACTAATTTACTGAATTGCTAATGATGCCCACCAAACTGTTTAAAATGGACATTGATTGCCTTGAAAATTAACTGCCAGGATGGACAGTGTTTATGCAAAAGTGAGTCACAAGTCAAGCAATCCTAAAATCCCAAACTGGTTATTATCCAATGATCCCAGCCTCTGCCACAAAATACAATACTATCTACACCTTCAAGAGAATGTTCCCAGCCCTTGGTCCAAACTTGAAATATGTCACATAAAGCTCGCTTGATCAAATGGAAGAATATGAATGAGTTCCAAAATGATAAGTTGGAAATGGGGGAATGTACAGGGTCATGAACTTCATGGGTAATAAAGGAAAGATTATGGAGGAGAATGGATTGGAAGATGTTTTTGTGGAATTAAATGTGTATGACCCTAATGTTGTACAGGTCATCCTAAAAAGAAAATCAAACAACAGAGAAATAAGAGTTGAAAGAATCTGTAAACAGATTGAAATAGAAGGCATTTGGGGAATGGTGCTCATGCAAAACAAACTGCCTGTCGCGACGATGCAGTTGCTGAAAAAAAAGACTGGTGTTCTGGTTTTCCAATGCATGTCTGTGTGATGATGAACATGTATAAATAGACAAGAACATTTCTTGAATTCAGAGAGTGATGAAGATGATAAAGCATCAGACATGACGTGAAATCAACACAAAAACACATAAGGAAACCTTATGACAGAGTGATATAAATAAAGTAACCAGGTTTAAAATGGCTTAAAATGACAAAACCAACGTCTTCAAATGATAATTCATTGGGAGATAACAATGAATGTAAGCTATGCAAATAATGTATACATAAAGTGTGCGTTTTGTAAGATACTCATATAATTGCAAATATGAAGCTTTTTGATAGGGCAATACATGCAGTACATAATGCGGAAGCATTTTAAATGGCTATTATTGTCTCCTCTGCTGACTTAATTAGACATGATCTCTAATTAATCTTAGGCTAAGTGTTGATTTATACATTGTAAAAAGAATTCACAAAGCTGCTCCATGAGCTTTTCATATTAATTTAGCGCAATATTAAAAGATCACGAATTTCGTCAACCTTATGTGACCATTCATGGAGGCCGCCGGTTTTTTTAAATTGATATAAGTTCTGGTTCATAAATGATTTCAAACAAAATCTAATGTTGTGACCACTTTGTTTAACAATATCTGTCAGAAAACTCATAAAGATTGTCACAAACAGAATGTGTTGATGGTATACAGTAACATAAGTGCCAATACCAACTACAAGTAACCACCCTGTTGCTATACATTTTAGTTCAAGTGAGTCGAAAAGTAGGTGTTTTTATGTAGCATATGCAAGCATATGATATTGCCCTCAGCAAACTTATTAAAATCAAACTGTCTTAAGGACAATTGCCTAAATCTAGATAAAAAACTACATGAATTAGTCTTTTACTCAATATATTACTCAATATATTGTAAATACATAGTGCTCATGTAAAATTGTTGAATAACATTTTACAAAAAGACGCAACAAAAGCAGCAGGAAAATGTCAACATTGACATTCAAATATCTATTTTTGATAAGCAAGGCCTCAAAATACCAATATATTATATATTCCATGCAAACTAATTAGTTTCAATGATGTTAATGGATGATAAGAATGGTAGAATGGGCAATTGGTATATATAAGTGATGTAAAGAAAAAGAACAAAAGCAAATGACGGTCATGTTACAAAACTTCATTTTTTAAAAATCTGCACCACTTTTAGAAGTGGCATCCCCTCTAGAACTTTCAGGGATACTTTAGGCTATTTAAAAACACCAATGAAAATTTTCTACCCTTTGGGGTAAAAGAACTTCTTTTTTAAGCCTCTTTTCGGGCCTGAGATTCCCGCCTACTTCAGGAAATATGGATTTACACATATTTCTTAGCTAAATAAGAGCAGTGTTGAAATATAGTATGTAGGTCATATCTTTTAAGTCACGTGATGCATTTAATAGCATGTACCATGCGTTACTTGTGAATATACATTATGGCGGAATTCTGATGTGAAGAAAGGAAACAATAACCTAAATGTATTAGAAATGTGTATGCAATGATCTTGGAGAATACCCAATAGTGTTTCGGTTTCAGTATTAAGAGCAACGTCAGTGTGTTGATGAAAGAAAGTCAGCACATATTATTTGCCTGGTTTCGGTGTGACGTTTTCGTCTATATTGCCTTATATATAAGTTATCTCTATATATAGACAGTCTCACTATCAATACATTTGATTTTTCTAAGATTTTACCAGTCTCCTGTATACCTGATTAGGGAGGTATATGTATCACATATTTTAGATTTTAGCTGTGATATATTTTTCAGTCTATGTACAAATGACAAAACTTATTAGATAAAAAAGAAATACTTTCTCATTAGCTTACAATCGTATAAAAGAAAACGAACTCATGCTGGCGTATTTTCGGTATTGTATGCCTTATATCGTAGCGACACTGTTGTACTTTAGTGGTCTTGTAGAATTGTACTACGTATCACAGTTATGAATCGTGTTATAAATTTCAAAAATAGCTGACGGTCCTAATGCTATTCCATAATGGAGCCATATACCATGTACTAAATTAAAAGGTGTGAAGGCGAGCCAAGAAAACACCCTTGTCCCAAAGCAATGCTGATGTTGCAGTATGTATGCAAAGAGTGCAGTGTGTGCCAGCATGAGATTATGTAACATGAGTGCCGGGATATGCGTGGACCCCAGACGACTATATTCACGACTGGGATATGCACTCGGCTTATCTTTCAATGTGTCGTTTAACGATAAATCATCTCATGCGACGCGGTAAAACGGAGGGTGAATTTCCATCCTGTGTGAAAATGCCGCCAAAAAAAGCCTACATAATTCATACGGGCTTGTTTGGGGCGACACTTTATCAATTGTATTTTGGAACTGTTTCAGTACGGTATCTGCTACGTTTACATCCTCACTTTCACGAACGCACTCCTCATATTCGACAAACTATTAGTGCTAGGTTATGTAAAGGTGTATATTCTAAGGACGGAATTAGCCACGTTCGGTCACCGAACTTGGAATAGAAACGATGTGTTCATGATAAATGTATGTATGCATCGAGGTATTACCATTGTATGTGTCTGTGCTGTCCAACATAGACACGCATGATGGTATCACCGAGCTTTCATTTAATGCCCTGGGACCCTATGTGGCCTGATGGTTAAAGGGTTCGAATTCAGAACTTAAAATCACAAGGTCCCACCTCGATTGTGTTTAAATCCCGGTGACGGCATTTGGGTTTTCATGAGAGGTAGTCCCCTGGCTGACTTACGGAATGCCAATAATCCTGACTTGACCAGCCCTTATGGGCAGTTGCTTATGTAGTCTTACTCCATCAATTAAAGTCGGGCATCGCAACATAACTGAGATAATGTTGACGCGACATAAAACCCTCATAAATCTAACGGTTTATGTTGTTGACTTTAACTTAGGGGTCCCAGATCCTTTCTTCACCAGCGCCATTTGCTTCCTTGGAATCCTCGTGTCACTTTAGGGGACTCGCTTAGTCCTGGTCAATTCTAATATAGTCGTAATATAGCTCGAACACGGTTTACAGTCAAGCCGCTTAAAACAGTCTTACTCCAGAATCAATCTTTCCACACTGTTTGGTGTAGGGTAAGTTTGTGGTAACACTGACCAAGAAAGGTCTGTCATGGAAATGATAGACCATATCCTCTTTCAAAAACATGCTTTAACTATCTTGGGTTTTTATCGTGTTAGATATATTTCAAAACAGTGTCCTGTCAGTGTGTTATTACTTGAGAAATAAAATAATGGTAAAAAAGCATACCACCTAGTTGTGTGTGTCACTGGTGCAGTGCGCATTGGAATTAAATTACGGTGTTAGGTTGCAAATAAAACAACGGCATTGCATTTTAGTGCATTTTTTAATGTTACACTGTAGAAACATAGCATTAATGTACATGGTTTATGCGTTGATATGTCTCGTGTTAACGAAATACGTTATCATAGACATAAAAATACATATATTGTTAAAATAAACCATTTTCTTTTACCAATGTCCAATAGAGCATCAACGACGTATTACTGTGAAGATTAGATTTTAGGCTCTTGGAAAGGAACGGATTTACAAATTACTATCGAAAGGACAAGTTCTTTTATAGACATAATTGAAAATAAAACGCACATACACCTTGTACCCGAACAAAAAACGATTCCATGAAAAACAAAAACCTCAAGACAAAAAAGAAAAAAATCAATCCTCTTCTAGACCAATGGCAGAACAAGACAAAAACAGATTCATCAAGGAGCGCTTGAGAGCTAGCATGGAGCCAGAATCCACTTAAGATTCCATTCTTCATATTTGGAAGGAACCCCCAAACCAATTATTTGGGATTCTATCATTTTGTAATCCACTTTTCCCGCGCTAACCCAATCAAATCGCTAATATTGACATCCACACCGGAGAGCTCCAAAGCCCGGCCACACGACAATGTAATTACCCCAATGGAGCGCTAATGAGCCGCAAACTAATCATTGTTTTAGCATCTTTTCATTGCCGCTCATTGATTTTGATCCGTTTAATGACAGTTTAGATGCTAAAATAAAGGCGTTGATTGGTGATTATACGGGCAGGGGGAAAAAATTGAGCTGGATTCCCGGAAAGGCGCTGTCATGCACGTATTATGATGAACTTCAAAGAGGAGAGTTGTTTCAGAGGAAATCATTTACAAATTCGTTGTATATTCATTTCATTTATATTGTCATGAATACGTTCTTACTAAACGACACTTTGACATTTCTCCTCACATGAATAAGGCTTTAGTCAGACGCCATCAATATAATCGTAAAGGTAACAATAGCTTCTGGCAGTTTATAATGTGGTTTAGAACAAGGCAATTGGCACATACACTGTTTGCACTTTTCGACTGATATCTACAGAAGTAGAGAACAGTTAAGAACAAGGCAGTTGGCGCATATAAACCTTTTGCACTTTTCGATTGGTATTTCCAAAGAATATATTAAATAAAGTTTATGTATATACCGTTGGTTTTAAAAGGCTCAAACCCTTCATAAGTCCACAACAGCGACTGATGGACGAAAACGTTTGTCAATGTTATATCCAGACCAACCAAATCTTAGTTATGCAGATAGGCCAAATATGAGCTTCTTGCATGACATGTAAGAAACTTTCGGCAATCTTGTTAATTATGGCGTAAGAATTGTAAGGTATCCAAAATAGTCACCCTCAACCCAAAGTCAATGCGTCATTAAACCCTTAGAATCCTGAGTAATTTTCTAGAAATATATTTGTGTGTCGTCTGCTTTCTAAAAACCTTAAACATCTTTCTTAGTTTTTATAAGAAATGATATTCAAAGTAGCAAACAGGTTAGATCAAAGCCGACAATTTACTTGGCTACTGGCCTGAATCTAACCTGTTTGCATAAGCATGAAGTCCGTTCCATCACTATAAGGGTTAAAGTTGGGATACATGTATACTTATATTACAAGGTAAGAACTATATAAATGGTCAAAATTGCACACAGAAACAGACGTAACTGTATGATTTGCTCCATATAGTCTTTTTGGAATTGATGAGAGTTTAGAAAGGGAGTGTGAAACTACTCATTGCAAGCATTCTTTTCCTTTTACAACAATGTGTACACATTTTGATTTTAATCTAATTTACTAAATCATAAGCTAGCATTAAAGTATATACTGTACAAGGAGAAACTAGTAATATTTCCGATCGTAATTATGTACATGGGTAGGTTCGGCCTTGGGAGGGCGCCAACACTTATGTTACCAACTAGGTCAATGTTTAATCCCAAACGGTTACAAATATTCGATATAATTCTGACCCATTCCCCCGTATCGAAATTTGGACTGGTCCAAAATTAAAGCAACATTAGACGACAATAAACAGAATGGGGGTAATCATGTTAATGATTTTGTCAAGTAAAGGACATTGTAACATGAAGATGAAACGTTCACGAATAAGAAAAATACTCTTTATGGCCAACGACAGTCGTGGATGTTTTGGGTGCGACGGAGTGAATCACAAAGCTATGGCATAAACCTCTTGTTATTTATAGATATTCATGTATAAGTCATTTATGGAGGGAGATATGGAAGGGAACGTGTTCTAGAACTATACGTGAAAGGTAGAACCAAGACGGAATTGTCCGAACCTATTTCTGTTTAAAAGGTATTGATGATGGTTTGTGATACATACCGTCTTCAACAATATTTGAGTCATATCATATCGATCGATACCCTATGTATTTTCTAACCAGGAGAACGTTTTACTAATCAATTTGGAGAAATAATTGCGTCAGTCAAAACTAAAATGCATGTAGATTATCTTAAATGTAAGTACAATCTTGTAAGATAACACATCATTGGAAGTGTCCATCGAAATGTGTCGGAAAAACAATTCTAACGGTGTTACTTTGCAACATGGCTTATATCAATACAAAAATGCGAGCTAATATTCTTTTGAACTTACACACATTTTTGGTGTAAAATGGGTCCATAAAACATGGTAGTTATTTCTACATGTATTATTATGACTTCTGATGCTGCCATCAATTTGGACCAATCACAATGCCCTTTCTACGGGGGAAACTTATCTATAAACAAACCCTACCTCTGTGAAACCGGACCATTATAATCATGTTTTCGTTTGTACATTACGTACTGCGGTCATTGTTTACATTTGTGTATTGGTCCGTTTCTATTCTGGTGACTAACATAAACCCCTCTGGCTATTCTCCAATAACCCAACACTATGCATACCCGATTTATCGCAAATACACAACGAACTTTTGAAATAATTATATATCAGTTATTCATGTTCTAATTCGTCTCAAGTAAAAAATGGTTTTTAGAAGATACAATGGGGAACTTGGCTGATTTCTCAATATAACAAATTCGTTTCTGACCAGTACAAATAAACGAGACCAATTCTTATGGACAGGGTTATGTTACCTCTATACATATCCAAATGTATTGCATATTTTACTATTGAAATGTTAAATATAATTCCACGTCTTCTATCTGTCGCTGAACAACCATTTCTCAAAATTCTCTTTAAGTAGATTCAATGTTTTGATACATGGACGTATGTGGGTTTTCTAGAAGCAGTATTGTTCTGTTCTTTATCAGATCATATTTTGTTTATGCTCATTAGAACTTAGCACACATAAAACAGGTTTATAGAGGTATCTATGGACTTACCTGTGTATCTATTATATATTCTGTAACTATGTAGATGTTAACGGATATATATTGTATGTTTTACTGGGTGTGTTACATTGCAGTGATATAAAACATACCTTAATGGGGATTCTGTTAAACAGCATCTGGCTTGTGTGCAGTATAAACAGGTGATGCTTCACAAATCTGGAAAGAGAACAAAGTCCTGTAGAATATGTTTAAACACTATTAAGTAGCGTTAATCGTGAAGGAATGTTTCACAACTTAAGAACGTCAAAACTTATTATATCCAATCCTTTTCGAGGGTTAAAGTAGATAATATACGTATGTCCAACTTGATTACAAAATCAAAGTCCAAAACCATGTCAACGGTGATATAAACCAAAGGAAGACCAATGTCTTTAGAGCATATTTGATTAATCAATTCCGGTAAGAGTATTTGAATTCATACATCAAATGAAATTTTAAATTCCAGAATTAAGTTACATCTTTTGCGACAAAAGGAGGCATGTATCGAAACTAAATTTATATTAGGACTGGTTTTGCACACTGTTTTAACAGGCTATAAGTCTAATAGTTTAGATGTTGTAGATGATGTACTTTGTACAAGTCTAAATAAAAGTATATTCTGTTCTGTTCTGTTCTAACAGTGGCGGTTAAGTGCAACTAGCAATTCATCTGTTTTTGTCTTTCCAATACGATATACCATTTTTTTATACAAACTAAGCTTAGTCATATTTTGATAAACCCTACATGAACACATATTATCTTTTGTGATAGACGAGTAAGTCATACTTTGATAACCCCCACATGAACACATAGTGTCTTTTGTGATAGACGAGTAAGTCATACTTTGATAACCCCAACATGAACACATATTGTCTTTTGTGATAGACGAGTAAGTCATACTTTGATAAACCCCACATGAACACATATTGTCTTTTGTGATAGACGAGTTAGTCATACTTTGATAAACCCCCACATGAACACATATTGTCTTTTGTGATAGACGACTTAGTCATACTTTGATAAACCCCACATGAACACATATTGTCTTTTGTGATATACGAGTTAGTCATACTCTGATAAACCCCCACATGAACACATGTTGTCTTTTGTGATAGACGAGTTAGTCATACTTTGATAAACCCCCACATGAACACATAGTGTCTTTTGTGATAGACGAGTTAGTCATACTTTGATAACCCCCACATGAACACATATTGTCTTTTGTGATAGACGAGTTAGTCATACTTTGATAAACCCCACATGAACACATATTGTCTTTTGTGATAGACGAGTTAGTCATACTTTGATAAACCCCACTTGAACACATATTCACTTTTGTGATATACGAGTTACTCATACTTTGATAAAACCCCACATGAACACATATTGTCTTTTGTGATAGACGAGTTACTCATACTTTGATAAACCCCACATGAACACATATTGTCTTTTGTGATAGACGAGTTACTCATACTTTGATAAACCCCACATGAACACATATTGTCTTTTGTGATAGACGAGTTACTCATACTTTGATAAACCCCACATGAAAATATATTATCTTTTGTGATAGACGAGTTAGTCATACTTTGATAAACCCTACATGAACACATATTGTCTTTTGTGATAGACGAGTTACTCATACTTTGATAAACCCCACATGAACACATATTGTCTTTTGTGATAGACGAGTTACTCATACTTTGATAAACCCCACATGAACATATATTGTCTTTTGTGATAGACGAGTTAGTCATATAGTACATTGCATTTAACTATTGAAACATCATAGAAATAAAAACAAAATATTGACGAACAGTAAACATTTTGCACACATCAGAGCCGCGGATTCAGGACCACTGTACTGTAAAACGGACTTTGTACAGATAGACACCGGCTACTCCATGAAAGTGCAAAACATTTGATATCTTTTTCTTGACATGGCAATATGTTATCGTAAACTAAATTCATTTAATCTAATAGGAAAATTGTCTTGATTCACAAATGTATTTTCGCAATCTAAAAGTAAATAGTCATTTTGATAAAATGAGATATTACAATCTAGTCATGTCTTCACTGTCTAACTTAAATCCTTTTGATATAAATAAGCGAGTTAGGGAATATTGTGAACGAAATCATACACCCCACGTGGGAAGCATTAATCGTCTTTATGTAGAAAGTTTTCTTTTTAGTGGCTTCCCTTATATGTAAAATGTTACGGTACATGTACACCCGACTGAACCCGGAAATAATAATCCATATCAAAATGTCAACACCGGGTTTTAATGTTAAAATATAACAATACAGGCGACCCGAGAAGTGAATGGACCTAATGTGCTCCAATCTCATTGTAAACCTGTATTATAAAAATGCATTGTTGCGCCAAAAATCAAGGTCAACCCATTGTATCCAATTATATATACATCGGATCAAGTTACGCCACACAATAGTGTTGACCTTAAATGACCATAGAAAACGATTTATCTGTCTCGGGGATTGATATAAAAAGAGTGCCTTTTGAACGCGTACCAAACTAAGTACAATGGCCCAACAGTTGCAATTGTCCGGGCCTGAATAGACCTTTTATGTTGCATTATTTTTATTCGCCGAACATTTTCAATAGCCGGAATTTCTGTCTATACCTCACTGGGTCAATGCGATCTATCTGGCTTACTAGGGCTGAAAATTAGTGAATGGAATAGGCTTCTTGTCAACAATCGGCCGCTTTCCAATTGACCTATATGTATACCATTGAATACAAACCACCTTTTGTGTAGGAATTGAATGAAACGAGCGTATAGTTGCAATATTATTCAAATGAGAGTTAGTTTAGAAGTGCGAGAGAGACGAACAGGTCTATACAGTGTTAACAGTGTTGTATTATGTTATGGTATTCTTAAGCTAAGCTGAATTGATTCATGAATATGGAGCCATCAGTCAACTTACCTTAGAAAATGCAACGCAATCAATGACGGTTATGGTGAAGCCACAGTGCATTCAATATTTTTGTTTATTGCTGGACCTACCTTTGCGGCATGTATTCATGGTATTTCCATATTGAGGAATTTATGTGAACAAGAACTATTCATTATTGTGCAAAAAGTCATTGTGAAGTTTGCTGATATGATTTGGTATAAGTGACTATTAAATTTCTTACATTTGTTGATTTGAGCGGCAGCGGTCGGAATACTTATGAAGACTTAGAAAGACAACGGATAGTTAACACTAACACATTAATTTCATGCGTAATATATATGAATTTTGCCTATGTACTTTATAATATGATTATCTGTGTGTTTCATATCATTATGTATTGTTGCGTGTTGTACAATTCACAACTTAGATTCATTATCTTCTGGTGTAAGATGAATGAATTTGTGAACTTGCAAACGTGTAACATTGAAGCAAACACTGTGCAACTACATAAACAGGGACAATGAACAGGCGAAATGATGCCGTGGAATAATAAAATAAGCGTTGCGGCATGTCGTAAAGTTCCATTCATATATTCAAATAAAACGAACGAACGATTCCCATTGGACGAGGACACTGCATGGTCGTTAAGGGACATGCGGACTAATTGGAAAGCAATTAACGGTCTCCAAGTCGTTCGACACATTGATACGTATCGAGGATCTATTATTACATGCATTTAGGCGTTATTGTTTTAATTAACAGACAGGTGATCGCGATGCAAAGGCCCGATACGCATCTACGCTAGACGGAAAAATTACCCGCGAGCGGTGTCACGAATAATTAAATAGTCGGGAATCGCTGTCGTCCTTCAAAACCACCTGGTTTAGAGCGCAGACAGTGAAATCGTCCTCGTAACTCCAAAATACAGTAACGCATTCATTAAAATGATGGGGTTGCTGTATTTTGGAGTTACAGCCACTAGATTTGCAGCTTTATCATAAAATCGCAAAGCCGGAAAATGACGAAGGTTGACGGAACTGCATGCTCGGTGCAGTGTTCAATTCCGGCAAATTGCATTGTTAGTTCATTAGGATTTAACGAGGTTTTGAATTTCAAACGTTTGTGAAATTGTATTTTAACCGTTACATATGCATACATTGGCGGTTTGTGGTAAGACCAAACGACCAATGCAGTCCCAACATTTGCGCTATTATAAAACAAAATGGAACCGACAATGTTGTGTTTTGTAAATTAGCTCTAAGATATTGATTATCACCTCGATCAGTGGTTAGGACAAGCAACCGTATGGTACAGGGTACCATTTTACTAAAGATTTTCTCCGAGACGCTTCTAATGAGGTGTCACATTACAATAGTATTCTTTCATTTAAGATACTATCCATGTTTATCGGTTTTGACTAACGCGAATGTTGTTTAGTAAAACGGTACCCTGATGAAGAGCGCTTACCATGAACAATGATAGATTCGCTGGTATCCGTAATATGACAGGATTACTGTTGAAAATGTCGTAAATTATATATACTACCACCCAACTCAAAGCATGGACGGGGTATTGATCGATCAGTAGTAAACTGAATGGTCTACAAAGTCGGATCTGGATCAACAACCATGACGATGTTTAAAGACGCATTGCTATTTCCTCTGGCAGTGGCCAATTTCAAACAAAACGATATCATTAAGGTAAAATTCCAATAATCTGCTATTTTGAAAATTTTCTTTCGTCGGATTAAATCGGTCGTTCTCGACTTACTCCGGTCAGACCGGAAATGTTCGGTTTTATACGAATAGTTCCAGCTCAGACCACTGTATACCGAGAACGATCGAAGTAATCCGATGAAAAATAAATGTTTCAAAATAGTGGATTATGGGTATTTTACCCTAATATATTACTAAACAGTAACGGCATTTTACCACTTTATTGCAGACTACTCTGGAAAACACAAGTGGAAAAGGAGAAATTGCTCTTAAATGTTTAAAGATAGCGGATAATGGGAATTCTACCTTAATGGTCGGTTTTTAATAAGCCAATTCGGTGAGTACTTGCTGGTTAGAGAGAGTGTCTGTTGCATGTTCTCTTTAAAGAGTACAAACCCTGTGTACGATATCAGGTTACAGCGAGATGACACGTTTATTGTTATTAGCGCGATACGCTTAGTTGGCCACGTGCAATAATAATTCTAATGTCTTCGAGTTGCAACCGCATGCAGCATTTATGGCGGTTATTTGATAGTCAACGTTTCATTTTAACCCTATGGGGAGTAATGTTTTTAAAATATTTTCTAACCTCCATATGCATACGGGGATAGTGGAAACCGTGTATTTAGAATATTAATGCAAATGCGACCGTTACGACAAGTATTTTGTAGAGCATCGGCCTCGGGACACGAGGGTCTTGGGTTTGAATCCCGTGAGTGGCGGGATCTGCGTTGCGAAATTTCATTAATCTACAATTTCCGCGAGTACTGGTTATGGTTCCAAAAACCAGAGTCGAAAGTGATTTATCTAAGTTGTAAGAACTTGTTTCACAATCAATGAAAAATAATATAAGTTTATACTAAACTAAACTAGATATTTTTCGAATGCAAATGCAAGTTAGCGAGGGTAAACTCCTTCGTCAACCAGAGCTACCCTGCATCGTGTTCACTTCGAATCACATACAGACATCTTTCTTTTATACTTCGTACTGCTGTTTGTTTTTTACTAAACATATAGTAGAGCTTTTGAAGAAGTAATGGTAACGTAAGCAAACCGACCAACACGTACAATGCCGTCGACAGCAAACATAACACAAATTCATTTTGCTGCTCTAGCAGTAATGTCACACAAAACAGTTCCATTATACAACTATGTTATGTCCTCATGGCCCAATACTATAAACAGTTTAATGATATTCTGTAATAATACAAGAGTCCTGCGTGGCTCAGTGACTAAGGCCGTGAACTAAGAACTCTGGAGTCCCGCGTCCAAAACCCACCGGTACCTCTGTTTTCGTGAGAGTAGCCCTTGATAAGTCCTTTCAGAGCACTAGCCGAGTGGTGGATTTAGCAATGCGGTAGGATTCACAGGTTTATGCATTTACCCTGTACCAAACAGTAAACGGTAAACCGTATACGTATATAAGTACGTACCAACACCTTAAAAGCCTCTTAAGAGCACGATTCGGTGAAGGCAATTCAAACTAGGTCGCTAATTGCAAAGAACACTGGTCAATTGCAACCTTAAATCCACGTGAGCAAAATACTGCATTGTTAATTAATAGCAGCTCATCCAATGATAGAAAACCTCGCTAATATAATACCAAATATGGTGCATATGCTTCCGTATTCAACATGCGAATATGGCTATTCTACTAATAGACCAGTCTGTTATTGACATACTCTAATTAATATTCGTGTTGTAGACTTCCAAATGATATACAAGTACGAACGGATGATAACAAGTGCAAATGTACGCCTTGGGTTTGTTTACTGTTTGACTTCCAACACCCATCCATATATATGTCAGTTACATTGGTATGTCCTGTTCGTACGGAAATGAAGGAATATCCGACGCTTTATTTGTCCTTAAGGGATGTGTAAAGATGGGCAGATCCACATTTCAGACCGCTTCCCTTATGTAAATTTGAATGAGCACGAAATTAGAAATAAAGCATTTATGTCTAAAAGTTTACATATACGGAAAGCCGAAAATTAGTTGCACATAAGCTGTAATGATATATGATATACGCTGAAGAATAGCCATTAACATCGTTTTGAATTCTTTAAATGTGTATAAGTGAATTACCATGCATTTAAATCTAAAAACTTGACGCCGATTTTGACATATACCGCATATGAGCCATAAATACTTACAGATGGATCGACGCTTCATGGATTAATCATGATTTCGATGAATTTTTATCAATTTTATATCAAACAACAACATAGAAACTGTATTGATTCAACAATTTATTTAACTGTCAAAATATTCTTCTCTACGTAAAAGCAACTTTAAGATTTCATTCTAAATCACTTATTTCTATTAATAAAGGTCACAGAATAATTTATGTTACAAGGAAATATATATGTGGGGCGTTGTTTTGATAGGTTGAGCTTTTGTATTAGAGTTTGTTTCCCACAACTTTTAACCAGGTCGATGTCAAATGCAGGTATGAGAGAGGGGTTACGTCAAATGCAGAAATCAAATCATGACACAAATATCACTGATTATCTGGAAAAAGAATATAACACACATCTGTCATAAACATTGTAGTGAGTAGATTTCATAGTAAAGTAAGGAGCGAACTCAAAACCCTCGCAATCATCTCATATTTACCAAACTAACCAACGTTCCCTTGTTCCCCATCCATACCCCATGTACCTTAAATGTGTCCTGGGCGAGACAATCAAGATACCAAAAATTATATAAGTGAGTTTCAGCAAAGCTGTATTACGCCATGAATAAGACACCACGTTAAGGTAGAATACCCATAATCCTTCATTTTGATACGTTTCCTTGAAGTCGGATTACTTCGGTCATTCGCAGCATACGTTGGTCAGGACCGGACCTATTCGGTTTGATACGAAAAGTTCAGGCACAGACCGATGTATGCCGAGAACAACCGTAATAATCCAACGAAAGAATATGTTTAAAAATGGCGGAACTTTTCGGTTAAACACAAATAGATCCGACTCAGACCTATATATACCGAGAACCGCCGGAGTAATCCGCCGAAAGAAAAGGTTTCAAAATGGCGAATCATGGATATTCTACATTAATTAAAAAAACGACTTCACATTCCTACCCCCAACCCACCGTCACACACACACCATTTTCAAGCGACCCGGTCATCAATTTATCTTGTAATTTGTCGACAAGCGGGGCCCACAAATCGTGCTAAATCCTAAAGCGGTAGACGTAAGAGCCCTGCCTCTTATCTCCTTAGCCACGGCTCGCTCGGCTGTTGTCTAGCAGTGCGCCCGTATCTGCACGGCGCCGACTCGGGTCTCCTTGTAGATATGCGTGATGGATTTATGTACTGTGGGTAAATCCCTCCCTTAGGCCAGGGTCGGACACGGGATACTTAATTGTTTGATGACGAAATACAAAAACAAAGATTTTTCCCTGAATTCTGTATGCATGTAGGTACGGAAACAGGTATTTTATTAGAGAACCCTCAATAAAAAAGCAAAGAAAATAAAAGTTTTTCTCCTGAATTATGGTACAGATAAAGATGAAGTCCAATATTTTATCATAAAACGGTTAATTATGAAAAAAAAAAAAAGGAAAAAAATAGATTTTTCCTGAAATCGGTATGAATGTAGGTACGGATAGAGATAGGCTAAGTGTTTTATTAAGAAATGTCTTTTACCCTGAATACTGTATGAATGTGAGTACGGATAGACATTAACTTAAGTACTTTGTTAGAAAACACACAGGCAAATGACCCATACTACAGGGTAACAGATACAACAAATATTCACAAAAATACATCGATGGCTTGAACATAACTATGCATGTGATAATAAAATATGTAAGCACTAAGTTGTAAAGAGTACTACATCCTACTAGGGTAATGTTAGGTTTAAAGTCTTACATTTAAGTTATTATATTCAATCTCGAATGAAAGCACACGAGGGTTGTTGTTCCTAACCAAACTCTATCTAATTAGTTTGCTTAATTTCTCTTTAGCTCTTACAAAAAATGAGAGGTCCGTCCGTTCTAAAGAATATTCTTCCTTATCAATTAGTATCATATATTGTTAAGAAAATCATCTTCGATATGAAATATATGGAAGTATTGTGCAAGGTTCAAGAGCATAAGGGAATAAAGTTTCACAATATATAAGACACCAGCGAGAAGTATTCAGCAATAGGTGTTCTGCCGCCTTTTAAAACAAAATAATGCAACCATTAGATTCCATGATGCATGCTGAAAGCTCCGTCTAACAAGTCGTTGAACTACAATGTACTGTCTACTGTGGGATAAACTTGGAAATAAGCTCTAATATTGTCTAGTTAAGGTAGAATTCCAATAATACGCCGTTTAAAAGGATTTTTTTCGTAGGATCACTTCGCCATTCTCGGTATACATTGATCTTGGCCTGAAGAAATCGGAGTAAAGTGACGAGTTCCAGCAACGAGCCATTAATACCGAGATCAACCGAGGTTATCCGACAAAACAGCGAGTTTAAAATGGCGGTTTATGGTTTTTCTACCTTAATACTCAAGCCTACAACCTAATGCACCGATCAGCGCGATGAAGTCTAGATAGATCGATAGAATACTCAAATATATCGTAATAAACTTTACAGTTTAGTTAGCATTTACCCACCAATCAAGTTAATTTTTCAGTTCCAAGTCAATCCCAAATTCTGTCTATCGGTTATTCATTCAATACAAGACATTCAGGTATGCGACTTGGAGACCAACTATAACCGAGAAGTTATTGACTTCCCGTTAAGCCTGAGTCAATATGGAAGTGGATTATTGGGGCTCCGACCCGACATGCGGTTTGCACTGGGCTTAGGTGCGGAACACTCTTTAACGGAGCATACATTTATTTGACTAGGACATGGTACATAGCCATATTCACATACGAATTCATTCTTGATTCTCTCTCTCTGCAGATTTTTTTTTACAAGGTTAGAATAGATGTAGATTTCTTTCATTCGTTTAATTAAACTAAAGCTGCTAATCTTTCTTTTACATTTAAATCCCAATTCGGACATTCATCTTAAAATCATAAATGCTTTGTGTAACTAATCTCATGAAAGCCATCGGAAGACCATCAAGTTTTAAAAATCTACGACATTATAACAAAGGAAATCGCTCAATCAATTCCCTCTTTCATCACAACATGCTTCTAAAGCTAGCCATGTGCCTATGGGCTAGAATGGTAATGTAGACTTGTTTGTCCAGAGTCTATGTGATCAAGCAGTATTTAAACACCCATTTATCCATGCACAGTCAAACAATATGTTGGTTTTGCAATCCGATAAGCTGTTTTACAAATTTACCCATATTTGTTTTAGCGTAAGACTGTTTGAATACGGTATTACTTGTGTTAAAATCTTAATAGCATTTTTTTCCAAACTCCCGAAATATCACAGGTGTTTTAGCGGCACACAAACTATGTCAGAGCTTAAAACTTGCCAGGGGGCATTCAAGGCCTACTGCTTAGGTTGGCGCTAGATACAGTAAAACAACACAAGAAAAGGTTTTGTTTATCATAGTGGCACCCCTATTGAAAGGGCCAGCCAGTTTGGTTTATGAGACCATTGTCACTGATTATACCAAGTACCTCCCAACTTCTATCACTATGCCAGGCTCCAAGCGGATATAGGTCCGTAATCATTAAGTTAAACTAGTTCGCGGCTCACGAACCGACCACGAACCAACCACCCTCCGAACAAACGCATCCCTTGGGGCTCGAACCTGCGACATATCCGTCCCGAGGCAGACGCCTTAACCACCAGGTCACGGTGTCAGATAAGTTCGGTTTTAAATCAAAATAATTTTATATGGGACAGGGGACTTATCGTAAATGGTAGTGGTTTTTTTTCAATTAGTTTGAATAAGTACTAAACTATATGACAGACACAATTAAACCTTTGTTTTTTTACACAATGCATTCGAAATTATATGCAATATGTGACGATAATGACATAAAAAATTTGACTTTTCGGCAATCAATGCAATTGCAGTCTCTCAGAACCTCTAGTTAACCGATTAAGTGAACATCGGACATACGAGACCCTGCCACCCGAGTTCGATTCGAGATAACGCAAACCATTTCTCAAAAGCATCCTTGGACACGAATCTATTTCGAAGATCTACATAGTAAGAGTATTGAGAGTTAAACCTCTGTAGAAATGATTAAAATGATATTTTAGACTATTGAAATCATGGACACGATTGCTTGGTCCTTTAGGGAAATGCTATTTGATACTTAGGTGTGGTTTTATTGTCAGTTGTTCCATCCACAGTCACAAACCCTCATATGAGTGAAATGTCGAAGTAAAGGTAGAGTTGGGAAGAAGAGACATGTTTGTAACATGTTATTTAGCTCATTATGCTCTATATAAGTAATGATTACATTATGACATATACATTGAACTGCTGCAGAAATTGTGAGAACAGACGAATTGCTCTACATGATGGATCTGTACGTCAGAATCGATCGTATTCTATAGAATAAAAACATTATTATTGTTTATAGATATATTTCTGTAGTCAACAGTTGTTTTATTGACAACCAGCCAATGAGTATTAGAAAGACATCTTGCTCTAACATAACAGATGAAAGATTTTCATCTGGATCTGGTAAAATACAAACTAACAAAACTTAAAAGCTCAATATGGAAGATACTATTGTGTGAGGAGGACAAAGTGCTCAATACGAGCAATCACTTCTTTCAGTCACAATTATTCCTTTTGCATTTCGGATTAAGGCGCTTTGAAAGAGTTTATATATAAGTATATTGGTTTGGAGTTAGGGTGGATAAAGGACTGAGGACATCCGATACGTACGCGAAGAAGACTTAAAAACTTGAAACTTCGAGGGGTGAGTCACTATCTAAAAATGCCCACTAATTTTGTTTTATTTGGGTTTAACCTTGATTTACCTTCGGGGTTTGAAATTTAAGGAGTTTCAAGTTAAACTGTTAACATCCAGGCCCAACCACCTAAAACCCTATCCGCACGTAACAACAGGATTGTTCCTGTAAGAGTTTTGTTTTATTACAGTGCTACCCTTAGTGAAACGGCCAGCCAGTTTAGCTTATGAGACACTTTTCACTGCTTATACCATGTACCTACCAAATTATATTACTATGCCAGGAGCAGTTATAAGTCGGTAACCGTTAGCTTAACTAGCTCACGGCTCACGAACTGGCCATTTCGGAACAAGTCCCACGAGAAACATTTCCAGGAAAAAACGCCTTCCGTGGGGCTCGAACCTTCGACCTCGCCGTCCCGAAGCATACGCATTAATTACTAGGCCACGGTGGCGGATGCATGCATTCAGATCGACGGCTCACTATTGATTTATCAATCAGAAGCACCAACGGCTCTTGCTTACGAGATTGGAGAACAAATAGAAATACTTTACCTTTCATGGTTATACGAACACCACAAGGGAATTATTTAAGATCTTAAAGCTGCATGTTCACATACGCTAGGAACTTTGGAAGTTACAAACTCTCATTCCTTACAACTGTACAATACCTGTAACGGTATGTGATACGCACTGGAGAATGGCCACTAGATGCAAAATTAGTTCGTATTTAAGTGTTTATAGTCTGTATGCAGTACGTTGACGTGCATTAAGATCCAAAAATGTTACAATGGTTTTGAGACCTATCCCATGGAGAATTTAGATACTTAGATATTTTACCCTTCCAGAATCATTTATGCTTTCAATAACTAGTAATAATTGTGTATAATACAGCAATACAAAACGTGTATTGTTTCAATGATATTTTTTGTTTTCAATGTTCTCATCTGTGAATGAACAACTTTAAGATCACATTTATACACGGGTGTGTCGTATTGATTAGCGAAATACATGTAAGGTTATTTATGTCGGCTTTAAACACGTGGTATTGAACATTTTCACGTAGGCTAGAGGAGGGAAAAACAAATGGTTTTATCTCTTTCATTGAAATGAGTGAGACACGGACATTTTCTTCTACAACGGCGAGCAATTATGTTATTTCGTGAGTTAGATACAATCTGGAATTTGTGGGATTGTGATCTAAATCGTTTGGGTCATGGAACACGTTCCTAGGACAAGTCGTTAGGAAATGGTAGGCCATTATGCTGTGTTATATACTCAAGGAACGCCACAAAGCAGTTGTAGTTCACTAAAAGTTTATTCATACTACTCGGTTTTACATCAGGATTTGTATTTTTTATTCTTTGATAACAGTATGTATTTGTTGAAAAGAAACCATGATGAGCCTTGTCTTAGTATACGATATTGTCCCTTTATTTTCCTGTAAAAATAGGCAAAATTGAGCTTTGTCTAGACAGTGTAAATTTGAAACAACATTCAATTTTATCTTCTCTTCTTATCCATTTACATACATTTTTTAAATCGCGTACATATTATGTCTGTTATCTTGCATTTGCATTATTCGAATCTTAATGAAGGAGGATAACCCCATACTCAACTGTCCATAAGGGCGGATCAAGCCTGGTAGAACAATCGGCATCACGTAAGTTAGTCGGGTGACTACCTCTCATAACAATCCAAGTCACGCACCCTTTTCTTCTTAATGAAACTTGTTAAGGTATCGTTGAGTTGGTACAGAGACATAACGAGTTTCTATTGAGTTGCTGTTCATCGAGGTCAGAAGGAAATTGTTCGAGTAGTAGCCATTGAACTCGGACTGCTTAAGTAGCAGTGCAAATTATGAACCCATATAGACTTTCTACCTTTTATATCACTTTCAACAGAATACCAATTGTTTCCTGGTTGGTATTTACCAGTTCTGTCATTCCGATACTGTCTCGACAAAGAATGATTCATTCAAACCTTTAGCTAGCTTTCCACTAAAATACATATCTAACTGTTTGTGGGTTAACACATATTTCAACCATGATCGGGTTATATTCATATGATAGGCGGAGCGAAACAATAACTACCATTGTGTTTGTACGTGGTGGTTGACTTTCTAGTGTATATTCGCTACCAAGAAATCATTGGATGAAAAGTATTCGAAATAACATTAGGCGTCATTGATCCGAGATATTAAAAGTGGTTGTGTTGGAGTACTAATTTATATACAGAGATCGAATGCAAACATGCATTTCAAACGTGTATGTGTACCGACATAGCTACAATTACAACCAACCAGGAGTGTGTATAAATGGTGGTTGAAGAAGGGTTCGAACCTATGCAGGCATCGGATACAAACATTCAGTACAAGCTTGAATGGCTACAATTACAACAGCCCAAACGTGGGGATGAACTGTGGTTGAGCAAGGGTACAAACCTATACAGATATTGGATACAACCTGCATTACAATCTTGTATGGGTACCGACATTATAGCGACAAAAACACTCATTTAGTGTCGTGTTTTCGAGGGATTACGACTTCGTACTATTAGCGCAAACCCTGTCTTATGCTTAAGAACAGTTATCGTACTGAGGTGTTTAAGAAATATGAGCCAAGTTTTTGTCATCGTTTTTCTGAACATGTATCACATCATTTGAGACGTACTTTATGTTGACTCGAAATCATTACTTAAATTTAAGTTTTAGCAAAGAAGTTGACTTTAAATTCATTTCTAGATCATCACTTAAATTCGAATATTTTACTTACACTCTTACTTGAGCAATACATTTGAGTTCAAGCCATCCTATTTACCCCTTATGATGCTGAAACCGACTTATTCTTACTCTTATACAAACAGGTAAGATCACAGGCCAGCGCCAAGCAAATTGGCGGCTGGCTTGTGATCTAACCTGTTTGCCACTCTGAGTATATTTCCCAATTAAAAAGATATTTAAGGTTTTTGACAAGCAGACAACAAAAAAATCAGTTTTTTTAGAAAATAACCCCACATTCTAAATGTAAAGTTCATTGTCGAAAACCCGGGCTCTGTAGTGGGCTGGAGCGTTGGGCTACAGACAGAAAGGTTTTGGAAGGCAGACGACAGAAAAATCTGTTTTTAAAAATTACCCAACATTCTTATGGCTTATTATAGTGTCGAGAACCCTGGCTCTGCAGTGTACTAGAGCCCCAGAGCCCAATGGTACGGACAGAAAGGCCGAGTGGATAAATACTATCACGGACTCCATCGCCATTTTATTTACTCTTTCGTTAAGAAATTTAATAACATTAAAACAATTCGTGGAGCGGCCTGTGTGCGCAGTGATAAGGGGAGATTTAGGAACTTTATAAGGTGATTTATTCGGCCTTCCTGGGGATTATCTCAGATTTTCGAAGATTATTTTCTTATTAATAATCCCCCTGACGGACCGTTTTATTTTAGACACTCATGAGGAAGGAATTTTTATGGAGATCAGTGAAAGTTAAATGCCCCAAGTTGTTCCGTGTGTGTGTGTTGTTCCCAAATGTCAACAATCGAATGTAATGAATTGGGGATCTTGTGCGCTAGTTTAGATTAATGAATGGAATTCTACAGAAGTTTTGTCTATGAATACGTTGGTTGAATTGCGATAGTGGCTTTTTTCACGGGCTTTAACCGAAGCGGCCAACCAATAATTTTCAAAAATAGAACTCTCTGATAATACCATATATATGTGTGCATTTAAAATTGTCTTTATAATGAGGTGGCTACGAATTTGAAGTTTAATGCAAGTGGGTTGTTAGTTTTGCTCTTGCCATTTATAAGTCTGGCACCGACGTGTATCATTCTTGTTAGTTATGTCTACATGTATATGTAAATACTTGTAACTTCTGGTGCACTGTGGTGGATTATGCACATTGTTATGTTTAAGTTGAAATAATCAATGAACGAATGTTTTTTTGAGGCGCATCGACAACTAAAGTCATTTAGCACACATTATGATGATGTGGATGAACGTATATCAAAATATTTACATGTTTAAACGTATTTGATTTTTAAGTATATTATTGGTCACAACTCGATGTCTCATACACACACTGTATACGCCACTGTTTATTCTAGCAGGTGTAGACCCGAATCAACTGGTGCGAACATGTCCACCCAGTTGCCCATCTTTCCATCAGATTTGATAGACGTCTTCAATTATCATATCGGGTGGCCGTATAATGATGTAGGTGTATTTATCACGGCCTGGGTAATTAATATGGGTACATCCGGGTCTTGGAAGATTCGGGCGATACCATAATGTTTGAGTTCATCCTCCATCGGTGAACGAATGTCCACTAAAACCTTTGAACCTTCTATATGTCTATGACTAGTCCAAAATGAAAGTAGCCAGTGTTCCCCATTGGTTAAGATGGTGGACTTGTAACATGAGTTCGATCCCTATCACCATCAGGGGTCATGGGTTCGATCTTCATCGGCACTGCTATTTTCGTTGGAATGTAGTGCGACAGGGCACATCAGTAGCGATCAACATTACGGGGGAAACACCATCCATGTAAAAAAAAGCATTGGCGCCACACAATGAAAGCTATAATTATCGCTGTCGTATTTGCTAGAAACCATTGTGACAATATGGGAAATGCTCACTTAAGACAGTTTTCTTATATCGGCTGGTGTATCAACTTCATAAAAAATTGGTTCGGGGATATTGCCCTGTACTCGAACTTAATGCACGTTGCTTTTAAATACAATAATGAGCAGTGCTGTTGGAGAAGTGCAACGACATATTGGTATGTTTGACATTATGATATCAAAGAAATATCAATGGAGGCGTCAGAATTGCAAATAAACCGATGGTATGAATCGGTCCGTTAACTACATGTATTTAATGTGGAGGAAATACATAAAACTCAGGTGGTATACATATCAGTTATTTCATTATGTGTCATTGTGTTTATATCTCTTAGAGCTCTAGATAGTTCAACAGCAAACACCTTGGACGGCATGAACCTACAATACATGACCCAAAATCAATTAAATGAGCAGGGTTTAGATAATTATATCACATTGGTACCGAAAACGTTTATCACAGAAATCATATTATACCAACAGGAAGATTTTCTACAACATCTCATCTCAAATCAGTTTCATTAAAGCAATATGACCAATCAGATCTCGATGATTATCATATATGAATGCCTGCAAAAACATATGTCGACAGGATTACATGTAATTCGCACGAAAATCAATATAATGCAAACGTTAATGTTGGTAGTTATGCATGAATAACACAAAAATAACGTTATGGCAAAAGACAGATTTCTCATGATGTATATATGATGGGGAAAATTGCGTTATAGTATGAACCCTTGTATAATAACATAAAGCCTTGAGTTACTCTATAAAGCCTTGTGTTATACTATGACGTCTTGCATTATAATATCAAGCCTTTTATTGTAACATAAAGCCTTGTGTTATACTATGACGTCTTGCATTATAATAACAAGCCTTTTATTGTAACATAAAGCCTTGTGTTATACTATGAGGCCCTGCATTATAATATCAAGCCTTCTATTACAACATAAAGCCTTGTGTTATACTATGACGTCTTGCATTATAATATCAAGCCTTTTATTATAACATAAAGTCTTGTGTTATACTATGAGGTCCTGCATTATAATATCAAGCCTTTTATTATACATAAAGCCTTGTGTTATACTATGACGTCTTGCATTATAATATCAAGCCTTTTATTATAAAATAAAGTCTTGTGTTATACTATGACGTCTTGCATTATAATATCAAGCCTTTTATTGTAACATAAAGTCTTGTGTTATACTATGACGTCTTGCATTATAATATCAAGCCTTTTATTATAACATAAAGTCTTGTGTTATACTATGACGTCTTGCATTATAATATCAAGCCTTCTATTATAACATAACGTCTTGTGTTATACTATGACGTCTTGCATTACAATATCAAGCCTTTTATTATAACATAAAGCCTTGTGTTATACTATGAGGCCCTGCATTATAATATCAAGCCTTTTATTATAACATAAAGCCTTGTGTTATACTATGACGTCTTGCATTATAATATCAAGCCTTTTATTATAACATAAAGCCTTGTGTTATACTATGAGGCCCTGCATTATAATATCAAGCCTTTTATTGTAACATAAAGCCTTGTGTTATACTATGACGTCTTGCATTATAATATCAAGCCTTTTATTATAACATAAAGCCTTGTGTTATACTATGAGGCCCTGCATTATAATATCAAGCCTTTTTTTATACATAAAGCCTTGAATTATACTATGAAGCCTTGAATCATGACATGAATCACTGTACTATAATAAAAAAAGCCTTGCATTATAAATTGAAACCTCGTAGCGACAAGGAGACTTGGGGAGATGAAAAATTAAAACAAAAATAAACACCCCCGTTTTTATATAGCATCTATCATCCTCTATGGTATTTAGTTTGCCGTGTTATTCTATGAAAAATCACCGTTTTATTCATTGTGCGTGATATTCAAATTCAACCCAGCAATACGACCTGCGTCATTCGAGAACAACCCACAATGCATCTATAGAATACATCAACTTGTCTACATTATCATCTTTCTCTGTAAAGAAGACATATAATTCGATCCACTCATTTTGTGTAGTGTTCCCCTAGTGACCGTCGCTTAGTAACGCTCCGGATTACAAAAAGTCCGATTAAGGTCAGCGGTGTCTCTTAAACAACGGTCCAGTTGTTGTGGTCTGATCAACAGCGTAATGGGGAGTTTTTCGTTTACCACGGCGGAAATATACCATTAAAACTATCTACCCGTGAAAATATCAAAATATTTTATCGCCGTAAACGTTTGTACCTGCGCATTTTATGAGAAAGTCGGAAAATGGGAAGCGCTAATATATCACTTATTATCGTAAAGGAGAATCTATTTCAAACCCCATCCGACGATTAACCCTTAGAACGCTGGGTAATTTTCAAACACAAATATTTGTGTCGTCTGTTGTCCAAAACCTAACATATCTGCTTAATTTTGGTGAGGAAAGATACTCGGAGTAGCAAACAGGTTAGATCTCAGGACAGTCGCCAATTTACTTGGCGGCTGGCATGGACCTAACCTGCATGCATAAGCATGAAATCGGTTCCAGCACTATAAGGATTAAGGGAATAAGAAAAACGACTATATGACACAAAGGAGGCATGTAGATCTATTAAACAGATTTGCGTTAACTCTGCGGCAGGCAGGTAGGGGTGTCTGTCGAGAGGCGCATATTAATTTTAATTGGTTTAATAACGTTTCAAACAGTTTTCTTTCTATAAATAAGCGGTACCTGAATTGAATGCAGTTTTACTATGATTTCATGAAAATAGGTTTCCCACACCAAATGATATCTGCAGTTGCTTTACGGTCATGCAAAACGTTCCTTTTCTCTTTAAGGAAGCTACCATTATACCATATAAAAAGTGGTTTCTTCGATTTGGCCAATATGATCCCGCATAGGATTATAACAGGCTGTGTAACAAACGTAATTCCAATAAAAACCAGATCGGCTATAACTATAAAAATGATCAAGATTATTGCAAAACTGGTTTTTATTGCAATTCCGGTTAACAAGTTCAACCAGTTTTGTAATAACCGGAATTGCAATACAATTTCAAAGTTAGACCTAATTCTCATACATCATTCAAATGTAATCTAGATATGATATGATGTCGTTTCCGGGTCATCCGGGCAAAATCATACGCATCCGTTGACATAAGGATGATATCAAAATCTGCTTGAATTTGATCGCATTACAAATGAAAACAATCAATAATTATTGCAAAACTGTTTTTATTACAATTCCGGTTTTCATGTTAAATCAGTTTTGTAATAACTGGAATCACACACGTGCTGGACACCAAACATCAACTTCGCCACTGTGGGCGATACACACGTGTGTTAGAATACCAATGAACAATGGAAATGTGTCTTTTAGACCAACGAATGAGTCCAATAACAGGTATATGAACATGGCTCATAATTGGATAAACGTAGGTAAGTTTTTAGGTAATAGAAATAAGTTTTTTTTAAACCAAACCATTTTGATTTGTTTACAAACAAGACATTTAACAGTCGTCATTAATAGTACCTAAACGTGTGTTTATATCGTTATGGGATAAACACAATACACCATGTCGTCGGCTTGAATAAAAATTTCGAACAAGACACACCGAATATGTCAACCTCCATTGCCATTAGGGGGCCGTGGGCTGAAGATACATACTCATGGAAATCTCAATACATCATAGTTCAATGGGATCTTGTGAACAGGTTCGGCGTATAGAGGTCTGGGTACCGTTTTACAAAAGGATTTACGGAAAATATTTGCGTAAGTCATAACTGATGAACATGGATTATATTTTAAACGTAAACACAATATCGCAACGTGACATGTCATTGGAAGCGTCTCGGAGAGACGATTTCAATGATGTGTTACTTTGCAATATTGCTTAGCCCAATATTGAAATAAGAGTGCTTGTTATTTTAGACTTACGCAAATCCTAAGCGTAAACTGTTTAGTAAAACGGTACCCAGTCGTAGTAGTAAAGAGCATATAGGTTCGGAGCTGTTATTTACTTCAACATATAAAAGTGTTCGACGATCAGAACTTTGAGATAGAAATTTATCTAATATACATGGAAATCAATCGCACGCTTCTAAAAGAGTCAGCTCTGGTACCACAATTAACAATTAACTAAATACGTAGGTGCAAGAAACTGTTTGAGTTAAAATTTGATTTATTGTTCATAGGCTGAGTTCAACGAAAAGAAATGTGCCTATGTTACTGTTCTGCATTATCCTAGATGAATATATGGCCAAGAAGTATCAAAAGGTGTCTGAAAATGTTCTGACAAATGATCATAAGTCAAAAATGATGCAAGACTATTATAAATACATTCCGGATAATTCGTACTTTAACAGCACGTTCAAAAATATATAAACTGTGGTAAGGCAAAGTTTCAAATCATGGCGATTATGGAATGGTACGCGATGCAAAATGAATGTTGAGGTGTATTTCAAAACCGCTTCGACATTGCGTAAGATTAATAACGATTCTTATTCCGTAAACATAGTAAATCACCATTTCCGTTTAGAGTAACATTCGTCTCTGATACTTGAGATTAGCGCTGGAACAACATTCGTTATAAAGCGAATGCCTACGAGACCTAATACGGCATTCAGACATCATAAGTCATTTCCCCATTTTTACGATGTTCAAATGCAATTGTTGCATTTTTTATTTATTCACACCAACCAATTCCAAATATAAGATGCTGTGATGTTCTCGTTGAAGCTAGACATATTTGAAAAGACAGTCATGACCAAATCTCTTGTAAAACCAGGGATTATGTAGACTATTACATAAATGGTTCAATAATGTAAATACTATGTATATTCTTCTTTTTAATATTTTACTTTTTCCCTATGTTCTCGATTCAGAAATAGAGTCATGTGATTCTCTTTCTATATCCCTTTCTCTCTCCAGACCGACCGACACTTCTAGTCTACTGTTGTAGGTTCACCATTATTGTAAATGTTTATACATGGGTTAAGACAACCTTCTGGTCTTTTAATTGAAAGCGATTCGTCCCACTGACTAAATCCTAATTTCGTCATGCCAAAGACGTCATCAGTCACTTAAAGTCAATAAAGAATTAAAAGACGTATTGACGCCAAGGTTGTTAATTGCAGTGATATCCCTTCACATAACGACAATCACTTTAACAACCAAGTTATTTTTTATTAACGCAAACAGTCTTTCAGAATCAATTATCACCTTTTTAATTGGATTAAACTGTTCGCACCTGCTGACAAGGATGTTTTTGTTTACGGCGACAATTTGGCTTGCGGTAATGTCTGACATTCGAGTCGTGAAAGCGCCTTGTTTGGAAAAGAACAAGCTGTCAATCGTTTGAAATGAGGCCGTTTAAATGATCATTAACCCTTTCCCAAACAACAAATTTGCGACCTACCGAAATTGAAGGAATTTGCAGACGACATTTCAAAATATGATGAAATTGAAAAATATTCTTCAGATAGAGCAGAAAACGTTGTGGCAAAAGGATAACATTTCTCGTTATGAGCATTTTCTCCATTTCCCACAATGTTTCCTAAAGTCGTCTGCAACAAAGTGGTCAAATGTCGTTATTGTTTGGGAAAGGGTTAATAGCTTTAATAACTGGGCAGTTTAGTCTTAATCCGTGTTCCCAGTAATGATTCAGTTGGAATGTGCTTTTCATTTTAATTCTTTTAGTAATCGATGTCCCTGGCTCTCAATAAAGATTTGCTTTTGTTATAACCATAGTATCTCATGTTTGGTAATCAAATGTACAAAAATAATGGTATTTTGCCCCGAATGAACAATTTATCGTACATCATAGACATCTGGACTGTAAACCCCAAATAAGAAGTATTTTCTTCAGAAATTTTAAATGCATTTGATTTGAACAGATCCCAAATTGAAACATTGATTAATTGATGAAGCGTGGTCTTGAGTTATTCATATTATATCTATATTTATTTTGTTTATGATTTCCATATACACATCACCATTATCATTATCAGCACCACCACCTTGATTATCAACATGATCATCGAAAAGGGAACCATGACCCTCAACCAAACAGCGACAGGCTTTTACTGAAGCATTATCACCAAAGCAATATCACACTTTGTAAACTATGAATCGGAATATTCCCCATCACCAAAGCAATATCACACTTTGTAAACTATGAATCGGTCTATTCCCCATTACCAAAGCAATATCACACTTTGTAAACTATGAATCGGTCTATTCCCCATTACCAAAGCAATATCATACTTTGTAAACTATGAATCGGTCTATTCCCCATTACCAAAGCAATATCACACTTTGTAAACTATGAATCGGTCTATTCCCCATTACCAAAGCAATATCACACTTTGTAAACTATGAATCGGTCTATTCCCCATTACCAAAGCAATATCATACTTTGTAAACTATGAATCGGTCTATTCCCCATTACCAAAGCAATATCACACTTTGTAAACTATGAATCGGTCTATTCCCCATTACCAAAGCAATATCACACTTTGTAAACTATGAATCGGAATATTCCCCATTACCAAAGCAATATCACACTTTGTAAACTATGAATCGGAATATTCCCCCTTACCAAAGCAACTGTATAGCCATTTGAAATATCATCACACCACTACAAACAATTCACCAAGAAAAGCATCTTTATCATCATCATGTCAACAAACAGCTACGTAGTAACTAGCAACGCCATTATCAACATTTGAAATAATAAATTGATTTTTGTTGTCATACAGTTCATTGTATGTTTAATAACAATGAGTTTATATGCTTAGGTTCTAATGAATTCTGTTAAGTATGTATCTAATCTACATCATAAACCGTAACCCTGTATAAACATATTCAATGAGTACCAACGAAATTAAGGTGGGTGCATAGAAAGCATATTCCGTTTTTGCGTCTCTCCTTTTCTTTCTTTCTTTCCCTCCCTCCTTTTTGTTTCACAGGTATACGTGTACAAATGCCTTAGTTACAAACTTAAAAAGCCTTACTATACAATTATGAAGCGATGCCCAGCTCATAGCGATGGAAGAAGGCATCTCATTTAAAGTACAAATTTGGGGACTTGAACCCACGCAGAGACGTTCATAGAAATGTACTCAAATCACTGGGACACGGAACCCAATAGGATGGTAATTTATCACGTTAATAAAACAAAAATGGTTATCTGAATGGAAACAGCTATTGTGAGCCTTGCAAAAGATATAGAGAATTGAATATATTTATACATACTAAAATCTAAATCACACGTGACCACTTAAACCTTTCCCAAACAGCAAATGTTCGACTCTCCCAAATTGAAAGAGTTTGCAGACGACATTTCAAAATGTGATGGAATTGAAAAATATTCTTCAGATAGAGCAGAAAACCTTGTGGGAAAAGGAGAAATTGCTCGTGACGAGCAATTTTTCCTTTTCCAACAACGTTTTCTTAAGTAGTCTGCAACATAGTAGGTAAATATCGTCATTGTTTGGGAAAGGGTTATGATACTTGATGAAATTCTTCTTCCTTCGCAGCGATATGCAACATACATCATATGTTAGAGTGTAATGTATTTTCTATAAGGAGAAAGAATGACCGCCCTCTTGTTACTAGGTTACCAAAGTCGAAATCGATGATGGTTCCATATTTGTTCTGGACTAAGTTGATTCAGTTATCATTGGATATAGCTCCACCATAGATACGCCTTTCTCGGGGATTGTTTGAATAAGCGTGTAATGGTTAACTGAGTTCTGCCATTTGGATAGGAATCAAAATTCCGTTGAAGTGGGAGGGATTTCGCCCCTGTATTAGTCGTAATTAAAGACTGTTGGTATTGGTGTTTGTAAGGAACTCTCAATGAATAAATATGTGTACCAACGATAAAGGATTTAATTGAAAAGTAGGTGGATATCCTTAGAAAGCACATAATAAACACCCATTGTATCTGAGACATTGAACACATCTATCAGTGCTTTGATTCCAATTAATGTGTTTACAAACACGATGTCAAATAAGTTAACCTATTAATGGCATTAACTAACAAAGTTCATTACTGCATTTATATGACCACGTCATCTAGGTAATGCTTATGTTAAGGCGTTGGAAGTCTCTGAATACTTCTTTTGATTTCGTACTACACGTTTTCAACGATTTTTTCAGTTAGTAAACAGCTGCCACTGTATCTATGTGTGAGATTTTCTTAAGAGAAAGCAATACCATTTTCGTCGATGATGATCATTATTACATGTGTATTACACGTAACCCTGGCTTTGTGTAAAACGGAAATATTGCGTTGTTCTTTTCGACCACCTTAAATCAAATTGTTCAAGGTAATAACATTGAATCACCAGAAATGAAGACATTATTACCGTATTTTTTTTTAAAGTAATTGAAAAAATCGAAATATAAAATCGTTTGCGTTTTCATATGCTATGGTGCTGGTTTCGGTTTCTTTCATTAATTGTAAATTTGAATTAACATTTTATTTTTTGACACTGTCCCAATTAAACTGCGCTGTGAATTTTCAGACTTTACTTATTTTGATGATATTCAAGAAAGTCTTCAGTTTTTGCTCGGTGTGACCTTGGCCAGTTGAGGTCCAATGAACTGTTTTACTAAGTATTATGCGGACCATGTAATGTATTTTGATATATATATTTTTTTCAAGACCTATTTAACCATAGATATTTGGTTTTGCTAAGGCTTGTGAACGTATGTTTCATTTAGTGCTTTTCTTAAGTGTTATTTATTTAAAACTATATTGGTCTGAAAATGACCATTAAAAACTTTCAGAAATCATAGAACTCTATAATGCATTAGACCCTTACGTATCAAGGTAACTTGCATGGTGTTTAACGCCGTTCAACAAGTTTCAGTTATAAAACGGGTTTCTTAGAATAACAAATACTAGACTAAGACTTGTTTAAGATCACTCTGACGAAACCAGAGGTTTCGGTCGGGCTTAAACCAGGGATCCCCTTTGTCTGAGTCTGCCATCATAATCACTGGACCACGTAGGAGCTCTGTCAGTGTTCCACCTGAGCTGTGACACATACCACACAGCCAACCGTCTTACATCCATGGGCCTTTGAGTACCAACAACAATGGTGATAGTGATGAATTGTAAAGTGTAGTTCTGATTTAGTCAGAAAGGAATCACAGATAACAAACAACACAGCACACAGAGATAAATTTAAACATTTCTTTTTTATTTTTGTTGTAAAAAAAAGTATGAACTTTTTTTTAATTGTACACATTTAATATATATACATCTATGAGTAACCCAAGCACAGGTCAATTTATAACAACATAAATTAGGAACTAAATGATGACTTCTAAGATATGATATTTCTCTGAGTCAGTTGTCATGGAAACTCCCCCATATAGAACGTGCCAAGAGAGCTTTTTTAGTTAAAAAAAACATTGCGTGAAAAGAAAAAAATGAAATAAAATATCTAATATTTAAGCAACATAAAAAATAAAATAAAACGGTTCTTTCACTTTGAGCAGTGACTATCAATAAAGCAGATGTATGTCAAAAAGACAATGTATGGATTATTTGTAAGTATAATACCGACACAAAACAATTAACATTGTCCACCACACAGTTCGATCTAATACCATTCGTTCTACACCTAGGAGTTGAATTGAATTTACAAAAATGTACAGTTGGTGTAGAAATAATCACGTCTGATAAGCTTTGCTTCTGTGTACAATGTTAATTGTGTTGATATTTCACTACAGTTCATTCCATCGACAAATCCTCTTGAAATACATCGCATATCTAGGGATCATAGCAAGGCAATAGCAAGTTGAGGGTTCAGTGCAAGACTATAGTAAGTGCTTCATAAACATGAATCATTTACTATAGTATTGCACAGAACCCTCGAAGTCCTTCACAAAACGTGAAGGACCTGCTATAGTCTTGCAATGATCCCTCGGTATATAAGCGCACCAAACAATGAGCACGTTTCAAGTACAGAAATAAAAGTATATACAGTTACAGTATACGTCCCGAATTAATGCCTTTAACCCCAGGAATCTCAACTGAAAAACTCTGAAACAAACCCATACCTACTGTTTCTTATGTACCAGAATTCGACTTAGTCGAATATTGGAAAATCGGAAACAGGTTGTATGAATGTACATGTATATAAGTTGGGTTTAGTGATATTTTTCTAGGCATCTTTACAACTAAAATGTTTTAACAGAAATAACCTTAATTTGTATTCGAACATTAAAATCGTGTGTATCAATAGGAAACATTTCAATTAATTATGATTTGAAGAAATGTGTTAATTTTATTGTTGGTTTTGTTTGGTTGAAACAAGTATGGTCAACCTTCTGCGAACTCTTTACATTGTAACTGAGACAAATTGTGATAAATCCAAGTTCATAACTTGTATGTAGTTGTTTAGAAGTAAAATAATTCCCCTGAAGAGATATTGCTAAGATAAAGTACATGAAACGGTGTCCAGGTACATGCTCATTTATTTTACAACTAAGACTTTCTGAGCTGTTTTGTTAGAAAATGAACAGAAAATGTAAGTTTTCGTGGGTACCTTTAACTCAGAGAGTGTCCAGTTTTAACAATCTGACAATTGCTATGTTGTAGGTCATAAATACCCAAATGAATCAAACTTTTTTTGAAGGATTTTCCTAAAACATGGTTTGTGGTTTTCCGAATTGTGGGTCACAAATTGAATACGGTTAGTTACCCATGGTTTAATCAGCTGAAAAGATCTGCCGAAATAAATTGAAAAATAACAGCACGGGTCCTCGGCCAGTGACGGATTTCTAACCCTTCTCAAAGTCCACGGACGGTTAAAACGCGTTCAAAGACTACTACGAGTATCATATTTCAATTAAACTTGATGGATTATTACTTTTTTGTAAAGGTCAGAAAAAATATGATCATCTTTCTGAATTAACAGTGTAAGTAAGATCTGCATTTCCAACAATATTTGCTTTGTTTTATTGTTTCATTAAATAGAAATGAAACTGTTGTCTGTATGAAGGTTAAAATATATGCCCATGGGCTGTTTTGCGCTTGTAGCCCCTGACGACTTAAATACATGTTGTCTTGTTGAATTCTTCGCCAATAATAGGGAAGGTAGATAGATGTTAACTATCTTAAACTATTTTAAAAGGGAGAGTGTAAAATGCTAGGTGTTTGCAAAACTTTTAAGAGGTAGAAAAAAAGATGTTTCTATTTTGTAAACTTCAAAATAAAATGGGAAGTTATCCATAGAGCCCACATAACCTAATATTCAGAATCTTCATATTTGGATATTGGCTTTTCGAGCGTAGCATAAGTGAACTTGAGCTATATCTTAAACTTATCAACCCAAAATCAAATAGATTATAGAACCGATAGCCTATTGTACGAATTGGTGCGTTTTCTTAGAATAATATCAAAGTTAGCAATTAAGAAAGAGAACAGTACATGCATACAACCTACGATAACACAGTTTGGTTTTACAAAGATAGATTTTCCCATGTTTATATTGACCATACGCTTGGATATGATATTTGAAAACATTGCAACAAATGGAGAACTTGCTTAGAATAAACAATTTCTCCCATTGCCAACGTAATATCATGAATATGTTTTAAAAATCACACCGAAGGGTGGCCCGTTTTCGCTTATAAACATGGCAAACTCACCGTTGTTTTCCTATAGCACAGGGAAAATAATTAAAAATGAGCAATGGCAAATTAATGAAATCGAAATAATGTTTAAATGAAATAAGGGAGATGGAAAATCAGGGGAAATAGAGAACATGTTAAAATCGTTTTTACGTGGTTTTAAAAATGTATGACAAAAATTAGATTTTTGTAAATTGCGTATATTTATGCAACATTAAAGAGATTTATGTCTGAACATTCTCGTTAAAACACTTCTCGTACAACCCATACATTCCTTATATGTATGAAGGTGATTTCGTATAACTATTTAACAAACACTTGTACATCACATATAGTTTGATATGGTCTCAACACATGGCCGCCACTATATGCTAAGACTATGGTAATTTCTTGACCAATTGAAAGCTGAATTGTAAAGAATTTAAGACAGACTCACATATACTAGCGATGTGCTGGATAGCGTATTGTCACCTACTTAAAGTATGAAACCTTTACGATATTCAATCATGTAAATGAATTAGGATGTGAAAACTTTGAACCGTAGTTTATGTTACCTTCACTAATCCATTTAAGAAATCGCATTAATATCCACTGCTTTACCTGCAGAGTCATTCCAATTCACATAACAAATACCAGAATAAATTTCCGATCAGGCGGGGTATCTTGCCCCAACTTGTCAGAAACCTTCAATACCTGTTACTAGATTTGGAATAAACAGGAAGGCTTTCTGAAAACTATTTTCTCGAACTTTGAGATATTTTCTGTTGTTTCCTTAGGTTATTCAAATGCCTATCTGACATTTGGATAATTTCGTGAAACACCATAAGATATTCTAGTTCTATTCAATACACATACTTATATCATTTGAGTGACAAATGTTTTATAAATGTTATCCAAATGAACACAGGTCAAGGAGTTGGTCGTCACGATAAAGTGCTAACAACTGTACCGTGTCTTACTAGTGTTAGTTTACATAATTGGTTATCAGCTTATATGTCTCCAAAACGAATAGAAGTATGTCAAAATCATAATAACATTGCCAGGAAAGAAGCAAATTGCGCTTGTGGACAGTAACATTCTGTTTCAATAGATATAACTACCTGTTAAAGTAACACAAAAACAGTTTCGGATTTAAATTAAGGCTTAGCGTGTTGATAAAGATTAAATGTATCTCGAAATAATTTAGTATAATGAGAGCGTAGGACTGACTGTGAATACGACGCGAAATCTTACATTATTCCCATTTACACATTCAAGTAACAGATTTTGTTCTCAATAATACATACAACATATTTCTGGTTCGTCTTTCTCACCTTCCCCCTCATAAACCTCTACGATCTATATTATAAATACTGGTTCATAGTGTGAATTCACTGACATTTAACATGTTTGTGTTTGCTACGGCACAAATCTGTCTAGAGCGACCTCCTTCGAAACAAATAACATGGACGGTTGGCTGTACATTGAGGTGGTGGTTAAATACAGGTGACATGTCATACAGAAAGAGTTCAATCTTTAAAAATACCCAGCTTGTAGCCTGTTTTTAACATGCACATTCCTAAAATGTGGCAGTTGAATACAGGTTACTAGCATATAGCCTTCCTGAACAGCGTGTAGCCTGTATTTAACAGAAACTCTCCTAAAATGTGGCAGTTAAATACAGCTGACATAGCATACAGAAATATTCAGTATTTCGGAACAGCGTGCAGCATGTATTTAACAGCAACACTCCTAAAATGTCGCATTTACTCAGTCTCTAATGGTGGTCGCCTAAGACAGGGGGTCTGTCGAAAAGTCTGGCTATGTTTCACATATGCGTAAGCGGCACTGTATTATTTAATGATTCAGAAGACGGGATCTGGTAATGACCAGCCGCGTGCATCTGCTGCTGTAGTCTTTGCTGAGCACTAGGGTCGTTGGGATCACTGCCCGGGGGTAAGTACATACTGATCATTTCCCTCAAGTCCCCTGGGGCAACACCCCTTTGGCCTGACCCCTGGGGCACAGACTGCTGTCCATGAGGAGTGTTCGTTTCTCGTTTTAAACTGGGGTGAGACTGCGGTGGCATACCGTACTGCGCCATCGACATCGTCGCGTAGTTGGAACCATTCATATAAGAGCCCGTGGTCATGCCCTGGGCGCTGGCCATCCCCTGTGTTGGTAGGTACGAGCCGTATTGACTGTGTATCGCACCCATCTGGTGCATCTGCTGATAGGCGTTGGGGTCCGTCATCATGGGGTAGCCGTTGGGCATGTAACCGTTCATATACATGCCGGACGAGTCCCGACCCACCTGGCCCATCCCGGGACCCCCCGGCGCCATACCCGGCAGGGCGTATTTGTCCTTTTTCATGAGCGTCTTGGTCTTTCTTCGCGGTCTGTATTTGTAGTCTGGGTGCTCCTGCAACACCGATAACCGGCAAATAAAAAAGTACAAGTTAATTTTTTCCAAAGCTGTTATCATTTCAAAGTTTGAAATGAATGATGAAATGTATTGATAAGGTGTGCAGAAGTAAAACGTTATTCCGATCTAATGACATCGCCTCAAGATCACTTTCATGGCTATGTATTAGAGTCGCGGAAAATATTTCTATCTTATGACATTGGTTCTCTAGTAACTCTTTATAGTAGGTACCCGTCGCAATTGTCATGATTTTTTTATTATTTTCTGACAGTCACGAATTTGGATTCCGTTCATAAATTGTGTTATATAACCTTGTTTTTCTCTACCTAACGACAGGAAATGTGAGTTGTGGTAAGTTTTAATATGAAATGATTAAAACAACTAAACATCACTATATAATGGCGATGTGCTTAACAATATCTAAGAGGTGTACAGGTATGCATATTTAGCTGTTGGTAAGGTAAGTATCTTTCCGATGCTCAGCAAATACATTGTTTAATAAACCTCCATATCAAAAAAGGCATTTTTAGCGCGTTTGCTAGGAAATACATTAAAAATCTCTATAACAATAGGTTAAGTTGCTCTAAATTGGCTCATATTTTCAAAAACGTTTCTGAATGATATATCTTCTCTAAATGATGTTATTTATTTATTTTCTGCTTTTGCATTTTAATCGGACAACTCACTAAGTCACAAATAGGGAATAAGCAATTATCTTGTTTATGTTTTATTGATATTCAAGTCAAGTGTAATTTACCATGCTAAACGTAAGCAAGCACATGTACATTAATCTTATTTTTAAATGAATAAAATATATTTTATAAATGTATGAATGTTGTTCATCTCCGGAATAAATGATTGCTGTTCAAGGCGCATCGACAGCTTGGGTATTTAAGCGTACATTACGTTTATCCCATTTTTGATAACATTTGATAACTTTTTTAAAATTAAAACAAATCGAGGAAAATACATGTATATAGTAGATTATATTTCTGAAAGCCTCAACTTCAAGTTTATTTGATACATGTAAAATTTTCTAAGAGTGGCGATCGGAGGTTTTCTAAGTCTGGATAGTCAGGTTTATTCGATAGAGAATGTCCATTTTCTTTAATGACTATGATTAACGTGTATCCAGAATCCGTTCATGACAATTTAACCAGGGACCAGCTTCATGTTACAATTTCACGAAATGGATACGACCTGGCTGCACTCTACAGTTATCGAAATGAATGATAGAACCTTTCAACTCCGATTCAACTACACCGAATACATGCCTTAACTGTCTCTTATAATCTAAGATATTGTGTCTTTTAACATTTTATTTGTACATAATGTATGTTGTAACCATGATGAGGCTTTAATTAAGATTTATATCAACCTATAATGTTTTTTTTTTGGAAATAAGTGTCCCAAAATTGAAATCAATGGTTGACGTATATTTAAATTAATGTATTGGTTGAAGATATTTCTTAGGAAGAATACAACATTTATATGAAGACGATTAAGAAGTTTAATGCTTATTTAAAAGTTTGCATGTACCAATAGAATTAGATCCAAATATATCAATGATAATGAAGAATTGCTATGGTTACATCAGTTAGCCGTTTTGAAAAAGGCACATATTGAGTATTACCGTATAGAAAAATCGGTCAAATCAATACTCTAACTAGTTAATATATTTTAAGTGCTTTAAACTTTTAATCGTCGACTTTTCTTTTACAGTGTGACTAATAATGCTTAAATAATTGTTTACACAAATCAGCTAGAAATTGACATCCCTTCGAAACCAATCAGTTAAAGTTGTATTGATACTTTTCCAAACGTGAATGTTTAAATCCGATGTGTACCTGTTTATATTTACAGTACTTCTGGTAGTTGAACGTATTTATTAATATTTATTGAGTATTCATATATATAGAATAGCAGCGAAATTGAGTCCTTTAGTAGAAAACAGTACATATTCTAACCGAACCCGAAATCCGTATCAATATTAACTGTTCCGTTCTGTACCATACTTGTAAATTCCCGCCACGAAGGAGGAGAATCAAATTACATGTCAAAAATATTTCGTGTGAACAAGTACCGACTCGAGTATGAATAACTGAGATCTGCATAAATATAAGTCCCTTTATTTCTTTAGTGTATATTTCGTTTTATTCTTCGTGTTTGCTTAATCGTGTAAATATAAATCTATTCCGTATATTTGTTGAAAAAAAGTATTTGTAGACAACCTATTAGTAAAGAAACATTGATCAATCGTTAAAAAAGTCGAAATGATCATCGTTGAATATCGATAATAATTTGGTTTATGGGTTAACATGCAACATAACATATGCTTAGATATTCAACGAGTTAATATACAACATATACTATATACCTATAGGCTCTTAGTCTTTTTTGATTATCGCCATATGTAACGACATCGAATGATGATCAAGATTAATGAATTATGCGAATGATGATCAAGATTAATGAATTATGAATATTGAATTAGGTCTTTTGAGTGAGAAATATCTCAGCATAAGTAAGATTCCTCTTCATCCACAATATTTTCATCTCCAAATCGGAATGTAAACACGACTTCTAATTGTAATTTATTGTCTCACTATAACTATAGAATGATTGAGGCGATACGCAGGTTTGGGTTTTCCTACGTTCGATATAATACGGTCCATTAAATATCCACGCGTAATAAATCGGTAATATAGTACAGTCAAATCATGTATGAAACAAACTTTTTCGTTATTGCTGAGTGTTAGTGTAGGCTTTCTTCTTATAAAAGACGGAAGGAAGCATATGTAAGATTTTTGGTTTTTATCTTCTGTAATTGCACATTTATCGCTTCTATTGGGATCTGTGTTACATGGCTGTTGCTGAATAGTTATATAATTCGGTGAATCGAGAACAACGCGGGGACACCTGCAGTACCTAGGTGTATGATTAATAGACAAATCGCTCGGTGATAAAATTCGCAAGGTAGCGAAACCTTAATAGGACGCACTGCGTTTGGCGTGTAATGTTGCCTTATCAAGTAGTCAATCTATTTCTTTATGGTTTGTGGGTAGGAAAAGTAATCAAAACTATTTTCTGATTGAAACAATTAAATGGTACGTCGTTTTTGAAAGGAAACTATTTGTTATTAAAAAGGAGATATCCGATCTTATTTTCATAAAGTAAATTGAATGGGCAAATGGCCATATTGATATTAATAGTTAATTTCGCTATGTTGCTGAAGTCAGAATATATCCGTACGAAGTCCATTGCTAGAGTAAACCAATATTTCATAATCGTTTTCGTACAATAACTTTTTTCGTTTTCGGGTCTTGTCCCTCATTGTACAATAACAGAGATATTGTTCATACGTTTCAAAAACAGAAGCCTTGCTTAGTAATGAAAGCAGCAGAAAACGGCATATAATACCAATATAATATACGACTTTTTATTATGAAAATGATCGAAGCAAATATTTTATAAGTTCAGTCTGTTTAAGTGGCCTACTAAGACTTAAGTTGTAATCACACAAAGTTAAATGAAATAATAAAAATCAAATGATTTAAAATTATATTTTAATCTAGATCACGATTATTGAAATATTGATTCCCGAATTATTATCGAAAATAAGAGGAATGTGAACAGTGTTGAAAAATTGCTCCTTTTCAGATTGTCTTTAAAAACGATATAATTGTATGAATTGCTGTAGCGACTTATCTAGCGCGTGTAAAATTTCTTTTAGCAGTTTTCCGAATTGTCACAGTGATTGCTTCTCACATCGAAATTGAAATTATCATTGACTTTCAATATTATACAGGTGCTGTGGACAGGTGAATTTAATTTGAAATAATATTGAACTTCATCAATGTTCACACAAGCTAAGTATGTTATATTTATCAGTTTTGTATTTCTTATTTCTTTATCATCTTATGTATATACCATATTATAATATATTTCGTTAAAAAGATTTCATTTTCAATTAAGTTTGATATTATGCAAAACTTGAATGTGGGAGCTAACGGGGTACATACATTCATTCACGTTATATATCATTCGAGGTAGCTTAATATGTTTTGGATTCAACAATTTATAATACCTATCCGAAACCGCCATATAAAGAGTATTCCAATTATTCGATACACTTAATAAACTAGTATGTGGTTGAACAAGTCAGTTTGTGTTCGGCTAAAATAAAAAAAAATAAAGTGATATCTAGTTCGAGGCGAACTTTTTTCCAATGATACGCTAAGCCGATAACATGACAATTTTGTAATTAGACGTTCGATAGGAGATAGGGCGCTGATACCAATCAATGTGCAATTATCAATTAGCGGTAATAACCAGAGAGATCCCATGTCTAACATGTTGTCTTAGCGTAATTGATTAATACGATGTTACACGAGAAATATGATGCCTTGACGGAGGCTTTAACGGATCTAAGTAAAGTGAACATTTCCATCTTTTTGGGGAAAAAACACCCATTTCTGTTCTGTATTGGTTATGCTTATTGTATGATATATTCACAATCGATTCCGAATTTCTTTCATTAAAATAAAATATCATTTAAGTTATACTTAAGATTGTCTAACTGTTGTTCGTGAAATGGCAACCCAGTCCGATAAGCTCCAATGTCTGATCTGCGTTTATGGATTTGAATACCTTACTCTTTAATATGATCAATTCTGACTTTATCTTGCGTTATGAGCGATTGCTCACGATTGTTCATAGTTTTAAATGTTTCTTATTGCGAACCGATCCGCTTATACACTGAATACCTTTAAGGGCTTAAACAGGAAACAACTTAATATTTTGCGTTGGACTCCTTACGTACATTCTTAAAGTTAACGATGAGATATATTCACCTGTCATGGAAGTGAATATATCTCAAAATAGCAATAACCAATTTGTTATGTTTCCTTTGTGCTATAACTGACATGTTCAGGGAAAGAAATCATTTTCATTGTGTCTGTAATACTTAGAAAAGAAAAGAAACATTGTGACAAAATATATGAAATGGCAATGGAATAATCCCGTAATTCGATACCAGTTTTTTCCACACAACGTTAGTTAATAAAGTGATAAACACCTTAGAAAGAGATAATTGAAACTAATTAATAAAAGATGTAATCACCTTCATGTGAATTGCCCTGAGCCGCTTCGCCTCATCAATGAACGGACGTTTCTCAGTCTCGGACAGAAGTTTCCATTCAGCTCCCAGTCGCTTGCTAATCTCGGAGTTGTGCATTTTGGGATTCTCCTGTGCCATCTTGCGCCTCTGTCCCCGGGACCAGACCATGAATGCATTCATCGGTCGCTTCACCCGATCAGCCGCGTTCGATCCTTTCCCGCCGCCGGGCGCATTTGGTCCCTGTGGCGAGTGCTCGTTGTTGTTGTGCTCCGTTGGTGACATCCCCTGGGACGGGCTGTTCATGCCCCCGTGTTGGGCGCTCGGGGGAAGCTGGGTGTGCGGACCGCCCTTCATGGAGCTCATGTCAGGCTCCATGTCTGTGTACTCCATCTTGGCTGTGTGGTGCGGCGCCAAGTCGCCGTAGTAGATTCTGTCCGCAATTTTTGCGGTTGGTGTGTATCACGTATAGGAACAAAAATAAAACGGTCCCCGTTCGACTGAACAGGTACTGACCGTTATACACGAACTAAAAATTATACGTAGTTAAAACAACCGAAGTCTTTTTTTGCTGTGTTGTACCAGCGTGTTTCTTTTTTTGTTGACTACGAACAACACAAGTATCCACGCACGAGTTTGTTCTCGGGTAAGCTGAATACCCCTCTCCTGAATCGGTTGTCCTTACACAATGTTCATTGAAAATGTAGTGTTATATCCAATTGTTAGAGAAGGAGATAATCTTTCTCGCTTTACAATTAACTTCTATATAAAACGCCGTCCTTTCCAAAAAACCGTGCTTGTCGTTCGAATAGTTCGCTTTAGTGTTCAAACAATATTGATCAGGCTTCCTAAATGGGATTATTTCAACCAATGGCGCGTCGCTATTCAGCTGAGATCACGAGACATCCCTGCCACGATTGGAAAACCAGATTACCCGCGAGTAGGCGTGACAAACAAAGGGGCGGGGCTTAGAGCGCGACACTCGAGTCGTTCTAGCCAGGTACTCGAATGGATGATGGGATTAGCTCAGGAAAATTCGCTCACCCGACGTACAGGTAAATGTGTGAACGGAGAGACGTGTCTAGGGGGTGTCACTTTCTGGGCTCCTGATTGGTCCGGCACACAGGTGTGATGTAAACACGGCATTATGATCACCTGTCGTTCACTCCCCCCGCTTTTCGGTAGCAAGTACCCCCCATTGAAGGCCCCTCCCTTAGCTACCCGGATTCAAGAACAAAACCGTTAATTGATGTATATCGTAGATTCCTGTAAATTTTAGCACGAAAAAAAACGTTTCAACTGTGAGGAAAATTCCTGTTATAAACATTCGTTCAAGCTCATGGCGAAAAGATGAAATCATAATAATGAATTACATACACTGATACAATTATTTAAGTTGGTAGGGTACTCACATACAATTTCAATCAATTTAATTACTTTTTTGGAAAATCAACACAAACATGCGTTTGGCTAAAATATGAGAACATAAAATGAAATAAAAGCAAAACTGATTGTATGACTGCAGACAACGTTTCATCATGTTAGTTCAGTCTCATCCACTTCATTGTTTGGGTCCTTAATATCTTTCATTTAAAAATGATTTCATCTTTCACTTTGCAGTGTTGTTTCAAACGATTCCTTAACAGATTATTTCTTTGCATATATACACAGCTTCGCAGTTATTGGTGATGTGTTCAATTCTGTGACCAACCAATGTCGAGATGATTTGATTTTATTCACTGATTTTCAGGAATTAATATGTATCATGATAAGTTTACAAATAATCAAACTGATATTTATCGCTCAACAACGTACACTGACATTTAATGTCACTGGTCGTACAAAACATCTCTCTGTATAAAACTCATCTTAAACGACCATTAACAATCGTGTCTAAATAAACATCTAAGACGTTTGATTACAACTGGAGTTGGATGCCACCTTTGCGAACACGAAATACCTCCAAACATGTCAATACTTTGAAAGATCCAACCTAAATTGAAATCATGGTTCTCTTATCTTATACGTTAATTGAGTTGGTCCATCAAAACACGATTTAGTCAAATGATACTCTTTCAAATCATTACATCTTGCTGACTTTCATAGACTTTGTTGGATTTAAGAATAGATAGACTTTATCGATCAACGGAGTATTCTGGTCATTGCCTTTGGTGGGCCATGAGCAATGTTCAGTGACTTCTTTAGCAAAGCTTACTATTGACTTGGATACAACTCACACTGCCCACCTCATCAGGAAATAGAAGCAGGGTTATATTGCTATATAACATGTTATGTTTATTATGCAATAAAATATAGTTATAGTTATAGTTATATACGCCTGCTCTCATCATACATGCATTCAATAGGAACATTGCAATACTTAAAAACGTGTGCATTTGTTTTATTTTAGTTTTGGTGTTTCATTTATAAATTGACATTTCAATTGCATTACACATTTTTCATAACAGATATTTTATCAATTGAAACTGTTCTTCTTGTCAATATTATTTCCATTATAATTCTATTTTTTTGGAAATCTCGCAAAATGAATATTCTGTAAAAATGGGATGTAGAAAACAGATTTTGTTAAACAATAGCACAAGAGTTAGATTTGTACAATACAGACAAAATAACTGTCGTAGCCAAACCAGCGAGCCGTAGGTAAACACGGAAGGTCTGTACACATCTATATGTTTATATGGATAGGGAAAAAATAACACAGACAACATAACAATACGGCCATACTAATCCTCTGTGCTCGGTATTGTTGTCCTTTTTTACGGTAGCTTAACTTATCATACCTTTAACAGCGATATTAGCATACCCACCACAGCCAAGTTTCAGATAGTACTAGGATATACAGGAGAAAAGGCTTGGGAAAATCATAGCAGACTTGTACATGTCTATATGAATATGTTTGCATGGATTTTTGGGGGGAATAACATGGACAATATAACAATAGGTTATGTCTTTTTTTACTGAATCTTAAACCATTGCACAATTCACAAAGATATGAGCATACCACTACAGACAATTCAAGATACCACTGGCATATAAACGAGAAAACGCTAGAGAAAAACACAAAACACTTACTCGTCTGTATGTATATATTTGACATGGATTTGCGGAAAAGTCAAACCGACAGCATAACAATACGAAGATACATATCCAGTGTCACTGGTATTGTTGCCTTTTTTACGAAAGCTTAATTCTGTACTGCTTTAAAGACGATATTAGCATGCAGAAAAAAAAGCTTTAGAAAAACACAGCAGACCTGTACACGTCTATATGTTTACATGGAATTTGGGGATATATAACATCGACTTTATAACAATACAAACATATTAATCTTCTGTTACCCCGGTATTATTACATTTTTAAGGAAGCTTGAACTATATCTGCTTTAAAAACGATACTAGCATACCTTCAACAGGTCAATTGAGATACGACGGGGGATATAAATGAGAGAAAGCGAGAACGATCACAGAAGACACTTACAGGTTTACATGTACATGTATATGTTTATATGGATTTGGAAAATTCCAATGATATAAGCTGTAACTGTTCAACGAGCAATTTTTCCTTTTCCCACAATGTTTTTTGCCCTATCAGAAGATTATTATCCCTTTTTTTTCACATTTTGAAATGTCGTCTGCAATCTCTTCCAATTTGGGACAGTCGAAAAATTGCTGTTTGGGAAAGGGCATAGTGCTGTGGTACAAAGGAGAAAATTTCACAATCCGCTGTAAGAAAATCTTCGATATTTCTATGTCAAACCACCGAGTATGTGAACAACACAGGAGACCTTTACAAGTTTATATGTTTGGAGGGTTTTTAGGGAGAAAATAACATCGACGACATCACAATATGAGGAGTCTAATCCTCTAATGTTACGGCATTGTTGTACTTTCTACGGTAGCTTTATTCATTACTACTTAAACAACGTTATAAGCATACCTACCTATTTTAGTTCTTTCATATAATATCATGTTCTTGTTTTTATTTTGCCTATTTCTCCTACTTTAAATTGTATCCTAACTAGGGTTAGTATTTTAGTGCGACATGACTTTGTTGGATATGCTTTAAGAAATAATTGGAAATGGTGCCATCAAACAATGTAAGTGTGTATATTACGTTATACAATATATAATGTACACTAGGAATTTTTTTAGAAGCTCCCTGTCGATTAGTCAGAGGTTTGTCTCCAAAAAGAATTTTTTTATTTTTTTTTTCACCGCTAAGTTGACTATAACTTGTGTTGGAAACATCGTATGGGGCTAAACTCTGTTGCATTAGAAATAACTTCTTTACTTATACATTTTAAAAGAAGCGGTCCAAAAATGTCAAGATTGATAATACAAATCTACACAACAAAAGGTGAAAGAATGAAATATAAAATTAAATCATTATTAGAACATAGGAAAGAAGCTGCCATTGGGGTTTGATTGAAATAAATATGGGGAAAACGAGACAATGCACATACTGGCAGTGTTTTCCCCCTATATCTATTTGAAGAAGTCGGCTAAGCAGGACATGTTTGAAATACTGAATTGTTCAATAAACAGGTTATAGAATAGCCGTTATGTTATTCATGTCGATGTAAAGCTGCGAGTAACGTTTCACTGATATTCATTGTTTACAGTGACAGTCTTCATTGTATTCAGTTTCATTGAAGCTGCATGCAACCACAATGCTCGTACACACTCTATTGTAAACGCATACTGATCAAAATACAAATAACGGATTTTGCTATGATGCTTGAAAAAAAAAATATATTGTATCTTTCGTGTTACATTTTCGGTATTTTATTTATGTTTTCTCATTGTCATAAAACGCCATTTAAACTTTTATTTCGGTTTTGTTTTGTAAACTTAGACAGTTATCACTAAGATTTTTAAATATAAATAAACAAAAAAAAATTGTAGAACTTATTTAAACTATAGATATTTAGATATTTAGATATTTAGATATTTACATACGAAAAAGGTGACATAATGCTGACATGTAGTTGCTTTTTGTATAGTAAACTCATTATTTCAATATTGTCTGTAAAACGTTTTTAATTGTTTTTTTTTTTGAAATTGCAAAATATGGTATAATTATCCCTTACTATTTTATATTTATCATGAAGGTTTTAACAACGATAAAAAAACATTTGAATTATAGAAATGTAAGTTCAAAATTCTCGCTCTTAGCTAGTTTTGATTTTTCTGACTTTGTTTAGTTTATACAATGTTGTGACATTAACTTCAGAAATGCCTTGATCATGTGAATGTGTATTATGTTGTATATGTATATATTAATACGAGAATATTGTAAAAGTTTAAGTTAATAAACATCTATCTATCTATCTTTAAATTTAAGCATCCGTTTTACAGTTCATCGCATGAAAAAGAAATGACTGCTTTTGAAACATAATTTCTCATTTTTTATTGATATGTTGTAGGTTATTTTTTTTTTATCTTACAATGTTTCAAAATTCATTCCACTGCTCTGTAACTTTACACATGTATATATTAAATAGTTTAAAGTTGGATATTAGTATATCTTATCGGAAAGTAACAAGGATATAATAAGATTATGACTGTTTGTTTATTTACTCGACGAAAGGATCATAATGTCTTTTGTACGTCTCCACAATGAATAAGCGCATATCATAATGGTCGATTGAGTCTTTGTTCCCATGACTTACGTGGTAAATAGAATAGGAAACGCGATTTGTCTGGCGTAACGAAGTTAAAACAACACCAAACAGACGTATAAACCCTTTACCAAACGTCAAATTTTCGACCGTCCCAAATTGAAAGAGTTTGCAGACGACATTTCAAAATGTGATGAAATTGAAAAATAATCTTCTGCTAGGACAGAAAACACTGTTGGAAAAGGAGAAATTGCTCGTTAAGAACATTTTTTTCTTTTTTTACAATGTTTTCCAGAGTCTTTTGCAAACACTGGTCAAATGTCGCTATTGTTTGGTAATGGGTTAATCGACAAAGGAAATTAAAAAGTAAGGGTGCATGGCTACGGACTTTTAATATTTTGAATAGTAATTATGACTAGAAAAAGTAAAGCATTTATTTCTCTACACCACTAGTCACCTACCCCCTATTCCGTAATGCCTTTCTTTGATGTGCGTCTGCTGTAGGAACATTATTGACATTATGCTAGTTCGCTTCCAATGAGCAAAGTGTCCATTTGTCATAATTGTTTCTGCCAATGTTCTATAATACCTTTTTTTATCTATTTGTTCGCGTTGTTTGGTATTTGCTTTTGTAGATTTTAGTTTAAATAAGTTTCAAGCCATTTTATGGGAAAATGAATAAGGACCAATGTAATTGTGTATTCATTCATTTATTTTGTTATCCTCCAGAACAGCATGTGCTCTATACGCATTTCAAATTATACTCCTCCTAGACAGCTATTAAACGATTCTTATACATAAATCAATTTTAAGACAAAGCATATTTCGTCACGAATATTCGGGCTTTAAATGTACGCGTAAAACTATTTTTTTGGACAACAGAATATGCCTTATCAAGAACTAAGAATAAAAAAATGTTCAAACCACACTTATTTGAAGGTTTTTTGTGATGAATCAAAAGAACTCATCCATTCTGATCGTTTGGTACTATTATGGTTGTTTGTTGATTTCAATGACAAGAAACATTGTAAGTTAACATCTGTATAAAACATTTGTATCGGTATTCGTACGCGCTTTAGGAAATGGCTCGTGCCAGGAGATATGCACACTGAAAGTAGTTCTTTACGTGATACTTTTAATGCTCCTTGATTATATATGCCAGCACATTATACATACATGTAAATGTTAATTGTACCATCATACATTATCAAACAATAGGAGAGAAATGATCGCATTGGTGATTGTATGTGACGTCATGTATTTGATGAAACCATCCTATGAGGAAAATGGTTAATTGAATTTTTGTCCTCCGTTGTCATGGTAACAAAAGATGGCGGGAAACATGTCAATCCAATTTTCCTAGATTCCAAGAATTCTAGGCAAAATAACCTTGACATTCATATAGGTAAGAGAAACATCATTCGTCAAATACTATCCTGCATCAACTTTCGTATTATTGGCAGGGTTGATCTGAGAAGAGGCTTGCCCATATCAAATTTATATCAAAAGTCAAATAAAAAATGAAAAATAAAACGCATAATCTGTTCTGTTCTGTTCTATTTATACATTACGTTTCCTGCATACAAAAACTAAAACAAAACGAGTACATGCAAAGACAGCAAAGAATATCATTAATAACATAGGCATTTTGTAACATTTCAGAAATACCCAATGTTTTTTTAATACTTTATGACGACACCATGGCAAAAGATGGTTAAACACTTTATTATGCATTTGGTAAACAATTCATTCATCTATTTGATATCAGGATGCACTTTTACACCGCTAAATATAGCCACAAGTTAAAAACTGGACATGTGTGCATAATATCTTATTTAAGTTCGACCTATTGTTTTGGATTAGCTTGTTCGGTCTAAGACAAGACGTAGTGTTACTCGAATGATCCAAGCTGTAAATGTCTAGAATGCTACATCTACGTTTGGGCAATTCGGACTAGACGTAATGCGGATGTAGGTGAGATTCTGAATGTCACAGACATGGATTGGTTCTTGATTTCCCTATCTCTTATGCATGATAGATGGGATACATGGTAGAGGCGCACCCTAGTCTAGACGATCCAGACTGAGATTGTTTCACTCCCTACGTCTGGACACATTATTTGTCAAAATGAAATTACAACTAGGCTTATCCGAGTAAGGGATGCACAATCAAATTTGGAACCATACTTTACAGATATTTCTGCGAATTCATTCAACACGAGCTGACCTTTATCTGCATGTCCGTTAATGCATTCGGTAAAATGAAGGAAAAGGCACCGTTAATGCAGTTTGTGTTATTACCATACATAAAACACGATTCGTGGAGTTCTGATGGAAAATATCCAATACTTTTGCTAAAGGAATATGTTAAAGATAAGTCTTTTTAACTACTATATGCATGCCAAATAAAACAATGACACTAGTGCACGATATTGGCTAATGCGTGTTATTGTAAAACATGTGATACTGTCCATCGTGATGTCAAAAGCAATGCTAGTGGTAATGGAGAGAATAACGAATGTCAATGGTGATATTGGCGGCGTTGGTAATGATGATGGCAATGTATTCTTCAGAACAGACCAAACTATACTGACAGTGGTCTTCTTCTTCTTTTCTTTCTCCTTTTCGTTCGGTTTATGATTGTGTTAAGCAATCATGAAATACCAAGCATTCTTTATTAAAGGGTATGCTGGAGACAATAATAGGGTGGAACTAACTGAAGTTCTCGAGATAATTTCATACAAGTCAAACATTCCTCATAAGAAATGAAGTATAATCTTATTTCTGGAACTGTGCAAGGAACTGTTTAGTAACATAACTCACATAATAAGAGCAAATCGACTAGTCACTAATAAATCAAGTCCCACATCTACAGATCGCCTGTTGCATGGGTGCGGTATTTTATCCACGGTGGCAGTATAAATAAACCCTTTACCAAACGCCATGTTATAGACTGTCCCAAAATAAAAGAGTTTGCAGACGACATTTCAAAATGTGATGAAATTAAATTTATTCTTCTGATAGAATAGAAAACATTGTGAGAAAAGGAGAAATTGCTCGCTAAGAGCAATTTCTCACTTTCCCACAGTGTTTCTCAAAATCTTCTGCAACAAACTTATCAAATGTCGTTTTTGTGTTGTAATGGGTTAAATAGTAAAGCCGGAATCGTGGTTCATTTCACATGCGATGCGACGGTGGAAATTGAAGGTATTTGCATATGTACTTAAAAGAGCTTAGAGGGAATTAAGACGGATCGCAAATCATCAAAACGAAACTGGGTTGAGCTCATACCCTCTTCCCGCATACACCTGTACCTGTATGTTCCCAATTTATAAGAAATTCGATGAGAAATTGGTGTATTTTCCTTTATTTATAATTGGGTGTGTCCAAACGAGTATGAAGAAAATATGGCACAAAAAGCACGCATGATAAACTTCTCTTTTCAAGGTTCTATCTATATTTATCACCACTGGATCCTGTTTTAATCATAATTACGAATGGCGAAAGGCCGTACATAATCTTTCGTCTTGTCCCAAAAGCGTGTACGCTCGGGAAAGGGTATTTTCCCACCCTTTAGCGTCCATCATTGCGGGTACATTTCTGCGTTTCCGAGACGTACAGAAATGCACGGACAATCAGAAACAATTAAACGCCAACTTCAAAGCAGCCGTCTCGAGATATTAACGATAATAGCACACGGGTGAGAACAATACCTTGAATAAACGAATAGCTGAGACTAACGGATTTTCGGACACCTTGGTGAGAAATAATGAAAGTAATGTGGGAAGAGCAGTCTTTTGCAAATAATTTATTGTATTGATAATAGTAATGATCTACTATCGAGAGTTTTATACAGGTCTATTGCAGGACATTTACTTACGTGAAGGAATTGCTACATTCTTCCATTAAACCTTTGGTGATATGTTATTCCTATTTCGATGTCATGCTAAATCTACTACCCAAATTCAACCCCATAATCTTGAGTTTGATTTGACAGTTTCGTCATTGTTATGAAACAGTTAACAAAACAAGAGAACCATGTTCTAAGATTCTAAAGTCAGCCCCATACTTAACAATCATTAGATGGAATCGTATAATTATCAATGTGTTTAGATTGTGGTGTACATGTTTATAATCTAAAAACAGTTCACAATGACGGGACATGTCTAAGCTTTCCCAAAAGGAATGGAAACACGGATAAAGTCAATGACCGAAAATGACAATACACTGGCAACAAAGGTGCACTATAGGGTCAAGTCTTTTGATTGATTACTATTCGGTGCATACTGCACTCAAATGTAGGTAAAAGACAAAGAAATAGCAAAGAGCGGTTTGATAGTGATACGCTTCTATTCTGTTCTGAATTGATATCATTTCACAAATAGATCAGTGGTACAAAACCATGTGTATTGAAACACCTCTATTGTGCATGGCGATTCTTTGGCTGTTTAATGATATATTTCGTACCATTGATTATCAAAACCAATAAGAGTAACGTTGACCTTTCTGATCATTCGATAGATAAAACACATAAAAAGGGAAACCGGCAACAGTTTGGCGAAAAAAAGATGATATCTTATCGATCCAAAAACGTTAATAATGTCTCCCTAATTTGAAAACGTTGTGATAAAAGTCACACCTGGAACAATTGGACACAATTAGGCGGCGGGATTTCTATAATGGTGGTAACTTTGATGACCAAATCACCATTTACTAGCCTTTGAAAGCGGCGCTAATTTGCGAAACCAACGTGACGCAATATCGGATATCGATCTATGAGCGTTGACGTAATACACTTGAAACGTGAATACTCGATTTGTTTTTATTATCCATTATAGTCCTGGAACCGACTTCATGCTTATGCAATATATGAATGGTCATCACATAAAAATCTTCTTGGAATCCAATCTGAATTATTTAAACCTATTATGGAACATAACAAAACAGAACACCGTTTAGGAGAACAGTACTGTTCTTCAACATGCAATTAACTACAAAACAATATATACAGGCAAAATGGTATAAGTTTGAAAGAAAAGAGTCAGACATTGCCATAAACATCACTATTTTTACTCCAACATATGTTGAAAATGGGTCTATCAATAATGATGCAATTGTCTCGGTTCTATTCCATGTCGTACGCTATAGCTAACTAACATTTCAAACCAGTGTACAAAACCAAAAGACCTAATAAATCTGTTTAGGCTTTTGGCGAAACCAATGTCTTTATGCATTGTGTACAAATGCACACTTCGTAGATCCAGTACGACAAAGCTAACTAACATTTCGGACCAGTGTGCAAAACCAAATGCCTTAAAAATCTGTTAACGTCTTTGACCAAATCAATGTCTTTATGCGTTGTGTACATACATATAAGTAGTGGATCTAGTGCGCTAATTCAGAAATAACTATCCCTACACATGCTATGTGAGATCTATTGTTTCCCGATTAGTCCTTGCCCCATTAATTCGACATTGTCTCTGATCCCCGGGCCGTATAGTCACGGGTGTAAGTCACGGACCATAAACCCAGCGGGTCGGGCAACCGACCACACCTGTGTGATCCCCGGAGATACCATGGGGATCGGGCCGTGGATACTTAACCCTTTACCAATCGCCAAATTTTCGACTGTCCCAAATTGAAAGAGTTTGCAGACGACATTTCAAAAATGATAAAATTGCAAATAATATTCTGATAGGACAAGAAACATTGTGGGAAAACGAGAAATTGCTCATAAGCTTAATGTCTCCTTTTCCCACATTTTTTCTAGAGTCGTCTGCAAGAAACAGTTCAAATGTCGCTATTGTTTGGTAATAGTTTAACAGAACAGAAGTAAATATACTAAATATACTAAATATACTATCCTAGTTTAGTTTAATTTTAGTTTTAACTTATTTATTTTAAATTGATTGTGACGGAAGCTTGAAGCTTATTAAATTAACGCTGGAGGGCCGCTTCCTGGATACTTAAAGGCCTAGTCTTTGGAATGTCTGGTATCTTATCTCCCACTGGGCACCCTACAGGGCAACAATACAGTTCCACAGCATGGAGCAAATTTCCTGTATATTACTTGATAAGGAATGGGTGGTCAGATTATGCAATACCCCAACCCTTCGGTTTCTCATGATGTAGAATATTGATAAAAAATACGTGGTTGGTTATAGCTTTCTGTATCTAAAACAAGGATTTACATGATAAATAGATTTTTCTTTATAAACTGACAAGAAATTAAAAAAATAATGAGTTAGTTGTTCAATGAACTAGCACTTGTCAAAGTTATAAAATGGATGATGATGTTGATGATATACTATGGTGATGATGATGATATACCTCAGAGGAACTATAACAATCCCTGCTGCAAGTCATTCTTACATAAATTAATCTTTATTCAAGGTACAAATTAAAAAAACAGTCCCCTATTAAAAACCCATCCAAAATTCCAAAAATATATTTCAAGTCTTACATAGAAAAAAATGTCATTCTGCTTCGATTTTCATCATGTGGAATATGAATAAGAAATAAAGGTTGAATTCTTTATTTCTTTATTTAAAACAATGATTAACAAGGTTAGTAGATTTTTCTTAATAAACTGTTAAGAAATGTGAAGAAAATAATTAGTTAGTTATTCCATAAATTAGCACTCGTTATACTTATAACATTGATGATGATGATGATGGGGCTTTTGATGATAATGTTGATGATGATGATTTTAATGATAATGTTGATGATGATGATGATGATGATGATACTACAGAGTAACTATAACTATGCTGCAAGTCATAATTACGTAAAATGATCTTTAAATATGGCACAAATCGAAAAAAAAAAAAAACCTACCAAAAAACCTTTCAAACTTCCAAAAAAAAAATATTTGAAGCCTAATTAAAAAAAAAAATCAATTCTGCTGCTTAAATGTCCTCTTTAAAAAAAATGTCAAAAGAAACACATCAGTTTGACATAGTGCTATACATGGTATTACGTAATCCCAATTAATTATCACAGCTGGTCATCACACTGGGTGGGCATCTGGTTATTGGTTTTGGGGGGGTCAATTAAAGAAGGACTAAACTAGGCCTTTAACCAGTACTCGCACCGATTCGTGGGATAGTCCCGGCAACTTTCATCGCATTACCGTGAACAGAACTGAATAGACTCCTAGTTTAGTTTCAACTTATTTATTTTACATCGATTCTGACAGAAGCTTGAAGCTCATCGAATTCACCCTCGACGACTGCTTCCTGGAAACGAAACCAGTAATAGTACTCGCGCCGATTTGTGGGCTTTTCCAGGAAATCATCACCTCACCTAACGGGGTTTGAACGCGGGACCATCTGTACAAGAGGCCAACGCTTCAAGTCTAGACGTAGATGCTGTATAGAGAGAACAGAAGTCCAGGGGAAAACTAAAACCCTTTGGCCTTGGGTTACAAGGGACGTTGGTTCGACTCCTGTGAGTGATGGGGCTACATAAAAGGGTCCTTTTTTTATATTCTTTTATCAATTCGCATTTGGTTTTTCTATTCATTAATGATGGAAAGTCTAGAGTGATAAGCCTTAGTTGTGAGAACGATATGCATCGAGCGATTATTGATGAAGTTAATGAATTCTGTGAATGATAAGGTATTGTGAGCATTCAATGTATGGACAAACACACACACTTGAAGAACCCTGGAGCATATTCTTATGAGATTGCACAATTTGAGGTTTTGGGATGTAACAAACCCTGATTAAGATAAATAGAAAACATAACGCCAGTACCGAAATCTTCAAAATATGTTTTACTTTAACTTCATGTTGATATTAACGTTGTCTACTTTTGTTTCTTCAAGTAATTTGTACCTTCTTGGTTTCAGTCATTTAAGTTCTAATGGCATATTTAGTAGTATTTTGTGACGACAAATCACCACACAGTTTCTCGCGGGCTACATTTTAGAAAACATTTCAAGAAAGCTTTAAGTAAGGTAGACAAAGAATGAACGCTAAACAACTAAAACAACTAAATAAACCAAAATTGGTCAATCGATGAATCAACCATTTAAATAAATAAATTCATCAATCAATCAATCAATCAATCAATCAATCAATGTATACAATCAGGATCCGTAAGGATACCACATCGAAGGGTTACAAACGAGCCCTTTATTGGACACCGTGGTGACGTCCTGCGGAAAGACATTAAAGTTCGTTCAAATTATTTTCTACTTGTATCCTCCCGTAGCTTTAACGCATACCAAACCTCTAAAACAAGACAGGACAGTTACGCTTGAGGGACGTTGGAAATTTAATCCCGTTTTGAAACCCTTTGATTTCGAGGACATGATTCGGAATAAGCCTTGTCATTCTTAACTCGAAAAAATGCTTCAGCTATGTATGAGTGTTCTTCTTACATGGGTTACATATCGGAGAATCAAAGAGGAAATATATTTTACGGCAGTAGTTGTTTTCCAAAAAGGTTTATTGACAAAGTTGTATAGATTTATTGTTCATGATTTTAGCCAAAGCAAGGAAATGTACACAAAATCAAGGGTTTTAAAACGAGAAAATACCTGTAAGGAATAGAAAAAAAGTAGGCACTTAACCAACTCGATACTGCCATACAGGGGGTGAACATAGTCAAATTTAACTCTTTTCTCGCCAGGGGTTTGGTCGTCAAAGCCATTTGTGACTTGCTACAATATGTTTATACCATGGATGGACAGTACCATAGTTGCCTACACTTCGGTGCCACTTGTGCATGCAGAATTAAAAAGTGTTAACGTTTAAATATTACGGAATGGTGCATGCTTTAAAGCGCATTCGAATACAAGTTTGTTGTCGATTGCAGCTTGGTTAGTCGACAGGGTTATACCAGACACCCTGCTATTCGTTAAAACGAAGGTTCGCACCATGGAAAAACCGATACTCATTAATATGACAGAATTCTCATTGCTATTAAACACCGTTTCAGCATACTTACGCTATAGAGCGGCACTCCGGGATTCGAACCAGAACAGAACAGGACTTTATTTAACCCGAGTACAACATATATGTATATAATCAGAGTACGGTACAGTGCATTACATACTATAGAGTATAGATACATGAAGACGAAGAATCAGACCAGCATACGTTTGACATTGTTACGTGGTTTAGATTGACAATGCCATCCCAAATACAAGTCGGTAATCAGGGAAATCATAACTAATATTATATTAAGTCTCATAAAAGAGTGATAACATTATAAAGACTATGCTATAAGTACACGAGAAACAGTCTTCCTCTTTGAGAGAGATGCAATTTCTTTTAAGATACACAATATTAAAAGATTGTCTTCATAGTTCCATCAGAAGGATTACCAGGAGTAACAGTGTAGTCGAAAGGCACATACCCAAGTACTTTTGAGGTTCTATTTATGCTGTTACAACAACGTTTCCTGTTATAAATTTGATGTAATCAAATCAATTCTTTAAGTTATATTATCGCGTCGAACTATAAAGACCTATTTTATGCAGTTCGACATCGTCAACATTATTTCAGTTTTGTTGTGATGCCCGGTTCATAATGATTGCGGAAGACGCAACACTTGACTGCTAATGACGGCTGGACAAGCCGGATAGAATATAACTCCGATGATAAAAACTGTAAATGTGTTCGTAGAATGAAGTATCTACGTTTGCATAATTCGGACTAGGTAGAGTCATTGGTATTCCGTCAGTCATCAGGAAAAACTACCTCCCATGACAATTAATATGCCGTGACCATGCTCTGTACTCCATCCGCTAGGCCACAGAGGCTTTCCAACACATATATTTTTGAAAAATGCGTCAGGAGACGAAAACTGTTTTAATGTGATAATGGTGAACTACTTCAGAATCTCTCGTTAAATGACAAGGGTGTAACGGGGGTAAAAATGTAATTAGTTTGGGCCTCATGTTGCCTAGGACCTACACATTCCCGATAAACAAACGTGGATGCCCCCATTCCCCCATTTAATCATACCTGGATGAATGATCTAAATCGGAAGCATGATCAGACGATTGTAAAATGTCATTTAATATTAGACATTCTCTAAAACTATTGTGAAAAATGGAGGATTTGATCATGACAAGGAATTTCATTTTGCTGTACGTTTAGGTGTTTTCCCATTTGTCAACAACAGGTGTGTAAACGTTTCCCTTAACGAAATGATGTCGACATTTTACTGGTTTGTTGCAGACCACTCTAGAAAACAGTGTGGGAAAGGAAGAAGTTGCTCGTGAGTAGCAATTTCTCCTTGTCCCACAATGTGTTTACCATATATAAAGATTATTTACCAATTTCATCACAATTTGTAAAGTCGTCTGCAAACTCTTTCAATTTGGGACAGTTGATTATTTGGCATTTGGTAAAGGGTTATACCATTGGCGTAAAGGCGATTAACCGAAGGAACGCTGTCATAAATAAAGAACAGTGTGATGTGAAAAGCAATGCTAATACATTAGCGTTTTGTAAACAAACTGAAAGCATATATCTGTGTAAGTGCGGACAATAGATGTATCAATGTAGTCGAGCATTTGTTTAAAAACTCTGTTTGGACATGATTGTCCCTAGTATATAGTGGCTATCTACGTGCGTATATGTTGACTTTTTAAACTACACGCAGCAAATCATCTCACATTTAAAAACATATTATAACAAAAATCGTGTAGTAGTCTGGTTCAAGGTACAAAGGTTCTGTAATTATGTCGTACAAGCCGTGAAATGGCAGTCGGTTTAAGATAGTTTTACTATTATTACTCTTTAATACAAAGAGTACATCTACCTGCGTTTACGTTGAATTTTCAGAACAAAAACACAAACAAATCATCTAACATTTAAAAGCCTTTATTATGTGATAATGAATATCGTGTAGTAGTTTAGTTCAATTGGACATAGATATATGCGCTGTAATTTTGTCGTTACTGTCGTGAAACGGCAGTCGTTTTAGATACCTATTTTTTTATTTGATTTTACCTGTTTGTCTTACATCGTTTGTGAAGGAAGCTTGAAGCTTGTTATAAGTCACCCTCGATGTATGTGGATATGGCCATCGTATATATGTGTGTGTTCCTATATTCGCATTAAAATTTATAAGCGAATCAAAAAGAAAAATTGCTTAAATAACTTAATATCCTAGCACAATTCTAATGCTCCTCATAAAGAGTGTATTCGAAGGAATCAAATAGTTCAAAATGCCTAAATGTTTAGTCATTTCAAATACACAGGTGATACAAGCATAGATACATTATGCGCACAAAGAAATGAATAGACATTTACAGACATTTAATGATACCATGTATTTAGCAATCAGTACTCGTGTTTATCAACCTGCATATTATCTAACCAGCAAAATAAGACATAATAGAATAAATAGAACCTAACAAAAAGCTACATGAAAAAATAATACTGGAATGTAATCCTAAATTATCACGAACAACTCGTAAAGGCTAGTGCAAACTGAAACATTACTTCAATGCAGACCTATCGAAGTATATTCTCACATATTCCTAGAGAAGGGGACCCCAATTTCATTTGGCATATCACGTGATTGTGACACTGTCTGGGGTCAAGCAAGTACGCTCCAACCCATTAAAAAATCGTCTTCAATCAATGGCACTGAAATCAGGCTGGTGGAGAAATTGTCGACTACATATTATAGACAATGTAAAAACTAACCAATTAAAAAGTTGAAATATATTCAAGATTCTTAATTGATGAAGGCTGTATACAGTTATTCATCATGCCAATATTCTAACTTGTTAAGTGGTTCGTTTGTCATATATTTAGCAGAAATATGAACAAATATGTATCTAAGATAAAGTCATCATATTAAGTTGAGAATAAGATTTATTTTGCACTGTCAGCAACATTTCAATATATTAACAACAAAATACCGAAAACAGAGTACAACACAAATTTTCCAAAACTGAACGCAGATCGGACTCTGTAATTAGCTTATCTGATCCGGGATGGAACAATGCGAATCCATGTAAATATGTACATTTTCCCATTGTTTTAGTAAGAAATAACCGAAACTTTCAACCCTGGTTAGGAAATATCTTGAAATGATTCAACTAAGTACATACATACCGTTTTAGTCGATTACGCCTGAAGGTTAAGTCCAAACGAGTGTTTTAGATGACACAGTTTTACGCGATCATTTTGGTCAGATGATAACTATTCCAACACCATTATTATCTCTTACACTCTAATTAAAAAAGAAACTAAAACTCTATTGCTGTAGGCGTGTGGAAAAGTGTCCACACAAATTGCATTTGGAAGCATTTAATGAAATTGCAAGGCTCTCTCTTTCAGCCTTTTGTTGCACTTTTATTTACTCACCAGACAATAATTATAGTACAATATCATGAAAGCCGTTTAAAAAGGCTCACTTGTATGACATTACCAGTTAGGTTTCAAATCACACTGCTTGTGTGCCCAATTGGTCTGATTTAAACTATAACTGCTTAAACAACCACTAGAAACATCTAAACGATGTAGATATGGATCAGACTATGTTGTGAACAAGTCTGATCTGATTCTTCACCTATTACAAACAAACTGTTTTCATTCACATAGCGTTGTTTTAATAGTTTTTATCACACGTCACGAGATAAATGCAGTATCATTTCCACAAATTAATAGAACACACAAAACATAATTAGTAATTCCATGGCAAATTAAAACGCCTTTTTTGGCATAAAAATATATAACCATACATACAGAACTACCCTAAAAGGCGGTTTGGCTCTGAATGTGGCTGAACTGTCTAATTCTCTAGTTCTTTTCTATGTTTCTAAATACAAAATGTAATATGTAACGCTATAAGAAAGGGCCTTTTCAATTTCCAAACAATATATTTTTGTAGAAACTGATAATAGTAGCAAATTCTTTTCATTTAATTCAATGGGAATGAATATAGATTTTCACGCTAGTACAAAAGGTACTTTGGCCGAATGAAAAGGCCTGTTGAAAAGCCTATTCTACTAGACTTGTACACATTCGGATTGAAATGAATTGGGGATCGTTATGTTTCGATCCGAGAGAAACGGGCGCCTTGAATGGGGAATATGAAATTTAATGAGCACTATGGAATAACGCTGCACACTAAAGAGCATTTGATTGCACGATTCCAAAGCGTTTACTTCGATATTTCGTTTCAACTTTCCATTCAAGCCCTTATCAACTTCGGTTTGCAAAACCATTATCATTATCAAATATTTACATTGCTTTCACTACAAATACTCTACAAGGGCTTCCGGTAAGCTGAAAATTTTCGGTCTGGTACCAAGCCAGAGGTCGTGAGTTTGAACCAAAATGAAGCTTTTTTAGCGAACAGACAGAGGAAAGGGGAGACATGAATATGTTGGAATAACGAATGCTCCATCACAATGGGTATGATTATTGCTACGTTTAATCGTGTGTGTAGTTGTTACAATAACGTAATGCGACGCTGAGTAAATATCTTTGGGGAAAACGAGCCAATATTTGCGAACCTTTTATATTAGTCAGGTAAAAACGTACAAACGGCACCGCAGATCGGCATGAGCTGTCTAGTCTCTATTCTTAATTCCTGTCCACCTGTCATTGTTGGGTAGAGATTAACCCTTATAGTTCTGGAACCGACTTCATGCTTATGCAAACAGGTTAGATCCAGGTGAACCGCCAAGTACATTTGGCAGCTAGCCTATGATCTAGCATGTTTGCTTCTTTGAGTATCTTTCATATCAAAATTAAGAATTAAGCAGAATTTAAGATTTGGGAAAGCAGACGACAAAAAAATCTATTTTTAGAAAATTTACCCAGTATTCTAAGGTTAAATACATAATTCTCGTAATATATGACCACGTGCGATTGAATGACCGCTCCCGATTTTTCAGGAGCAGCCGAGCCTAATAATGAAATCTGAAGCACTATACACGTAACCACTGTGCTAAAAGGAACACATTCCCTTTATGAGCATATTGTCCTCTCGTGTATTGGTTTGATGATTTTACTACTTTATCTTCGCCTTAACTTAAACAATCATAATACCAATGATGTAGAAAAGCTCGTTACAGATGGGATGGTTAGGGACTACACACGTTTATCTGAGACGTAATGGTTTGGATGTAGTGATAAGTTTGGAGTAAAACTGTCTGACAATGACGAATAAAATGGTAATTCGTTGAGAAAAGGGTTCTAAAAGCTAGACAAACAGTGGCTAATCCGGTAGAATAACACGTCATTGGCATTCCAATCGACACATGCGAACAACACAGCAAAAGAATATGGATGTAAAAGCTTCCCATATCTCCACATCTTCTTTTACAAAATCGCTTTAAATGTAATAGTTACTTCTTATGTTGTGATCTACACCATACTTGCGAATGAAAAAAAAAATTGAAAGAGCAGTGACTTTTTTTCTTCATTTTCTGTCATAAAATTAGACAATGACAAAAGGATCAGTATTCAAAGGAAGAGACGGTGAAATACGCATGGAAGAGAAGTCACGTAGAACATCAATGAACATCCTTGAAACACGAATAGATATACTTATCACCAAAATATAAATGTAATAATGTGAGCTTCAGTGCGCACATTGAACTGTTCTCGACTCTGTCATTTTAGAATAGAATCAATCATTTAAATTGCACCTGGTTATAAGATCGCTTCCGTTTTATGGTTCGCAGACTAGTCAATCTAGTTTTGTTAAAACATGTTGTTTATTTTAATTAGTTTTTTACGTTATTTCGATTAGTGATACTATTGCCAAAGAATTTAAAAGTTTGCAAAAGCAATCTGTCTATCTTACTCTATATTATAAATTATTTTATGATCACATATTTCTTTTAAAGTGTTTGATGCTCTCAAGATTCGTATTCGAATGATCATGGCTATATAGCTTTACTGGCTTGTAGAAATGTTGCTCTTGTATTTTATAACGTCTTCTTTGGTGAAGGGCTAATATGGCACCGGTCTACTACACAATAATATAGTCATTTACAGTTGTCCAGCATATGACATAAATCAATGGCTTGTTAGCGTTCGAAATAAAGTATTGGAAACATTGCCTGAAAATAGACAATTACTTCTGAGTTCTAACTTAACGTTTCTTAAAGTGCATCGGCTGTTTCCCATATCTTCCGTTGCAGTTGAAGAGAGCAGTCATGGGGTGAGTTCGTTAATACATTAATAACAACCGCCTCTGATTGTGGTTTTCGAAGACGGAAAACGCTCCAACCAATGTCTTCCGATCCACCAGTCAAAGATTTTAATTTCGGTTCGTAATGGATTTTCGATTGAAGTTGCTTATATTTTATTGACACAAACCCCGGTATCCAATATCGCCAAATGTCACGAGGGGCCGCTAAATAGGGAATAATTTGCTTGTCCGCTTTTTTTTTCGATTATTTTCAGAAAATTATAACCTGCCCCTTTCGTACTGCAATTATAGAATGTTCGGAGTCATGGTCCGACTGACCCCTCCATTGATGTGGGTCGTAAATTCCCGTTTTTGGAAGCTCGTCAGGTTTGACCTTGGGTTTTTAAAAGTCTGTACTTTAAACAATAAAAGTGTAACAGTTCATATGAGCTGAACTGTTCCATGCTGAAACAGACCCTTCAGTAAAATTGTTAGCAAAATAAATTATTCAGGGCTTAACCCTTTACCAAACGCCAAATTTTCGACTTTCCCAAATTGAAAGAGTTTGCAGACAACATTTCAAAATATGATGTAATTGAAAAATAATCTTCTGATTGGGCAGAAAACATTGTGAGAAAAGGAGAAATTGCTCCTTACGAGCATTTTCTCCTTTTCCCACAGTGTTTTCCAGAGTTTTCTGAAACAAAGTGGTTGAATTTAATTATTGTTTGGAAATGGGTTATGTGGGTTTGATTTTTCGGTAGGCTTGGTGGAGATTTCTGGAACTAACCCACAAACCGGTGCGAGGACTGGTTTGGTATCCAGGAAGCAGTCATCAAGAGTGACTTTGAACAACCTTTAAGCTTCCTTCACTATCGATGTTTCATAAATAGGAAAACGATTAAAATCACCGACTAATTCATAACGAAATATTCCGTGTATGGAGTCAGTTTTCATAAGATTGGACTTTCTTTCAAAGAGAACATGTATTGAAGAATGTAACCATTTTTCGATATATATTTCGTACAAAGAGGGTTCAGCGCAAGACTATAATAAGTGCTTCATAAACATGAAAAACTTTCTGTAGTATTGCAGTGAACCCTCGACGAGAGATTCGCATTTAATAGAACTGTAGTGATGTTCGTGTGCAGTACTGTTACTAAATACATGGTTAGTGTGTCACATCTTAAACCATTAATGAAAAACATTAACACGGTGCAAAACCGTTCCCATAATTGCTTTGACCATAACAATAACTGCAGTGGTTCGTCGCCTAAAATTGGTTTTTCATCGAATCAACAGTATTCCAGTTATTGCTAAATCAATCCTTTGGTTCATTAACCCTTTACCAAACACAAAAATCTCGACTGTCCCATTTTTTTTTAAATGTTTGCAGATAACATTTCAAATTGTGATGAAACTAAGAAATAATCCTTTGATAGGGCAGAAAACCTTGTGGGTAAAAGAGACGACGAATTTCTCCTTTTTCTTCAATATTTTCCAAAGTCGTCTGCAACAAACTGGTCAAATGTTGTTATTGTTTGGTAATGGGTTAAGAACCCCAGCTTATCAGCCCATCATGGCTAGGCCAATCAGGCAGTATAGAACTCTGCCAGTTGCCTCCTTTAAAACTTATTTTACCGGTACCAGAATTTGATTCCATGCAAACAGAGATCTTGTGATTTCATTTCATGGCCATTGGTCCAACGACCTGGTCACACATTTTCTCTAATCGGTTCGAGGAACGGGCTTTCATTCTAGATGATATTTATCCCGGTGAGAGCATTTGGATTTTCATGAAAGGAGAAGGTAGTCTCCTCACTGACTTACGGAATGCCAGTGGTTCTACCCAGCTTAATAAGTCCGTGTAGGCATTTGAGAATGGAGTTTTCTTCCATCATTAAGAATCGCAACATGAATGAATGTTAACGCAATTGAAGAACCCATATGAGTAGATAAACTAAATAATGGTTGCCCTTTACACTTCTAAAGCAGCGTCGAGGAAACGCTACATCACATTAGAGAATTATTCGATACAAAATGTCGAGTAGGTCGTCCATAGTTTACATGATCATTGAATCATAATCATTGAAATTCTATAGTTTGAGCGCATCATTTTTTATCATCATATTGAATGGTTGAGACTTAGAAATGTCAATGAAAGGGTCTAAAAGTGTTCAGCCATATATAAGATACACCAATTATTTGCAATTGTTATCTTTGCTGGGCATTTATAATGTTTATCAATGTTATATTGCACACGAAGAAAAGGAAGTTAGAACCATTTTCGAAGACATTTTATGGTAGATTCACTTTACCCTATCTAGACTTCATGGATATACATATATTCACTTTACAGTATCTTGACTTCATGGACATACAACGTACTGATGCTCTTACAGAAAAAAGCACAGATTTGTCAAGGATCAAGGTTTTATCCTATTGGTAACGTTAGCAGTATCAAAAATAACAAATATTCTGAGATATCTATGTCTTGTTTATATATTGTTTTGAACTATATATGCAAAAACTGAGCTTCGTTAAGTCTGACTTGCAGAGTTGATATTTAGTTACTCGTTCGTTTTGGGGACACATATTATCAATGATTGGGGATTGTTCATTTTAAATTGTTTGCATAGGAATATGTGATGACTTGATAGATACCTTTTACCTAAGACCTTCATAAGAGCAGGACATTCTTTGACGAAAAGGTAAAATAACATCGAATCGGAAAACATTACCGATTGAACATCCTTTTTCTGATTTTTGATTGCGTTGTATCGACAGTGTAGCCGTAACTATGGTGACGGAACGGATTGAGGTGGAAAATGCGATTAGTTTGGCAAATACCTTTCGGGTCGGGCTCCGTTTGAACTCCCGGGCTAATCCGGGGAACAACTACTCGTCCACCGCCCGAGCCCTCCCGCCCCGCATCACCCTCTAAACCCGAAATTAAGGCGGGCAAATTAATGACCCTTCGCAAGGTTTGGAAACAGTGTAGTGTATTCCATCCATCTAGACCATTGTAGAACTGGAACGGACTTCATGCTTATGCAAACAGGTTAGATCCAGGCCAGCCGCCAAATATCTAGCCTGTTTGCTACAGCAGACGATACGAGAATTATTATTTTTAAAATAACCCGGCATTCTAAGGTTTAAAGAATATGTCTACATAAGAAGTATTTTGGATCAAAAATCTGTAGGGATAGCGTGAGGCAGTTTTCTATTTTACTTCGAATATCAAATAGAAACCTTTGAGACGAAATGAGTGATTGTTTACCATGTAATAATACAATTCAATCGATATAATGGTTTTATTTGGAATGGTAGTTGCAAACCTCTTTATAATTCTGGTTTTATTTTAATCGAAAATCGACATTGTTATCTGTTTAGTCCATTCTCTAAAGACTTTGCTATAGGTCTTATTTTTAATGCAAAAATATATCATTTCTTATCTATTAGCAAAGAGGCTCCTCCTTAGAATAACAAAGAACAAACTCTGTTTTCAGTTGTGCTATATACTGCTGTTTTATTTGACCAATACATAGACTCTCTTATTAAAGAATATGTTTCTTTTCTTCTGTTTTGACCGTTACATATCTCTTTAACACACCTCCGCATTCTGATGATGGTTTAGCTTTCTAGTATGGAATTCATCATGAAGAAAGAAGTTCCCACAATTCTGCTTTTGCCACCTTACTTGTCGACTTTGTCCTAACCTCTAATGTTATATAACAAATTAACAAAATAGATTAAAAGAAAGCTATGATGATATGATAAGACTATATATATTTCATTCAAGACGTACCCTATACAGATAGGACATATATACATGTACATGATAACTAACAAATAAATGATAACTAGCTGCATTGGTTAGGTTGACCATAACACTTCGAAATAATGATACGTGTATCGTGCTCTTGTTAAGCTGTTGTAGGATTTACAGGCAGGGCTGAGGTTTTATTTAAAATGTGTCAACAATTTGTCCATGGTCTGACACTAATTGCAGGCTTTTTATAAAGACCCATGCCATCAAATAGAATCGACTTCAAAAACAAGTGAAACCCGTAAAATGTTTAATGATTTCAATTGCTAGATTATATATTTCTTTATATTTATTCCTTCCTTCATATATTTCGCAACTTATCTCGTAAACGGATATTAACAATAATGCATGACAAAAACTTTACAATTTAGAATAAAGCGTATGAAGGTTTGTTTAATGTCCCAAGATTAATAAAACATTCTTATCGTTGATTAATTGTCGGTGATTCGCCGATTATCAAATTAAAGTGCATTGTGAGAATTCCGGTGGATATTTGTCGGTAGCATGAACTCGCTAATAGGCGGTTTGTCTGAAAGCCGCAGGGTGCGAAAAATACCGCGAATTGTGATAACTTTGCCGCCATTGCGCAAAAAGCACTTGTTAATTACGCATGATTCTACACGTCTAGGTGTGAACATGTTTAGCTGAAGGCAATTTTAACAAAGCCCTTCGCCCTTTAATTAGTAATGCAACTTTGACAAAGAATGTATTGAAATGTACCCATACTAATATACTATATAATTTGTCAGTTAAAGTAAATGATTATGTTTTTCTAAGCTATATACACTTTTGAATCGAATAAGACTTTTAAAGGCGTGTTCATTTCTCATTAAGGTTGGTGATTGTTCTCATTGAGTGCTACATATTTTAGATTGGAAAAGGCAATAAAAGATAAAGTGTACTGTAAATTTTGTCGTGACTGTTTTAGAATATCCAGCGAGTGTTTAAAACAGATACGAAAGAAAATGGCTCGAAAATTAACTTTTTATATATCATCGATGACACATTGTTGTGATACCACTGTATGAAGATATTATCATGCCATGAGCTTCTTCGATATTTCACAAAAGCACTATGTATGAGACGGTTGACTATCGCAGAACCGAACAAAGCACTAAGCCCATGTTTCATATACATACAACATACGACATTAATAACGATTAAATATATGTAATTAATAACATAACAGTGAAAACAGTGTCATCGATTATATGGTATCCAACTTAACAATAAGCATTGCCATGAACAACAGCCAACAACAGCCAACATACATCTATCAGAAAGTATGGTGACAATGACTGAGTTGTGCACACTGTTCGAGAACGCACGTATTAAGATGATTTTTGATGATGGAATAATACTACAGTATTCAAGTGTTGTTGTTGGATGGACGATAACAATGTCACCTTGTAAATAGATCTATAAAATTTGGCAAGCTTAAAGACATTGAACTTCTTGTACTTCCTGCTTTGCAAACGGATGATATGCCGTGAGAAGATATCAGTCGTCAGCATGTAGAGCAATATTCATGCCAGACATACATGGAAAAAGTATAAGGGGAAATGCACACAATAAACCGGTAATCCCAATAAAACACCTCAATCAGGATCTGTAAAACAACTACATCTCATACTGACAACATGTCAAAGGATAATACATGCGCTCAGTAATTTGTGATTCAAACTGCGTCGCCACTGCCAGGTTTAAAGACTGTCTTGAGTATATTGAGTTAATACAACTTTACGGTGTCGGGCCTAACTCTTGTTCATTGACGGCGTATACTCAATAGATTGGGCTATTGGAACACATACCAATGGACAGCAATTAAAAGCTTTTTTATGTAAAGATGAAAGAAAGTATCATAAGAACAAGAGACATATTTGATAACTAATCTTTGCACTCTTTTTCTCCAAATGTCTGTTTTATAATTGTCAAAATACTCGGGGACTTGAGGGGTCAAGGACACGTATTTCCATAAAAGTGAAGTGAGCTTTTATCCCTTTACCAAACGCCAAAAATGATGTAATTGTCCCAAATTGAAAGAGTTTACAGACGACATTACAAAATGTGATGAAAAATGGAATAAGATCCACTGATAGGGTGGGAAAAGTAGAAACGTCACGAGCAATGTCTTCCTTTTCCCACTGTGTTTTCCATAGTCGTCTGCAACAAACTGGTCAAATGTCTTCATCATTTAGTGATGGATTAAATCATATATCGAGCACCTTCCATTGTGTACTCTATGCTTTTCAAATAATATATTACACTACAAATATGTTAGAATTGTATGTGAAGGTTACGAGGTACTAATTGTATAAGTTACAAAACAAAACATTTATCTTTCTTGAGGTTGTGACGTACTAAACCAACAATGTGTTAAAATAGGTTATCAATATTGAAATGAAGGGAGAGATTGAAATTCGAACAGGTGTTAATGGGATTAAAACAATCCCACGTGACAGTAATGAGATTCTGGGCGAGATTTACATAAGTAATTTATCCGCCATGTTGACACTGATACCCGAGTAACCCCTTGTTAGGCAGATTTTTTTAATTCTATTTAAAATCGGGTTGCTTTACACTTATTTCCATAGCCCCTTTATAATATTGTTAATTAACCATGTTAATGAAGTTATACACAGGTCAATTACATTCAGTTAATATAGCAAACTCTTGTTCCATAGTACATCTGTAAGATTGTTTCAATATGTAAACAATCGACGAATTTTAATAGCTGACCAAATTGTTCCGATTCTGATATCAACTAGATGCTAAAGCTAGGTACGGAGAAAGTTTTTCCTTTAATTTTCTCTTTAGAACAGTTATCATATGTATTTTGTCAATGGAATAAAAAACTGGAGAGATAGTGATATAGGGGGATAGTGATATAGTAACATATGATATAGAGGAAGAGATAGAGATAGAAAGACAGAGATAGAGAGGTAGAGACCAGTGACAATTACAAAGCAGACGCCTCGTTTACATTGTTTCATATTTTTCTTACCTCATGTCTTCTGTTAAAGGAATTGAGTGAAATAAAGATTTTGTATTTAATTGTATTGTATTGAGAAAAGCACACATAGGCAGAGAAGGATCGTTTACGTTTGGGAATAAAAGTATTTATCTTACAATAAAATTTCTGTAGGATTGTGTGGAATCAAAGACCTTATGTTAGGTCTTTGGTGAAATAATGCACAGGTGTGTACGCTCGTTATAAAATATATACTTTGGAATATCCTTTATGTCATTAAGCTTATGTTTTAAGTTGGGTAATGATATTACGAAAATCACTCCTACACTCTTGGTACCTATAAGATATAACTCTGGTACTGATTTACTAAACAGTTTAAGCTTAAGGTTTGCTTAAGTCTAAAACAACAATTCCTCTTCTTTCAATATTGGGTAAAGCAATATTGCAAAGTAACACATCATTCGAATCGTCTCTCCGAGACGTTTCCAATGACGTGTCACATTGCAATATTATACTTTCATTGAAGATACTATCCATGTGTATCAGTTCAGACTTATACAAATATTGTCCTTAAGTGGTCTAGTAACTGTATAAGCAGAGTAAGGTATCTTACATTTGATCATCCGGAAACAATTTCACCGAGTTTAACATTTGAGCAGTTTTATGCATGAAGAATTTTAATCACGTGACCCGACGCCATTACATCTACAGGTAACTCAAAGCTCCCCGCTGATCCGGATCGACAGGAGATCGCCGAGCGGCTTTAAAAGCGCCTCAAGGACATGTCACTAACAATAGAAAACGGCGCGCCAGACAATGGACTAAAGTGATTTCGCGGACACACCACTGCGAGGTTGCGAACCTAATCCTTACGCTTTCGCCATTAGCCGCCCAAAATGATTCTGGTACTGGCGAATTGGTATGCAATATAAGTAAAATGGGCTCTTATAGATGAAATAATTGTGTTCGAGTCTGATATAGTATGTGTGATAAACTGATCGAAACATTGCCGTTTTTAGTTAATATACTTCTAAACTTGTTTATTCTGCCCTTGGAAATGACTGTTTCTATGCAACATTTAGTGATGCAAAATGAATAATTTAGTTATATATGCACATGGTCCAATGTGCACATCATTTAAAGCGGAATTCAGAATCTTGATTCATCGCCTTATATGGAAATTTGGCAGGTGTCTGAATTCAGAGCAACACGTACACAATCAACCTAAGAAATCAAAAATGGTTATCTAAAAGTGATGTTTGTTATAAACCGTTGTGGTAAATAGAGAAAATTGTTCGGCATCACCAGTTTTGTTTTCAATGTCCTATGGTATTATGGTTAGGAGGTATTAAAACCTTTAAACATATATTTACTTTGCTAATTGAATAAGAAAAATAACATCAGTATATATCGCATTTTAAGGGTTAAATACAAGAGTATAGTAAGTGCTTCAAAATAAATAAAGCACTAACTGTATTATTGCATTGAACCTTCGATACGTCTGGTAATGCATCAAAATCAGAATACTTTTATTTGATTTATACAAATACACTACAGTGTCGTTTTTTAACATTATATATATAAAAAAAACGCATTGTCAATGTGCTAATATGTAGCAATTCGACCGAAGAAAAGACGAGAGAAAGAAGGGGCGGTAGAGGAAAATTGAATTTCCCCGCCCGTTTATAATGAGGCCGGCGTTTGGATAATTCCGACGATTTTATCACCTTGATCTGGAGAACCTACCTGTACGAACAAAGGGAGACCGTTAACGAGTATGATCGAAACCGCTTGGGGGGACTCGGGCTCAACCCTCCAACCCGTACTAAATCACCACCGACTTCCGGTGTTATTTTAAAGGTCCAATCATGATATAATAACTTAATCATGAAGAAATATGCTGACTTCCTTTTTAAGATTTCGATTGATAAAGATCGGCCACGATTATCAAAGTAGGAACACAAATGGCAAGGTACTGACTAATAATTGAAACATAATGAAATTGTGGAGTCCCCTAAAATGCATTTAATTCGGATTTCCGCATTTAAAATACAACAACAACAACAACAACGCTGAGCGGAATTAACAAAACGGTGATCATACCCGATTGGTTATCTTAACATTCCGATTTCTTTCTGGTGATAAAGCGTGAATACAACGCGTATGGTTGAAGCTATATCCATTGTTATGACCTGTATTTTATGCAAGAATATTTATGAAAATATTACATTACATGAATAAATGGTCCATTGACTCAGATAACGGAGTAATTTGATTGCTAGCATCGAAAATATTGTGTACCAAATTTTCAAGTGTTACGAATCAAATTACATTTCTCTCGTGGAATCTTAACTACACTAAATATCCTTTCGATGAATTCAGAATTGTAATTCAAAGATGAAGTCTTATTCATAATGTGTAACAGAGTTAAAACTGCTTAAATACGATGCCAATCCGTAAGGAGTCATGCAGTAGTAGTCAACTCACATTAAAGGTAACACATTTCACAATACCTAAAGTATATTATCACTAGCTGTGAGATTATATCATGCATGGCTGCAAAGGAGCTTCCTAAATCATGGAAAGGTGCATCGGTCACTGTGACATCAATGGAATAATGTTGAATCTTTAAATCTCACACGTCGAGTCTGAATGATCAAAAATCAATCATAAGGCAGAGTAGCCGACTCTAGAATTTTAGTGGACCCACTGCAGTATAATGCAAGAAACATTTTAATATTCGGTGCTCAACTCATCAAACCTATTCCTGAGGGCGGACACTTTGTTTTATGCCTTCGTTCCCCCTCCCCTTTTTTCAGACACCTGGTCAGTCCGGAATGTCCGGCCAGAATAAGCAGGTGTCCACTATTACATGGGGATGACACCAGTTAGGTGATACCCTCTCAAACCCAGGTGGACACTGTATTATTCAAATGACCCTTATTGACCATCGCTGACTGACCATTAGGCGATTTGGCGCAATCGCCCCCGCTGGTTGCCCTAGTAACAGCCTCTTAGACACGGTAACTACAGCGATGGCATCTAAATGACCATGATTGCCTGGACGACACTTCCGGTTGAGGAATAGTATGATGATAGGTTCGAAATAACGAACTGTTGACACTGGTGGCTCCAATCGGAACTACTCGGGTATTTCCGTCAGCTGAAAAGTACATTGGATAAACCGATGTGTTCATATTGTGATGGCACTAATACTACATTAAAGTAGTTTTTGTATCCATGGCAATTAGCCATGGTAATTAATTACAATAGTTATTTATTATATAAAATAATATTTCATATATTTATCTTGTTATTTAATGTTAGTTAAGTTTTTTGGTATTATTTCACTCTTAAAAGAAATTCTTGCTTGAGTATAGCCGAGATACATTTTTTATCCGATTTTAGTATGGAATTGTTCATACTCATTTACATTTCTTGTACAAATCTAGTATGCTTCCATTTCTAAAATACACCCATGTCTTTCAATGTGACAAATCTTTTGAAAGAAGAGAAAGAAAAGAAATCAACATTATAATGGCTAAGAGACTACAGAGGGATACGTGTTTTCATAATTATTTGTAAAAGTGAGTTGATCACCATCAATTGATATGTTCCAAATATATTGAATTGTAGCTACTCCAAGTCTTAAGTAACAAAAGACATCGAGAGAGTTTAAACGAAATGAACATATACGTTACTTTGCAGAAACCATCGTAACTAAAGAATTTGCTTGTAACAAACATTTTCTCCGCTAGACGCAATGATTTAACGAAGCTTTTGCTGCAGGTTCATCAAAGCGTGTTTTTACAAAGTAAGGGCATTAAGCTTTGAATGCTTGAACATTGAGATAAAACCTGCTAAAGTTACTAGTAAGGTCTCTTTTCCTTAAGCCATCTATTCTCAATGCAGTAATGGAGGAAGGAATCACATACAAACTCTGATTCATGCTGAATATGTATATGTATATAAGTTCCATATAACGAGGCGGTTCTCGACGACGTTGCCACGGTTATTGATTTAGGATTTCTGCGAATCCGTGAACACCAAAAACTCGATTGTTCTCTACAGCCTCCATCGTTTCTAGCTACATGAGTGGCTGAGAGCTTCTGAGGAAGTCTGACAGACCGAGGGAGAAATCCGAAGCAATCCAATTATCTGTAACAACGTCTAAGACGAGATTTTGTACACGAGATCGTATTTCGTGCGCCGAATCGCGTGTGGATTTTCCTTGCGACTTCTTTGGACTGCTGATAGATACCTTAGCACCACCAAACGGGGAATATATTACATTCCATCACAAGGTCGTCCCGAGCATTTCGTTCAGGCACTGGGATGCTTGCTGCGAGGAAGGGGTGTTGTGGCATAGGAGGTCTACCTGCCATTTTTTTCATTAAATTTGCATCCCCAAATGATGACTTTTGAGGTGTAATTTTGGAATTTTAAGACAAAAAATAAATTTTAAAAACCAAATTGAATGTATCAATCAATGTCTGACGGAATTAGACTGGCTGGAGGACACGTTAAAATAATCAGATGGCTCAATCAACGACTGTCAGCTTCCTCTCGCATAGATACAAACAGTTTAGCTGCTTCTTTCTTATCAATCAAAGACTAAGAAGTCTGTTATATGACCTTGCTATTGATTTGATTTGAAATTTGAAATGATTAATTGTGGGCCCGAGGCTTTTCTACCATGATACAATATAATTGTCTATAAAAAGGTGGTACACTGCGAGTGTACGGTAGTAATCTATGATGGAAATGCCTTAGTTGGTTATGATGGAAGCACATGCTCTTCCATGTAATTACTTTCTATGGTCGCATAGAAAGCTGTTACTGTCGCAACTATTCGTTCATATTGAGGCACATAATGGACGGAGAGGGATTATCTCTTTCTTCAATTATTACATTCCCTTTTCGAGATTAATTAGGCTTTTGTTAATAAGATTTACCGTGTCGCGACAACCCTGCACGAGACAGCATATGTTCATCACAGAATGAATCGAAAAAACGCGGAAAAATATGAGTTACAATTCAATTGGTTGTATCATTTGTTTAACCCTTATAGTGCTGGAACCGACTTCATGCTCATGCAAACAGGTTGGATCTAGGCTAGCCGCCAAGTAGATTGACAGCTGACCCTTAATATATCATGTTCGCTACTCTGAGTACCTTTCATAACCAAAATTAAGCAGATAGTTCAAGTTTTTGGAAAACAGACCATACAATATAACTTTTATAAGATAAAGAAATACCAAGCATTCTACTGGTTACAACTGTATCTGTCTAGTCACATTTGGAAGGTAAGTTAAATGGCAAAAACATCGTTTTCGATTTAGGGTTTATACATCGCATAAATAGTATTTCATTTATAAATTCGCACATCTTTCCATGCCAAACGGCTACAATAACTTTCCAAACAATCGTTCCGTAAGGAAACGAGAATATGGTTTTAATCTGATGGGCATTTACGCCATCTCTTAAAATATCCTAAACAACGAGGTATTTCTTTTCTTAACAACAGTTTTGAGTACCGATTACTAAACAGTTTACGCTTAAGATTTGCGTAAGTCTAAAACAACAATTTATCTTATTTCAATATTGGGCGAAGCAATATTGCAAAGTAACACATCATTGGAATCGTCTCTCAGAGACGCTTCCAATGACGTCTCACATTGCAATATTGTACTTTCATTGAAGATACTATCCGTGTGTATCGGTTATGACTAACGCAAAATTTTTCCATTTGTTCCTTAGTAAAACGGTATCCTGTTCCGTAAGGAAAGCAAGAATAAGCTATCAATCTGATGGGTTTTCCGTCATTTCAACAATTTTGAACTGAAGAACCGAACTATATGTCATATTACGACAGCGAAGAGTTTCTCTACGCAATAAACATATACCAAACAGAGCAATACAATAACTTTTTTTGAAGTAACCAGGTCCCGTGTCCTCACTATAGAAATAAAAACAATCTTATAACACTGTAGCGGGAATTTGCCTATGACGCCTAGTTTTTCATTTCGACTAAACTTTCCGTATGTTGGCGGTTGCAAGAGACTTATTTATATTCCTTTTTCTGTTTTCATTTTTAGGAAAGGTTTTGAAATGAAACTCGTCTGTGAATCAGGGCGTTTTATCTCTCCAATTCAAAATGACAATAGAAGTCAAATATGACATAAAAATCAGACGGAATTCAAGTACATGTATACGATGATGAATATGATGACGGTTTTGCAATAAAGTTGGATTTTGTGGTGAATGTGCGCGATTATCATAGTGAGATGGGTGGAATACAGTCGACCAACGGTTATTCCAACACGCTTGACCCGAAAACAATGTCCTATTCGGATTATTTCGAAGCAGTGCCTTATCCGAAAAAAGACGTATGTGTACCTTTTTAATAAACATTTTATGCTTATAATTTGCTAAAACACAAAACAACATTCCTTCTTATTTCAATATCGGGCTAAGCAATATTGTAAAGTAACACATCATTGGAAACGTCTCTCCGAGACGCTTCCGATGACGTGTCACATTACAACAGTGCGTTTCCATTCAATATAGTATCAATGTTTATCAGTTTTGACTTACGCAAAGATTGTCCTTATTGTTTTCTTTTTCGTAAAACGATACACTGATCATGTCGACTTTAAATGACCGAGATTCGAATGTATATGCTTTAGGTTCATTGTGTTCTTTTGGGCGAATTTTACCGATTTATTTTTTTTTAAGATTCCAGCCGAATCACGACGAAAGCTGATCTGTTGATGATTCAAGTACTATGCTAGTGTGATTAATGTAAGGTTAATTAACAGTATCGACAAAAGTTCAAGGCCATTTGAAAGTGAATACAAAACAAAAGCAATTTCATATAAATCAGTTTTAATGTATGTTTCAAGAAAAGAAAACATGCATATATTTAAGAGCATATTGTCGATCAGTACATTATCTATTGATATATTGGTTTTGTTTTTGTATAAATATATGGACAAACTAGTATGGGGGTATTGTCCATCTGCAATGCCTTTAAGTTTGTATGTAATGTTTAAACTTAATTCCCAATATAGTTGTTAGTCTGGAGAATGATATACCGAATTAGTCAGGCCATTTCACAATTAAATATGGTAAATAGTTGTATGTATATATATCATTTTGGCAAAGAGTCGGTTTCAGCACTAAACCGGTTAATGTGAGGGGCTGTGATGTGTATGACAATTTGAGTGCCCAACGCTCCCTCTTAATAAAAATGGACTGAATAATTCAATATCCACACCGTCGCTTCCTATTGAATTTATAGTTACGTCTGGAGAAAAAAGAACATCATCCTTCGTTCTTCGTAATCAAAAAGGTCAGTCAATAATATACAATGGGAGGATATTCTTGCCAACGTTTTTGTTTTTTCAGACATAGTATCGTTTTAACCAGTATGCGTTCACATAAAAAGAATGCCATCTGCAGGTTGAAAATAGTAAATCGAGCAGGAGTTCTTGGTTTGATAACGCAGCTTGACCGATATCATTTTCCAAGCTTAGATGATTTCATTTTGTCAAAATGTATTCGTCTTTCCGTAACATCTACATAGTGTAATAGAGTAGTATAAATACTTATACACTTAGAACAATACTCCTCAACATTGCTTATTGTTTCATGGTGACTTACATCAACCTTATATAACTCGACACCCATACACATAGTCTGGTAATTGCTTCTACTTCTAAAAGTCTAGAATCACATGGCACTGTCAATGTAGGCCACGAGATGTTTAACGCAAGAGGTCGGCAGACGAAATACAATCAGACGACTATTCATAGATCTACACAATGGGACAATTCACGACGAATTTCGTCTGTGGGGGTCGTCTGTATATCACAAATAAGCGACAAAAGAGGGAAAACACGATCATATACAAGTCATTGACTGATCAGTTTGGGCTTGATATAGAGACTGTTTGCCTATTGCTTTCTTTTGTAAACATATTTTACTGCCCAAGTCATAAGTAGCAAATATGTTGAGCTTCAAATTCTTAAAATTAGTTACAATTCTCCCCTTCCGGTACAAGTGTATTGGGTGCAACACTGGTCATGGCCATATTATATTGGTTTAGTATGCAGGAAGCATGTCTTTGAGAGTGTCTTTAGACACGCTATAAATTTTCTCCACATTCGATGTAAAGCAAATAGGGTAAACTAAACTAAATTAAACTAAATAAACCATACGTTTTCACGAAACAAATTAAAATATTAGAGCACAAAGAGTAAAGAAAGTCTAGACGTAACACTAAGAATTAGTGAAGAAGAATACAGAGGTAAGAAGTATAATTGGATGATGTATAACAAGGGCCTTGGTTAGTACCGTTTCATTTTGTTTTGGTTGTGATGAATGAGGTTTAACGACTTGTGATATAAAATTCAGATACACTTCAGCTTTCCTGATATTCATCAATATCTGACTACGGCTCTGCGGGGCTTTAACAAAGTACATTCCAACAACATCATCATTGCAACTTGGGATCAAACCCGGGACTGTTGAGTTTCAGGTCATCTAGCTTAACCAAGTAGTCAAACAGAACTCCAACATAACTGTGTTAATACGTTTAAGTCACATTGCTGCAATGTATGGAAACATATATTCATGTTGGCTCTGAAATAGCTTTGACAGCTGGAATACTAACCCCATTAATAGCAGTACCCAAGAGTGTTTGTTTATATTGGGTTTTACGTCGCATCAACATTATTTCAGTTATAGTGCAATGGCCGACTCTTAATGATGGAAAAAGACTCCATATTCAACTGTCAACAAAGGCCGGTCAAGCCGGGTAGAACAAGTGGCATCCGTAAGACAGTCAGTAGAAAATCCAAATGCCGGCACTAGCCTTTGACCCCACGCTTAAAGATGCCATGTGACTTCCAGTTCTGTACTATAACATTTAGGCCACTGAGGCCCAAATACCGTGAAGGAAGCTCTGAATGCCATTGATGTTTAAATTTCGGTATACCCCACTGGAGTCTCGAACTCGCATCTTTCCTTACACTCAACAAGCGTTTAAGTCTGCCACATCTCCATGGAATCATCATAGTTTTCAAGATTGCCACACTACGTCCCTCTAAACATAACCTCGTGTATGGTCAAATACTACTCTTCTCGACGTACATACAACTATACAACTAAACACCCCCTTTTTGTCTGGGGTGTCTGTTTGTTTATCTATAACAGGAACTGGAAAGTATTTGTCTTTGATCTCTTTAATTGAAGTAATAAAGTGAGCTCCCCCCGTTGTCCGCAGGTGTGATAAAAACAAACGGTAAATAAATTGACAAATACCTGACGCCATCTGAAAGTAAACCCTAGCAATACAATCAGGGTATTTGAAAATACATTGTTAAAATTGCTCCAAAACACTGAGACAAGTGTTAGGAGTGCCAACACCATAACACAGGGTGAGGATGATACAAATGTTTGAATAAAATAAAATGCATTTTCGTCTTCGCTTCACATAAACCTATTTGAACGGGAAAAGCTGTTTGTAAAGGGACATATTTTCCAGCAAGGAGTAACCTTGTTAATCTTAACAAATGGCACCATAACAAACAGGTTATACTTAGCCATGATAATTTATGGGTATATATATATATATATATATATATATATATATAAAACAATAAAAAGCCCACATGATGGCTAATGTTGTGAATGTTACATTTACCGAGGAAAATATAATACTCTATAAATACCTTAAGAATATTCTTTAACTACTCGATTTGATTGGGGATTAAAAAAAGGTTTGCAATATAAATTGATGGGGCTTCTCAGATGACAAACATGATTACTAAGGTCGTATGAAATGTTAACCAAGCCTATATTAGCGATGAAAAGAAATTGTTGTCAATCTGGTTCCAAGGAAACAGTCTCAATGATATCCAGACATATATAAGTATATGATATAAAATAACTAATTAAGATTTGAAATAGTTAGATGATAAAATAAGACTGTTCAAAGGTTTCGTCATAGAATAGCCTCTGTAAGTTGCATAGGTTAGTCCTTGGAAATATTTAACACTGGCGTCCAAGGGTTATTTTACTGACGACGAGACTCATAAAACACAACAAATACAATTGTGCCATTTTGCGCTAGCATAGATTACACTCAACGCAGTACATAAATATAGTAAAACAATTGGAGGGGTGAGGGGTCTGACGCGTGAAGAAACCGGGAAAACAGTCATTCATTTCCTCGCCTCTTCGTTAGTTTTCAGATTGATAAATAGTTTTTACAAAGGTCGCAGCTGTGAGTGGGGCAACGTCGACCCATTGCACAGCGGCTTAACAAACAAACGTCTTGTAACTTTAATCAAAAATCACCGCTATAACGTTTCTCCTTTTTGTAAGAGCACATGCGCTAGAATGCCTGCATACTCTTTGAAGTTTTCTTCATCGACAAAGCTTAACATAGTATAGAACTGATGTATTTCAACGATGCAAACTTTGAGACAAAAGGAGAAATTGATCAATTTGAGCAATGTCTCCTTTTGTTTCAATGTTTATGAAGGTCGCTTGTTTCAGTTGAGAAACCTCAAAAACGGTAGCAATCCGGTACGAAAGGGATAACACCGTTCTGTTAAATAAACAGCGGAGTTGTCGGATGCCTGGCCGAAGTTTCGTATCTAAGCACGTAATCAGCGAATCGCGAGCGTTAATCCATTCAAATTCGTATCTGTTACCACCGTTTGATAGCCTAGCTTTGTACGATTTCCGCGATCAAAGCGAGGCGGGCTGATTCCCCGGCACGCAGCGATTCGCGCTCACATTGCTTCGACCCTCCCCTGCTACCGGCCTGCTATCTACCGGTATCTTGTTAATGCTCGTACTTACCGGGCAATCTGTCGGATTACATCCCTTTGTTTGTCGTATGTTTTCATCACTTGACAAGATTTTAAAGCCCCTTTGATTGCTTGGTATCATAGCCGAGAGAAAAGGCATTGCGTTGATAAGTTTAATCGGCATTAATACCATCTTGTCGACCCCACCTTCCACCCAACCAGCTTAAATACCTCCGATAGCGTGGATCGCATCTTCTACTAATTAATCACTATCAATCTATCTATTATAATCGTTCATTTATTTGGATAGTCTTCTTTATGGTTGTAGTCGTGTGGGCCTTTTGTGCTGGATTTCTAACATAGAAGTTGTACAGTCTATTTATCTACATAGCAAATGGTTGAATATTGCCGAAATTTTGTACTTTGTCTCATACAATCGAGGGCACCCTGTTGCAAGTATTAAACATGCAATTTTTTATTTTGATACATGTGAATCAAATGGCTGTCTAAAGCAATGCTCATTTTTTGTCCAAATATTTTCTAAATTATATGCTTATATCTAGCTGATAACGAGGTGCAGAGGTTGGATATCAGCCTTTTGTACCGAGGATCCCAGGTTCGAATCCCTGTAAGTCGGGGTGAAAGTTGCCGAGACTTCCCCACATATTGGCGCAAGTACTGGTTTAGTATCCAGGACGCAGTCATCGAGAGCGACTTTGATCAAGCTCTAAACTTCCTTTACAATCGATGTAAAGTATAGTAAGGTAAGTTATGATGTATGGCTCAAGGGGTGAAATCACTCTGACAGGTGTACTAGTTCATGTGAATATACAGTCTATCTTGTTATAAGCGGCCACCTTTAAACAGTGCATGAAAAAAGTATATCTATGGGTATCTATGGGTATCTTACAGGCGATTTCTGAATAATTGACGTCAGTATTAAGCCGTTAGTTGTCCTAAACACCACCCTTTTATCCCGTTTTACAGCATAGCACAACATAGAATATAAAACATAGCTTTAAAAGAAGCCCGACTTTAATGTCATATTACAAGAGCAACCGTTTCGAGATCGCATACTCATACTAGGTCGAGGAATAGAGATCCTGAAAGCGGAGACAGTGTTTGACATAATGTATATCAGGAAAGATTAATAAAATGCGGATAAAAATGAGACTTCATTGTGCACCACCACGGAAAAGGAGACCGTTGGTCGTTTGTATGATTTAACCAGTCTCAGATGCGTAAAAGCTTTGCTAAAGTTATCACATTCATTTTTTTTATTCAGTTATGTGGTTTACAAAGTTCTTTTTAACATAATTTGGAGAAATTTATATCATGCATTCATATAATGGTTAAATAAAATAAAATCGATGTAAGCAGTTACCTAATAAAGGTTGAACGAGAATATACATTGGTTAAAGAACAATTTCCGGTATTAGAAGTTTATCATGCTTACACCTACGAATGTCTATTGCGTAAAGAAAGAAAGGAAAGTTATCACATTCATGTTATCTATACTCTACGTTGTTGGTACTTATTCGAGATACCTCTCAAAGACGACAGGTATGAAGTCCCATCGTGTAGAATTCTGATAAAAGTCTATATTACCATCTGATGTTTGATCCATAAAACGTTTGTTTGAATTAGACAAACCACGTACCTTCTTGCAGGCCCTTCTGGTAGCAGTGCTACGTTTGCGTCACCAAATGCAGACTAGATTTAAGCTATACCTCCCTAATTTACATACATATTTCACTCATCTTGTACGAAAGGATTCCCTAATGTTTGACAACAAATTAGGAACCTTTCGATAGTTCGAAATTCTTCGAGGTCAACTGACAAAAGAAATCTGACCTAGAAAGACTTTTTGAATTTTTTAAAATGTCCACGTCATGTAATAATCAGTGGCATTTAACACACTATTATTTTTCCAAATACACATTCTAATCAGCTGTGACAAAAGTACTAATATATCTGAGTCATAAAGTACCTCTGCCAACCCAAGACTTTAATAGTTATTTTCATAGACTGCATACACCGATCTGGTACCGCACCATTCCTATGTTACATGGCGCCACGTTTATTTGAGGCCGCGGCTCAATTAAGAAGCGATTGAGATACTATACCAGACAAGATTGATCGTCCAGGCCTTCCGCAATGCTTCCTACCACAGACGACATACTAGCACTCACGAACACGACACTGGAAACCGATTCCAGACACTGAGCTCTGAACCACATAATGGCAAACTGGTCTTAATGACGAATACGTGAATTATACACAATTTCTACAATAAATATATTATATGCTTTATTGCAATCAAACGCTTTATTGTAACCATTTCTTATGAGAGAAAAACTGTGTGGAAAAGGAGACATTGCTTGTTTTCAAGCAACGTCTCCTTTTCCTACACAGTTTTTTTCTGGGTATCATTTTGAAAATAGCAAACAAGAAAGTTTAAAAATCGGAACCGTAAATGATATGGAAACCCGTTTTGCGCATGCGGAGATTACATATTAGTCGGCCTAAGTCCGCCATCTGTACAATGAACCGGAAAAATCCGAGCGTTTTTGAAAACTGTTTTCAGTGATTTGATTTATCGACAGCGAACGTGATTGGAATACGGACCTATTGTTTTTATCACGTGCCCTTCCGCTTCAAATCTATTTGTCTAATTCGAGAGCGAGGGGCCACGTGACTCACACGCGCATGCGTGAGGGAAGCATCCGTTTGAGATTGACAGGTACAAGCGCGGCGCTTTATGGGTTTTTTCTACTCGCCGCTCTCGACTCATCGCAATTTAGGAAAGACTTCTGTTCGTACAATATTCATAAATTTGTAATAAATTTGCTATCATCAAAATAAGCCTTTAGTTTTTTTTTTGCATTTGTGTTTCAATTAAGTATCAATTCCCCAACACTACTTCATAGAAATATCATTATTGATCGGCCGTACTCTTTACATTAGTGATACATGAACGCTTGCAAAGAGAATACGAACGAATACCAAACAGAATATAAACTTCTCTGGTGTCTGATCAATCAATTTCTTCGACTCAATTGCACATGTATCTTTATATTTATTAAATTTGGATGACTATTCTTCGTATATAGACTATTTACTTTTGATTGAATGACTTGTTGGCCTATGAGACCGGGTATATTCAGGATGGATTTGTTACAAATGTATATTGCTTATTCTCATATCACTATAATATACAATTTACATACTTACTTAATTATATTCAGTGAGATGTCCAACACTTGCATTGATATTATATTCAATTCAATTCGATTGCTAAGGCTTAAAATAGCAATAAGCATATTTATAGCGATGGAAAAATAATACAAATTAACCATTACAAATGCACAGGCAGCAATAGTTCGGCAAGCGTTTATTTAGAGAAGTTTAAGATAAAACACTTAATACAGCTATATATATTTCATTATAAAACAGAATGGAATAACCATATCAAAGTAAGAATTTCTATCTGTTTTAAAGTAAAAATGTCTATTACACCCAAAACATATCAACTTGGGAATATTTCATTCCACAATGAAATATGTAACGACGACTTCCTTTTTCTGTTGAGAAAATGTTACTTTAACGTTTACAAACATAAGAGGGTATTCCACTTTTTAAGAAAAATATGACTGTCTGACGTATATGCTGTTATACGAGATAAATAACATCTATTCGTATTTCCGGGTTAGGCCTATAGTGCTTACAGATGGCGGGAGTTTTATATGTGATATAATTAGAATTTAACCTTTATTATACTGGGTAGTTTTCTAAAGATAGATTGTGTTGCCGTACGTTTTCTAAAACCATAAGGAAGCAAACGGTTTGATTGATGGTTTATCATTTCTGGTCCATTCATCTATAGCTCCATCAACTCTGTCTCTTTCTCCCTATTCTATCTATATCTCTATATAACTCTTTCTCTACTTGTCCCCTTCTCTCTATCGGTGAATTTACAATTATATGTTACATATTTTTTGTATTGTATTGCTGTCATGTTGCAATGTTATTAAGGAGAGGGACTCAATAAGCTTATAGCTTCCGTCCCAATCCTATTGTAAAAACACTTTACAATACAATATGTTTAAACTAAAACCAAAACTATCTGCAGAATACTGACTAGGAACGATACTAGGAGGAGTTAACTGGTCAGCTCAAATAAATTGGCGTCTGGCCTGGATTGGATCGAACTTCTTTGTATTAGCATGAAGTCGGTTCAAACACTGTACGGGTTAACGAACTATTTCCAGGAGTTTTTCTAAGGATTAGTTTTATACAGAACAAAAGACACACCATGTGATATGTTTCTATGGCAGGAAACCATATAGTGATATGTGCACATCCTATTGATATGTGTACGTCCTATTGATATGTGTGATCCTATTGCTATGTGTACATCCTATTGCTATGTGTACATCCTATTGATATGTGTACATCCTATTGATAAGTGTACATCCTATTGATATGTGTACATCCTATTGATATGTGTACATCCTATTGATATATGTACATCATATTGATATGTGTACATCCCATTTACAACATGTGTACATCCAATTGATATGTGTACACCCTATTGATATGTGTACATCCTATTGATATGCGTACATCCTATTGATATGTGTACATCCTATTGATATGTGTACATCCTATTGATATATGTACATTCTATTGATATGCGTACATCCTATTGATATGCGTACATCCTATTGATATGTGTACATCCTATTGATATGTGTACATCCTATTGATATATGTACATCATATTGATATGTGTACATCCTATTGATATGCGTGTACATCCTATTGATATGTGTAAATCCTATTGATATGCGTACATCCTATTCATGTGTGTACATCCTATTGATATATGTACATCATATTGATATGTGTACATCCCATTTACAACATGTGTACATCCAATTGATATGTGTACACCCTATTGATATGTGTACATCCTATTGATATGCGTGTACATCCTATTGATATGTGTACATCCTATCGATATGTGTACACCCTATTGATATGTGTCCATCATATTGATATGTGTACATCATATTTATATGCGTGTACATCCTATTGATATGTGTACATCCTATTGATATGTGTAAATCCTATTGATAATAGATATGTGTACATCCTATTGACATGTGTACATCCTATTGATATGTGCGTACATCCTATTGATATATGTACATCTTATTGATATGTGTACATCATATTGATATGTGTAAATCCTATTGATATGCGTACATCCTATTGATATGTGTACATCCTATTGATATGTGTACATCCTATAGATATGCGTACATCCTATTGCTATGTGTACATCCTATTGATATGTGTACATCCTATTGATATGCGTACATCCTATTGATATGTGTACATCCTATTGATATGTGTACATCCTATAGATATGCGTACATCCTATTGCTATGTGTACATCCTATTGATATGTGTACATCCTATTGATATGCGTATATCCTATTGATATGCGTACATCCTATCGATATGTGTACATCCTATTGATATGTGTACATCCTATTGATATGTGTACATCATATTGATATGTGTGTATCCTATTGATATGTGTACATCCTATGTATATGTTTACATCCTATTGATATGCATACATCCTATAGATATGTGTACATCCTATTGATATGTGAACATCCTATTGATATGCGTACATCCTATTGATATGTGTACATCCTATTGATATGTGTACATCCTATTGATATGTGTACATCCTATTGATATGTGTACATCCTATTGATATGTGTACATCCTATTGATATGTGTACATATTGATATGTACATCATCCTATTGATATGTGTACATCCTATTGATATGTGTACATCCTATTGATATGTGTACATCCTATTGATATGTGTACATCCTATTGATATGTGTACATCCTATTGATATGTGTACATCGGTACATCATAACATCATAATAATATCTATTTACATCTGCATCGCCATAAAATGACCAATAGATAATGTATGATGTAAACAACAAGAAACTTGTACGTTACTGAAAAAAAATCAAGGCAACTTCTGACTATATTTTTTCAAAGTCACCTTCTGCTAAAGGAACACTTGTTGCTCAAAAGAGGATCCGAATATCATATGCCATCAACACGGTCGAATGTTTTTTGCGGTGGAGACCCAATTAGAAATGCTGACTATTTTGGAAAATGAAATTGGAATATATTTCAAGAAAACAAACACGTATGTATTAACATTACATTCCATGGCATCGTTTTTAACAATGCAACCGGATAAACCTTTCGATTTTTCTATTTTCGTTTGACGTCAGGCTACTTAAATTACACGCACAAAACAACCAGCGCTTAATGTGTTCCTTGTAACGTAATTCAGTGTAGAAAGGTTCACGGTCCTTATAAAACATTGTGAAATAAGCGACAACGATAATAAATGGTTGTTGTCGCGAATCGGAAATGTTATCGGGCAAGGCTTGGGAATATTATTCAGTAAGTCGAAGGCAAGTTGAGTAATAATCCAAAGCCGATCCCGATAACATTCTCTATTCAAAGACACCAACCATCTATTCTATTTATCCCGTTACCTATATGGATTCAAAATAAACAACACAAAATAAAATAGAAAATACCCTTAAAAAGTTAAACAAAACGGACAACCAATACTGGTGCGCGCAGCGATCATGTGATCTAGTGACGGATATCAAACATGTTATACGGCACACTGTTATTGGGAGTCAAACCTTGGAAAAGCCCATTCGTCAATGCCGAAGAATATGAAGCCATATCTGCAACATCAATCATGGCACAGAGGCAACCCTTGAAACGCTTGTTATTTTTTCTAAAAATAGGTTTTTGTGTCGTCTGCTTTCCACAACCTTAGATATCTGCTTATTTGTGATTAGGAAAGATACTCAGAGTAGCAAACATGTTAGATTACAGGCCAGTCGCCAATCACTTGGCGGCTGGCCTGGATTCAACCTGTTTGCATAAGCATGAAGTCGGTTTCAGCACTTTAAGGGTTAAATGATGATTAGCTTCATGTGCGGTATATAGTCAGTTCCTAAACAATACATACGGAACATTATGGTGCAGTGTTTTTCCCATGGTTTATATTTGCTTCGCCGTACGTGAGATAATAGGTATCTTGCCAGGCTGAAGGTCATGCGAGATGTAGATAGTTCTCACGCAACGATTAGTAAATACAAGCTTTGGGAAAAATACTGCCTAATCCTTTTTTCGTTTAGTATATACATAAAATTGATCAACAATAAAAACACTATTTCTAACATTCATTCTTCTTTAAAAATCAACAAAATACTAAACCTGATGAAAATGTTTTGACTTATGAATGGTGGGTGAATATCTTTCGATGTAGAGAAAATGTATGTCGGAATAGTCACTTGTAATCAATAAACGGTACCAAAGACCACGGTCAAATCATGGGATTCATGATAACGATTGTTCACCCATGTGTCTATATGAAGACGATATCATTCTGACTATAAACACTTTTCCATGCCAACAGTACGATCCAGTATAAAACAAATTTGTGATGCTATGGCCCTGGAAACATGGCAATATAACCATACAAACTGCATAAAACGGCATTAAACCACGTTAATCACAACATTCCCTTCCAGTGCAAACACAAATCAGACCGTCTCCCACGGGCATTTAGCGCTTATCCATCGAACAAAGCAGGGATACGGGCTCTGACAATAGATCTTAGCGACCGCCAAGGAAGTCTAAAGATAACGTAAGCGCACTTAATTTGATTAACACATTCCCTTGTTTCGAGTGCTGTGTGACACACGAAAAAGAAATTAGAATGAAATCAATCACTATCGAAAAGTTTAAGGTTCACCACTGTTTAAAATATTGCGAACAAAAAAAGAATTTGCTCAGAATCTTCTCTTTTGGGCTATTGGTTTACAATGGTAATTTTGATTGCATGTAAAAGGTAAGCAAACCCTGAACATTTCCATCGAAAGTCTACAAACATAGTCTCAATGGGTGTAGGTTATACGGTGCTCTAGGGTAGCAATATTACCCCGTATATGAGTTTTAAGAGCCCGTTTGGAGTAGAATAATATGTTTTAAGGTCCAACAGCATTGCAACAGTTTTGAGACCTATCTCATGTAGTGGTGTTAATTGGAGTACATGTATATATGACGTATGGGTTCCTAAAATAAAACTGGGTTCGGTCACATGCTAATGGTGACGTTGATTCGTTTTGCAAAACAATCGGATTTACCGAGTGGATACCTCTTACATCTTTATATGGCAATAGTGTTGCTTCCTTTTTTTTAAATGGGTTTTACATCACATCAACATTATTTCAGTTATAAAGCAATACCCGACTTTTAATGATGGAGGAAGACCCCATACTCAACTGCCCATAAGGGCTGGTCAAGGCAGGTAGAACCATCGGCATTCCGTAAGTCAGTCGGGAGTGCTTCCTAAAAAGAAAGAACTTGTTTCATCAATCTATTTACAAGGTATTATCGGTCAGTTTATCTTGTGTGAAAGCATCATGAATTTGTTTTTAAATGTTTTCACATATAAAAAGAAACAAGGGGAAACTTCACCATAAAACCCAAGGGAAACTAAGAAAATAAAATACTCTGAACAAGAAAAGGAATCTAGACATATAACCAATGACCATATACCATTGACAGTAGACACTTTTTATGAGTAATTGGTCACCATGGCGAGTGGTAACCAAGTTTGAAAATAGTAGAGAAGTGCTGTTTGCATGTAAACTGAATAAGGAAACTTTTGTTAAAATGGTGTTAAATCATTGGGTACCAATTTACTAAAAATCTTGTAAAAAGTATTTAGAATAGTCCAAACTCATAAACATGGATAGTATATTAAATGTACGTACGATATTGCAAAGTGACGCGTAATTGGAAGCGTCTCGGAGATGCGTATCCAATGATGCGTTACGTTGCAAAATTGCTTGACCCAGTATTGAAATAAGAAGGAATGTTGTTATGTTTTGTGCTTTCGCAAACAATAAGCATAAAATGGTTATGAAAAAGGTACAATTACGTCGATTCAAACGTTGTGTTACGTTCCAATATTGCACATCCCACTATTGACATAAGATGGAATGTTATTTTGAACTTGCATATTCTTTTTCTTTGGCATTAACGTTTAATAACACGGTACCCAGCTGATAAGCTTAGATTATATATAATTTTTAATTTAGATAGCCCACCATATCCTAGCCCTGTTAATGGCAATAGCAATATCTCATCGTTGTGCGAAACCTTAAGCCTTTTTACCCATGCAGCGACAATAAATGACAAGGTAAAAAAATATGACAAATATGGGTTCCAACGAATTAAGCTTATCATCGAGGCCCCATAATTCCCCCGGTGTTTTGCTCATCGTTTCCGCTTCGATTTACGACAACAAAACCGCTCGACCGCTGTGGTACGTGGAACATTAGTAACATGATCCGCCCGTAAAACAGAGCCGGTCGCCGGCTTTACCCTTCGCGGTATAGGGAACGATACATATTTCTGTACAGGAAGGAGGAACATGGACAATTCGATGTCAAAGATGTCTTACATGATTTTAGATATGTCATAAGATATTTAAGAGTCGGTTCCCTGCAGCATTTCAAATGAAGCCGGTAAAATTTGAATTCCATGTTCTCGGCACACAAAAGGATACTCAATAAAAATGGAAATTGTCGGTTTGTTGCTATTAGAAACGGGAACATCACATTTGTGTGGTAATGTAAAGGGGGAGATGGGTAATCCATTGACATATATGTCTATTTACATAAATCTTTGTTCTTAAAATGAATTAAAGACTTATAAGAGCCATTTCCTATATGTATGGATAGGATCTACATTATTTCGAAGAGACCCGTTAGAACCTGTGCTATAGTAGGATCTACATTATTTCGAAGAGACCCGTTAGAACCTGTGCTATAGTAGGATCTACATTATTTCGAAGAGACCCGTTAGAACCTGTGCTATGGGCACACAGAAGGACACCCCTTAAAATGGAAATGGTTTGATTTGATACTCGTATCGTTAGTAGCAGAGACGACCAGTGTGTGAAATTACAAGGGGGCGAATAAAGAAAAAACGCAAACAATTGTCTTGGGACTGTCCAAACACTTTTTAAAGAACTGTGTGCCGAAATGTGTGGACATAGATAACACCGTAAAGAGCTAGTAGGAATAGTGATATATAGGCATGCACGGGAACATCTTACATACAATTATTGAATGACCTTTTTAATAAATCCGTTAAAGTACATGTACCCATATTGTAGATTCGTTAAGAGTAGATTCCTTAATACGATTCTACTAAATACACACGTTATAGGGTATTCAGAAAGAGAAGTTTAAGGAGTAGGAGACCAAACCGCCAGGTGTATCAAGAAACTGAGTTCAATTTGGCATCGTAAGCTGGTTGGATCAGGCGGTGGTAAGATATCTTGACAAAATAAAATCACCACTGCTAACTCAATCAAGCAGCATACACATTGTATTATGACCATCTGGTAGACTTCTGTCATCATTCTTTTCGTGTTTTTTCACATGAACACTGTTCTATGAGTTAAAGTTGAAATTGGGTTTTCTGTTTTGTCAAAGTCGATGTATCATCACTACAGCATACCAGATATAGAACAATGTCTGCGTTATCATGGAGTGAACAATACACCAACTTCACTATCCATATTGAACTAGTCAGACTTGGTATTCAACCGAAAACGAGTACAGAAAAGCACAACGTACCCAGATATTGGATAGAAATAAATGTCATATTGTCATTCAACAACTAGCATTGATCTAAATGTTACCCTTATAATGCTAGGTGATTTTCTAAAAACAAATTGTTGTGTCGTCTGCTTTCCAAAACCTTAACTATATGTTTAATTTTTGAGATAATCAGAGTAACAAACAGGTTAGATCACAGGCCAGCCGGCAGTTTTCTGTCACCTCAGAAATTTTCGCCCAATTTTATCACATTTCAAATATCGTCTACAAACTCTGTTATTTGGGGCAGTCGAACATTTGGCGTTTGATAAAGGGCTAAAGGCATGAGCGCCGAAACTGGTCATTACATACTTCTCCTGCACTCCCGCTTGGGACGTTAACAATTTATGCCCAGGTGTACGAAATATAAGGTTTTTAATTGGCGCGTTCCATTTGACATCGAGGCCATCTCGATTCTTGGCACCAAGGAGATTCAAAGCGCATCGCATTGTCTCAACTAATGGCAGAGGTAATGGAAAATATGACGGGTTATGATTTAAGCGTGCTCGGTAAAGTGAAAACAAACAATGAACGACAATAATCGGCAAAGCCCAACAATTACGGGCATTATTTGCCCAGAGACCAGGCCTTTCACAGTCATAATCACCACAATTACATGAACAATATGGTTTGACGATAGGATCTACAAATATTGAACCGATTTGCCAATAACCGTATCTTTTTTCCCGGACGCCCAGGTATTCGATGGAGAAAAGCCTCAATTTCCCGGGTATTATTTTAATGGAATCTTTGTTCAGAGGGAGCCATCGTTTAGTCTTTCATAGTTGAACTGTCGGGTTGCAAGGTTTTCATTTGAATGGTTTGATTTATTGAGTCGTCAAATTTAATGTCTTAACACTCATATTTTAACGATGCCATCAGCTATCTATCGCTTGCATGTTGAGCAAGAAGCAAAGCTGATAGGTCGTTCCACGAATAATGTATTCTTATACCCAAGAGCTATGTAAATGGAAAAGAAGTGATAGAGGGATGAGAGAGGACGTTTGATGGAAACAGGTGTACTTCATCCTTATTCCATAGAAAGACACACTTACATGACGAATGAAGAGAGATCAACTGCTAGGAATTTTTTACGGGGAAATAAGCAATGCAGTTGTCCAATGCAACACGATATTGTATGTATGATAAGAACACCCTTTGAGTAAGGAGCGTGATTGTTCACTAGCGTATGGAACCTTGTGTCTCAAAGCACAACCAATAAGCAATGGAAGTGATGCAAACATCAAAACGTATTCGATTAAGAATGAACCATGAGTTATATTGACAACTTACTAGTTAAATGCTACTAGATCAACCAGACTGCATTGATCTTTAATATTCGCCTTTCTAACAACAAATTACTATATGATTATTTAGAAAGCCTATTGTTGCATAGTTTCTCTAAAAAAGGTTCTTTCCTTGTACTACACGGGTGGTCCGAACGCCTGGATTGAGTTTGACATACAGGTATTCCGTCTTTTTCTTTGTTTATGACTATAGTGCATATGTAGAATCTGTGGTGAATTTTCTTATGAAATCAAACTTTAATTGCTGAGTTTTAGAAATTGTCCGACTTGAGATTATAAATTGAATGTGTACGCAACACATTATAAAACATGGATTCTGATAGCGGTGTCTGATGCAATACATACCATCAATACATAATGCCTATATCTAATTTTTTGAAATCGTTTATTTTCTATGGTACCATACAAAATGCATCTATTACATGTGCAACTATCTAGCTGTTTTAGAATACAGAACGCACTTGGTAGCCAACATCAATTTCACCACAACCGGAGATGACGTATTGATCACGTGGTATATGTGTGAACGTCACATGCTCCCATGAGCAGAATCTTGAAGGGCTAAATAAGACATGGCGACCGTCATGCGTACGACATAGTCTCCCGTTTCATGAAAAATTCAAAGACATTTGAAACCAAAACGGCGTTCCTTTTTTATAACGATGAAAACTTCGATTAATATTGATATGTTTACGCAAACCAGGCTCAGGTATCATCGGTAAATTGCTATGTTTATTTCATCAATGAGTGATGTTGTATCAAAAAACACCAGTAAAACGGGAATACTCATTGACTCATTTTAAAAAGAGATACTCGTTATTTGGTTTTGAAGAAACGTATGTTCGCTTTTTAAGCGGGGTTGGTATTCCAATACAAGACTTTGATAAATCGTAAAATACCTTTTATAAAACTAAACGTTCACATCGTTTTCATGCGACATGACACACAGAATGTTTCTAGTCTTCGATTCTATAAAACTCTCACACCGACGTCAATGCCTAGACCTGTGATATCAATATAGTTTCCTTAAAACGAACATGCATTCTGTAGCTAATTACTTGAAACAGGTAAAGGGTTAAACGCCTGACGTCAAACAAAAATTATTGGTTATTAAGACTGTTATCTATACAGGCGATTGTGAAATCCAGCACAAGTCACGTGGATCACTTGAAATGTAGCAATTAAATATTTAATTTTAGATAATGATTGATTACAGCCTCCTTTTATTTCTCGAGTTTCCAACGATTGAATATGTAACAGAAAGCGGTTAATAATTCAGCACACGTTCATTTTGAGAGCGGTACTTTCACTGGTTTCCCTTGCCATACATGTTCGGTTCATTGCATGTCTACGTAACAACCACCTCTTAGATGGAAATATAAAAGAAAAATGATCTAAACTGAAATTCTCTTACCAGTCGAGTGTCAAGTCAGATCGACTTAAGAATAACTCTAGAGTAAGAAGTCTTTCTCGGCACCAGCAAATAGTCATGTGTTATACATGTCTCGTATTAGACTTCTGGGTACTATTTTAATAAACATTTCATGCCAAAAAGACATAAAAGGACATTGCCTCTCATTTCAACATTGGACCAAGTAATATTGCAAAGTAACGCATCATTGGAATAATTTGAACTAGTTCAAGCTAATAACATGGGTACTATATTACTCTACGTTTTATGCTAAAAATTTGCGTAAGTTCAAGACAATATTACTTCTTATATTTATATAATAATATAACACATAATTGAAATAGCGTCTCAGAGACACTTTCAATGACGTATCACATTTCAATATTGTACTTTAATTAAACACAATACCAATGCTTATCAGTCTTGACTTACGCAAATAGTTTCTTTAAGTTGTTTAGTTAAACGGTACCCCTGTGTTCTTGATACGTAAAGGAATTGTGTCCCTGTTTTGGAACAAGGTATGCAATCCCATCAGCGAGCAGAACGATATTGCATATAAAAGACTAGAAATAAAAATATTTCAAGAAAAATCACCTTTATGAAAGCCCAACACGTGTATGATTGTACCGATACGATATATTTGAAATGATTCAATACAGACATCAGTCATGCTGTTTAATTGCTTGTTATCTATTACGGTAAAACACATTACAGTACTTGTTCAAAAACTTGATAATTTAAGTGCCACTACAAAAAGTGTTCAAGTTACATAATGCAGATTCTTTTCTTCGTTTGTCCAATTGAAGAAGATTCGCATGTTTATCGTTTTGAACAGTAGTCCTGGTGGTCGGGTTTTAGACATACGCTCTCGACTTTAGTCTTAAGACTTTTTAATATTACGTCATTACATTCGTTATGCTTTGATGCCCGACTCCAAATGATTGAAGAATACCCCGTAAGGGCTGGTCAAGCCTGGTAGAACCATCGCCAACCCGCAAGTCAGACTACCTTTCACGACCTTGCTGAGATGATTCCTGTTAGTCCACTTTGCGTTTTTTTATATTGTTATTAAGTAACCCTGCATAATGGGCTGATGACCTTATAACTTCAAATAAAATATCTTTGTTTATGTCTATTAATCAAGATAGGGTGCAGGTCGCTTTTTATCCAGGCATCAATTCAATACTGATTGATCTAACACGTAAATATTTATTCCACAATCGATTAAGGATGCATGAATATAAACTTAACTTGTACTTTTAGGAACAACAATGGGTTAATAATAAAAGATGAAAAATTCCCCGATATCCCTGCTGTCTCCCTAGTGAGCTTTCTGAATCAAAACACTAAACATAAAATGACACTGCCATAAAGGTTTGAAAAGGCAACCGAAGAAATCGATTATTAAAGAAAACTAAATGCTTAGGTATACTTGATAAATATTTGCTTCTGATTCGTCAATATTTTTTGGATTTGAGAATTGACAAACCGATATCCAGATGGGGAGACCAGATTTATTTATCGCAATCTTATCGCTTTGTAATAGACGGTTATACTTCATTTTCAATCCTTAACCCTTTCCCACACAACAAATTTTCGACTGTCCCAAATTGAAGGAGTTTGCAGACGACATTATAAAATGTGATGTAATTGGAAAATTATCTTCTGATAGGGCATAAAACATTGTGGGAAAAGAAGAAATTGCTCGTTACGAGCAATTTCTCATTTTCCGATAAAGTTTTCTAAAGTCGTCTGCAACAAAGAGGTCAAATGTCGTTATTGTTTGGGAAAGGGTTAGGCTGGTTATACTGGTAGTACCATAAGGACTGGTTTTGCAAGGGAGCGGCTTAGTAATATGTCTCATTAATCAAAACGGGGCCATGGTGATGCAAACATCATTTTCAACATAAAACTCTTTCACGATATTTAATTTTTCGTCCTTAATGTATTTTTAGAGGACATGCATTTGATTACAGCCGATTTCCCTCAATAGGACACCCCCGTTTTATTACACTGGGCTCTATTGGCATTAACGCCAGATTCTGCGACTTGACAAATGAATTCGCTCATCAAATATTTGACGAAAATGATGTGAAAGTCGGGCCATACTAATTCCCTTCAATAGTGACAAGACCTAGTCGCATCTTGAGGAAAGGAACGATTTGCTGTTTCCAATTAATAAACAACTCCATCTGATTAAACCTATTTGATACAAATCGAATCATATACTACAAAGCAAATTGAACAAGTTGACTTTCTTATATCACACTCAAATTCGTTTATTGTTCTTAGGGCCACCGGCCAATATGCATACATGTTTAAACATAAAAACATACATCTAATGATTTACTTTATATGACCCATAACAGGACTATTGAGTATGTTTATCCAACACATTGTTTCGAGGGAGTATGTTGGAAATTAGTGTGCCTAAAAGGACCACTCAAGGAGCGTGATTCATATCTATAGCAAAATATTTTCATTTTTAACACTATGTACTTATTAGTCGTAAGAGTTGGTTCCAATTCATAAGTAGGACCCGTGCTTACATAAATTATCATACACCGGATCAAGTTTTAGCTATATCCTTCACATTAAGAGTAAAATCAAATCCGTTTGCCTATTCCTCAAGAACATTTCAAATCATTAGGGTGTTAAGGTTCCAGTTGTCAAAGAACCATTACCACATACGTTTCCCCCAGGTTTCACTTGTCCGGATGCTGCACACGTAAAGAGCAAAGCCAGTTTGGTTACCCGAGTTACGGCGCCTACAGTTTTTCGCGCTCCATTGACAAGACGGTACTCAGTCACGTGACACGGCCAGGTTATGTTGATGGTGGCTCTTTAACGCGACAAGAGGTCCAACACCTTATTAGATTTTATCTTCTCTGGCGCTTCTTTAATTCAAAAGTCAAACACCGTCTACAGCGTGACCCGACGAGTGCGTCGTTAGGGAAGAAAATTAATCTAAAATCACAATTCATAGGACAGATTCATCGCTCATAGAAACTGTCTGGTCTGTTTGCCGAGCCGTCGACTAAATTACTTGGGAAAATAAAAAGGGAGCAGAAGTTCCAGCGAGCATTTGAATCATGGACGTCGTGCTTTGTCTTGGCTGACCCATCATATCTCTCGCAGGCAGTTAAGCATCTGTTTTGTTTATATTGAGTATGGTTTAATTCCGACAAACATCATTGTATTAAAACGATGGCAAACAATGATTGTGATATCAAAGATTATGCCTTATATACTCACTACTAGTAGCATTGGTTCACAGAAAATATGTGCAATAGTGAAACCTAGATCAATTCAGATGAAGCTTCTTTCTCGACAAAGTGAAAATAGATACATTTTTTATGATGCGTATCTTTCTTTTTCACATTTATTGTGACTAATTTATGTTGCATGCATTGTATTTTTTTATAAAGAACTATTTACAAGTCGAACGTAAGATTATGTTATGTTCTATTTCAAGCCGGATAGAACCATACCATTACATTGCGTAAGATATTTTGGAGACTACCCCTCATGCACTTCGAAATGCCCTCACCGATATTTGAACCTACGACGAGAGGTGTTCTAACAACTAGGCCATAATGGCCCCCTGACCACGTACTACAGTAGGGGTGGAGCTAGCCGTTCCTCGGAATTATATGTCGTGAGGTATATGGGTCCTGTATTGACAAATCCACGTCATAAACCCTGATACGAGGAAATTAAATGAAATCATTCGAGGCTAAGCCGTTCCGTCAGGATGTCAAAAATACTGCGTCTCAAGCCTTCCTAGTTATTTATCGATTCCATCTTTTTTCACTTGGTTATGCGTTGCAATCAGTGTCCATGTATAGTTTAACAGTATGGTAAAAGGAAAAATTTCTACTTTTGAAACAAAGTTTCATTTTTATACCTTGTATGTTTGATATCTATCTGTCTTCAATGAAATTTATCTTTCCTGTCTTGAAACATGAAGAAGACTTATTAAACGTATTAAACGTTACATTGTTTTTGTGTTGCCTGTGTTATCACCTCTTTGACCAGAATGGAGCGTAAGCATCACTGCATATGATTTATAATATTTCAAATCTGATAAGGCCTCAGCAATGATTGACCCTGTAAAGGTATCCATGTATGATGACCGTTTTTTACAAAAAGAAATCGACAATGAAGGAAATACAACCATTATGAGGTTAATGTTTGGTGCATACGAATACATAGTTATACAATGTAACGCCAAGAGATAATCTTTCCTCGTACAATCGTCTTAAAGACTTGACTAAATTGGCTGAAACGTAAGACGACAAATCAAATCAGTTTGACGTACGACTTTAATTAATCTGTCGAGACGAATACAACACCATTCCATTGTTAGAATCCGAGACCAATACCTTTATGAGCAATGTCTCTTTTTATCGAAATGTTTACCAAAGGTGTCTGCTTGAATGGCGTCGAATATCGGGAGGAGAAAGGAAAGAGTGGGAAGCTACCTGTAGAACACGAATCGAGTAAGGCCATTCAGCTTCCACCACGGACTCTCATGTTTCAACCCGCGAAATACGACCTGATATTATTTATTAACAATTAATACGAAAAAAAACCTCGCCTGGGTACAACTTCTAATATTCTACCGCACTCGATCACACGACGATTGCGGCACAAATTAATATTGAGAAATCCCAATTCCCTTGAACAATGTTCGCGGTGTTCCACGACTAATATTGTAATCGAGTAGGCCCGGAACTTTAATGGATACTCGATTGTTCGGAAGGGAGCAGAGAGTTCGATTCTACGACCGCCTATTGTTCGCGCCCACCGAGCGCTCTGATATTGAAATCTCGCGGGAATTCGCGGAATATTGTGTTAACTGCCAGCATAGTGCCTATTAACCCTATACTCGACTAGTCCTGGAATTTGGCTGTCTATTAGACATAATTCTGTTGGAAATGTGGGGGTAAATATGATCATCAGGTCTAGTCTTTCTTTTCCATCAATGAATTCTTTCTCAGTAGAACTTTAAATTGTTTCCGCAAGATATCGAGCATTCTTTCGCACATGTTGCCTTTGAGAAATGAAACAACCATGACAAAAGAAGGAAATGTTTAATTGAAGAATGCCTCCTAATGGCGCCAGTTATTCCACAAGAAATATCAAAACATACGGTATTTACATGTTTTTGAATTGTTACATAAAATCTAGACATCATTAAAAAGTCCCATGTCATTGAATAAGATAATCTTAACATAGATTTCTGACATATGTTCCACCTTCCATTATTCATGAACATTCATATCGTGTCAACATTTTCTCCGTGCTTGTGCAGAATCGAGGGAATTCACAGGCAACTTTCAAATAACTCGTTTCATAGCGGTCGCTTAAAACATAATGCACTGTACCTGTACACAACACTTCTACCAAACTTAATTACTCTATTGTCTCTGGTATATGCATCATATTCGGTCTTTTAGTCGGACAGTGACGGTAAAGCGATATGGCTGTATATTTGACATACTGAGAGTGCACTTGACTAGGGAAAATAAAGATGTACTTACCATTTTTGGCATTCATTTTAACTTCTCTTGACTATCCAATGAATCAAAGAAACTTATAAATCCAAATATTGTTGTCTGACAAGGAATTGTGAATACTCCATTAATGCATGTCCGGTAAAATCCTGAAATACATAGATACAACATGATCGATAAGCATAAAGTAAGTATTTTCATCAACGGGGTAGTGTTTTACCAGAGATTTTATGCATATAATTTGCGTAAGCTCAAAACAACATTCCCCCTTATTTCAACAATGAGGCAAGCAATATTGCAAAGTAACACAACATTGGATTCGTCTCTCCGAGACGCTTCCAATGACATGTCTCATTACAATATTGCTTTCGCACATATATTTCCTAAGCCGTTTAGTAAGACCGTAACCTAGTCACTGGGCGGGTATTTTGCGTAGAGTACTTGCAACGGTACGATTAAAATACTCTATTTCTATGTATAAATAAATCATATTTTCCTAATGTGGTAAATATCATAGTTGATGTATGAATATATTTCGGATATCTCTGCAGTCTTCGTGAACAATCATGCGTCCAAAAAGGTATCAGAAATAATATACGATGCCTTGAATAAGACAACAAATTGATGAAATGTATGACTTTAGCGAAAACACGACATATACACGCATTGGAACCTTGATTGCAAAAGCATGAATGACTCTTTCAGTTATGTCCATGGTGATCAACATGACATCCATACAAACTATGTGAAGAAAGTTTTCGAATGACTTCTTTAATGATAGTCCTCCTATGCACATAGCTTACTTATGTATTGTATGATGATCCATTTTGTCTGCCAGGACATGGTTAACATGTAGATATATATCTTATTTGACCGGGATCTGCATAAAGAACATATGCAGAAAAGCATAGTTTGGTTTGAAGCTAAAACATTCCATCCAACCACTTTAGCATCGACATCTTTAATTGTGCTTTATTGACCAAAGTGAGGATCGGTTAGGTAAAAATATAAGATGTTGCAAACTATATGCTCAATGCATATTCTTCTATTTGCCCTAGAAATACTCTTGGCGTTGGTGGTATATAGTGCTATTTAGGCGATTGCCCACATATACTTCCAAATATGATGCATATTATATACATCGTATGTATATGATAATAAAGACAATGGCGGACTAAGCTCTTTCAGCTCTTTGACCTCTTGTGTATACTCTTTCCCCTATACCTATTAGAGTTGTCGCGTTCAGGAGCTTCTATTGTGTACAAACATGTTTATATCTAACCAATGAATTTGAAAAAAAGAAGATTCATGAAAAATGCCCTGGTACACACCCTATCTGGACCTTACATTGAACTTTACGATGATGGGCGGACAACCATCGCTATTTAGTTCACGTTATCGAGAATTCAATACATTCAATACACCCTTTATAACCATCTTTCCCTGAAGGTTCTATTGAGTACAAACATACTAGGTCTGACCAAATGCATTTGATTTGAAAAAAAAGAGATCGATGAAGAATGCCCTGATACACACCCTTTCTGGACCTTACATTGAACTTTACGCTGCTTGGCGGACAACCATCGCTATTTAGTTCACGTTAGCGAGAATCGCATGCGAAAGTAACTTAACCTGACAATAATGACAGAGGACTAGCCTGCGGAATTCGGCCCCGTTTGTTATTGCGACTCTTAAACTCTAATGTCATAATTATAGGGATCACTTGCTACACGGACCAAGTCGAAAACAAAAATAAGATGTCGTGAAAATTAGACCACCACGTACAAAAAGGTCGCCATCGACAGGTTTGCGACTCATTTCATGGATTGGTTTGCACGTTTTTAGTTTATATTCAGATCTGTGACCAACTTGTTTGCACGTACAAGATTCAAGTTTCAAATAGTTTATTGACATATAAACTGAACATAGTTTGTTGGCAAACATGAATGCAACACATAAATGTACAAGGAGAGGGGCTTTGTGCTTCGAATTGAATTAATCTAACCATATTGACACGGAGGCTGTATCGGTATGATTTGCTAAATCAGTTAACAGCATGTCGTTTAAAAGCATTTTCTCGTGCCTAGACTAAATTGATAGTTAATCCTTCGAATTTGACAATAAAAAATACACTAGGAACCACACAACATATTTCTTGTTTAAGGTATTTTCAAACGCGCCATGGAAAATACACGCACATAAATTGCTTTGTGCTTTTCAGATAAGGCAAATACGGTAACATTGAAATGACTTGTATATGTTTATATTTATAGTTCTATACGTTTTTGCAGGATTAGCTAAGATATTATCATTAGGGTTGTTTCAATGAGCTGTTTCTAAAAACTATAAATAGAAATGCTTTCATTGGTTGAATGTTGTTCCAATACGTGACATAAACAAAAGCCTCTGACAAGCTTATACATTGTGCCACAGCATATTACTTAGTGAACAGATAGTATTATTTAAAAACGTCTTGTCAGCTTTTCAATCTTCTCTATGTTTTTGGTTATCATAAGAATCGTCCCCATCTGGTAAGTATCCACATAATCCCTGAAATTCTTTTTTTAAGAATGAATGATGAAAAACGCGTTTAACACCTTTTCTGAACACCCATAGGCCTCGCCCTATTCCAATCGTTCCAATTGCATCAATTGCTCTTTCCAATTGTAGAATTTCAAGAAGTAAGACTCAAAGTCAATACAAAGATCGCATTTCGTTGAATTCAGAGTTCGATCCGACGCCACACATCTAGTTATATTTGTCAAGGCATTCTACCAAACCGAATATCTTGGTTAACCTTGCTGTTTTTATCTCGTCTTATGGCCATAAATCTAATTGATAATATACGAGTAACGATGATCAAAGAGCGCCTGTACTACCCAAACCATCTCCAAACGCCTGAGTGATCCGGATTGTGTTTCCTTTAATGGGCGAAGTATGAAATGGATACGATAGAAGCCCTCTGAACGGGGTAGTCGAATTAAAGAGTGCGTCATAAATAGGTCTATTTTGCTAAAACATTGGGCATTTTACACTCAATTAGGTAGTGCAAAAACGCGGTAATCTATCTTTAATGTACATTTTGTTCGGCGAAAATGGTGGGGCGGTTTCGGTGATTTGTATCTGTTTTGCATACATAAGTTTGCAAATATAAAACGTGTGTATGCTATCTGCATGTTATGTACATACGGAATATTTGTGTTGAACTTTACCGGGACCAGTTCTCGTAATTCTGGTATACTGAGTCGTGAAGGAAGACAGCTTCCCAAATAACGACTTCTGTAGCAAATTGATATGATTAAATCTGTATTATTTTCTGGTACCCCTTTAAACACACTACCGGTATGTTATCCATCACTAACATATTTGCGTTGGATATTATCTGGAACATATTCAGTAATCCTGTGCATTTTTCAAGGAAGACAGTTCTGTATTATGATTCGATACCAAATTGATATTAGCTGATCTTTATTTTGTTTTGGTCCTCTTGTAAAACACTTTACTGGCATGTTCTGTACCACCAGAAGACTCTCGTCTAACATTCCCGGGACTTTTTCGGTTAATCATACATGTACATTCGAGAAGGAAGACCGATTCCTGTATTATTCTTTTAACCATTCTTATATTATATACTCTTTATTGTTTCGGTACTCCTTTGAAATAAAGGACACTTGAGATAGTAGTTTAATGCTTGTCAATGGAAATGGATGTTTTGCATTTCCTTCCCATGGTTTTCAATTACCACCAATTTGTAGAGACACTTACAGTCATTCACATGATAAACAACTTACTTGAGTGGAATACAGGTGAACGTCAAATGATATAACATCGTTACGCATCTAAAGTTAAAGTACATGTTGAGACACAAAACTTTTTTTCCAACCGTGAATTTGATAAAAACGGAAGGTATAGAAAGCTATACACCCCGTACATCCTGTACAGATACAAGAAGATAATTGCTTTGGTTCATACGTTACATACGTTTAACTAAATAACTAAAATATTCACATGCTATTTGCTTAAAAGAATTCGCTGTCCTCAACAACATTATGAACATGCATGAGGACAAACTCTAAAGAATGGAGAAAATGAAATGTTGTCACAACGAAATCTGCTTTATTGGGTAATCTCTACATGACCCATTATACATTTTCATGCAATGGTTTCATAGGTTATCTAAAGCGGTCCCCTAAACCTAGTGTAAATTTAATAAAAAATTAAACAATATCGATATCTCAGTCAAATATCTCCTCGGTAAGAGCATGTCATCGTTTAGCCGGTGTCATGCATATCCTTCCGCATTAAATTATTCAAAGCGCAAGGATACAAAAAAGGCGTTAAATAGTCATAAAGTAATTAGCCTGACTACTAGAATCGAGCCTGTATAATCACTCGACGCATTCTTATTCAACAAATCGAGCGCGGCATCTGCTCCAGCGTGCCTGGACAATTCGGAAGCCTAATTCGGGTGTGCTTGGTTCAATAAAACGGAGAATAAATCACCGTGGTTTGAATTACGTGTGTTTAAGTTACAAACAATAGGGAAGGAATCGGCAATGGATAAAAACCCATAAATGAGAAAATAAAGCCCCTTACCCGAACGAAACCCCTCATCTTTTCTTCGAGATTCGAGGTATCTAAACCCCTTTGCCTCCTCGAAGTTAATGCGGTTTGCAGGACAATCAGAGTATCTTGCCTTACTCAAAAGTAATACATGTTTATACGGTAGAATGACCATAACAGAAACTGTTGTAACAAAAGAGGAATTTGCTCAATATGAGCAATTTCTTCTTTTGTTACAATAGTTTTAAAACTCCTCTTTTACAATACACGAATGCAATGTTGGACATTGAGGAAGACGAACAAAACATAAAGGTCTAAGACGCGACTCCCATCTCCCTATCCAACCTAATTATGTAAAATAACAAATTTGGGTTTCGAAGGAGGTCGCAAAGGTGTCAGCACCCCTTTTGTCACCGGCTGATTTATAAAGAATAATGGGTAGCCAGAGTTCGAGACTACCTCTTCATTTCCAAACCGCAGCACCAGAGAAAAAAATAGTACCGACTGAGTTGCATGCGTATTAATCACATGTCCGGACTCAGGCTTCATCAGCCATTATGAAATACTTATCTGACTCAACTCTTTTGGCATTGAATTCAAAACAACTTAGAAAAGACTTGTCGATACGTTAAATGATACTATGGCGCGGGCCGTCTAATACCAGCATTTAAAGTCATTGGCATACCACGACTCATTGGTACATCTTACGCATGCGCAATGCTCCCCGTTTTCCGACAGAGTGGCGCATGCGTTGTCCAATCTTACACAAAAAGAGGAAACGGAGGCATTAACGAGGACCAATCGTTTTTTCGAGCCAGCAGGTGTGAGTAAAGGATCTCCGGCGGTTCATTGGGACGGGAACAAAAGGGGACAAAAGGGGACAAAAGGGCCACTGCATACTTATAATTACGTACTTGTAAACTGTCAGCGGGCACTGCGGAAAGCAAATTTATTGGGATTCGGAATTAATGCAATTTACGTAAAGGACTATAATTAGGCGTGGAGGTTGGCTTTTCCCCCGTGCCCCGGGGGTTAGAGAGGCGGGACCAGTCCTGGGGGGAGAGGGGCATTTTCAGTAAAGCTGATGGGCGACAGACTCGTAATCTCTTTTGCAAATAACAATTGCATGGTAATCAGAGGCTGAGGTCTTGATTATTTTATTGGAAAATGTGCCGAGTTTTATTCGAAATGGACACCAAGCCATGGAAAAAGCTCCTCGACCTCTTTGGAGTGACGATGGTTCTAATCACGTGGTTTCATCACGTGACGACAAACTCTAGTTATTGTGAGTTCATTGCAATACTATGACAAGTCCTTCACATTCGCTATGTACGTGTCACAGTCTTGCAACGAACACACATTGAATAAGTCAGACCTGGTATGTAATACATGTTGAGAGGGATTCTGGTGAAAGATGTGGCCATTGAAACTGTCTAAGTTTAGACTTATTTGTTCTAAATCAATTTTGTTACACTTTCTCACAACTTGGATAAATCATTTTCGATTCTGCTTCCTTGATACATGACCAGTACTCGCTCCGAATGTGGATTATTGAAAGATCGCGAGGCAGATCCTGCCACTCACAGAAATAGAACCCATGACCCTCGTATCAAGCAGCCGATGTTCTACCCGTTTATCACAGGTGGTAAAATTACCATATGTGCTTAAAAATGAGCAACATATCATAGTTATATAAGTAATTACCTTGAGAATGCTGGGTAATTTTCTAAAAATAGATGTTTGTGCCATCTGCTTTCAATACACTTGGCGACTAGCCTGGATCTAATATTTCTGCACAAGCATGAAGTCGGTTCCAGCACTATAAGGGTACACTTGTATTTGATACTCTCACGTAGAAAATTATATTCTCTATAAGAAAACCGTCTGCCGATAACCAATGCTTCATATAATGAACTAAAACATTTGTCTCTTAGAACCCTCTCAGATCCTAGAACTTTCGAAAAATCCCGACACAGTTGCCACAGGCTGCGAAAAAGAGCGAAATTCCACTCGATTTACCCCTATTACACTAATTAATTGAACATATTCCCGGCACCACAATCGAGTGCGTCTCCGATGTCAATTCCCAAATAAGCTTATTAATAGATGCGAGTTTCTCGTTTTCACGGCGTTATTGAGGGGGAATATTGTTCTTCATGTTCCTCTATCATACGAATATAATGTAATTAAATGATTATTTGATTGCATTTTCTTGTCAATGATAGAGGCGCGCCAGGTCAAAGGTCACACGGATGTTTTAGGACTCCCATGGAATCAAAGGGACTAACATGTCGTGTTTGGTTCTTGTTTCGGAGTCCTCGCTCATGACCGTGCATATTTCATTTCGATGTCACAGACCTATTGCGTGTAACCAGCTGAAAATGGTATTAGATAGATTAACGTAAGTCGATGAAGTTGGAATTCCAGAGCTGGCACAGAAATGAATGTGTCATGAGCGCAGAAACAATAGAATTGGATTTTCAGCGGTGAGACAAAAACAAATATGTCACACCGAAACAATAAAGTAGAAATCGCAGTTGTGGTGCAAAAACATTGTTTTAGCAAGTTTTTGAAGTCAGATATATGTCAGCTCATTCAATATTGTGCTTAATTGCATCGTTGAGATACATTAGTTTTTGTACCCGAACTTCGATTTATTCTTTCGACGCGACACATCCGTTTTTGTACCCGAACTTCGATTTATTGTTTCGACGTGACACATCCGTTTTTGTACCCGAACTTCGATTTATTGTTTCGACGTGACACATCCGTTTTTGTGCCCCCACTGCTATTCCAACTTTATTAACTTAAGTTCTTATGAATTATAATTGTACTAGGGTAGGCCATATGTATCGCTCAAATGATATAATGAAATACTTGTATGCCATCGGGAATCGAGCCTGGTGCATCTGGTTCGAAGGCCCCGACGCTTAACATTGCGTCATCGATTGCCGTTCTAAACATTGAATTTTATCACTGGTCCAAATAACAAACAACAACAGATGAAAATTTACTTGGCGGCAGGCCTGTGTTATAACTTGCTTACATAAGCATTCAGTCGGTTCCAGCGCGTTATGGGTTAGTACACGTTTTTACCAGTACATGGCAATTTGCATTGACAACTGGAGTCTACTCCGTTCGGATGCCCGCTAGTTGAGGGATCAGGAATAAACAGCATCGAAATTACTGCGCCATGCTGACTTCGATGCGGTCTTTCCGCCGGCGGGCGATGTATCTCGGTAATTTGCGCGGATTTTTATGGTGATGAAAATTAATAATGACGACCATTATCACCGTATTGGATGGACCCCATATTGTTTCCCGTGTCCCGGGCATTGTAATGCGTCGACACCGATAAATCATGGGGTAATCATCGGGAAAATCTCCGCTGTCCGTTAGGGAATTGTTATGAAACTCCGAGAAACGGAACCGAAGTTTTTTCCCATCCCTAGAATTGCCGTCATCGTAGGTCTCTTACATTGTTTCATTTCCAGTGGAACTGATATACGTTATTGTATATGGAAAACTGAGATATACCTATGCACGGATGGTCATGAGAGGAGTTGACTGTAAATGAGCAACGTTGATCACTTTTAATCATGTAATTCCAATTCAACCAAATCCCAAATTAAAGTCATTACGTTGTACATCCGTTCGAAGGCAAGTATTACGGATTAAAATGACAAATATAACAGAGGAAAATTCATTGTTAGGTTTGGCATCTTAAGAAAGACCGTCTATATCCTTGTGTTCAAGTCCCGGTAGAGGCATTTTAATGTTCAAAAGAGGCAGTTTTCAAGTTGACTTTTGGAATGCCGTTGTTGTAGCCGAATTGACAAACCCTTATGGGCATTCAAGCTTGTAGTATTCCATCGTCATTATGAATCAACATGGTAATATTATCACTAAAGTGATATCGACGCGATGTTAATCCATATCAAATAGATGAATAAAATAATTATAACCAGTAAGTAATTAACGACAACATCAGTGTCAAGCGAAAACGCTTCGATTCAATTGGACCCAATTTGATACCTTTTGACACATGTGTTCAAACGGTTTTAGATGTCGGGGATGTGTCTACGAGTGTTTGGTTACTGTTATACATGGTTGCTATCTAAGTGACGATTACTGATGAATCATCATTCATCTGTATAAACTTCGTCTGTATATGTAAACATTCTCAACGTTTTGGACCCACCATCAATATCAAGCCAAAACGTTACGATTCAATATGACAAAATATCATACGTTTTGGCACATGCGTACCAACTGTTTTATATGTCGGGGATGTGTTTAAGTGTGTTGGGTTACTTATTTACCTGGTTGCTATTGGAATTATTTACGTCAATACAACCGTATATGGTCACAGAAGCGTGAGCGACTTACAACACAGCAAGTTGTTTACATGTTTTGTTTCATCTTTAACCCTTTCCCAAACAACACATTTTCGACTGTCCCAAATTGAAAGAGTTTGCAGACGACATTTCAAAATGTGATGAAATTTGAAAATAATCGTTTGATAGGGCAGAAAATATTGTGGGAAAATGAGAAATTGCTCATCACGAGCAATGTCTCCTTTTTCCACAATGTTTTCTAAAGTCGTCTGCAACGAAGTAGTCAAATGTCGTTATTGTTTGGGAAAGGGTTAAGCACAACTCAACAATCAAGTTACGTCGTTGAGGTCCCTGGATACCAAAAACAACTCAATGTTCTTCTTGGATCTGCTTTTACAAGTGTAAGGCATGAAAAATGACCCCTACTTTCAAGGGAAAAAGGCATTACAATCATAGATTTGGGCTGAATGCAATTGTAATGTGTACATGCGATATATAGACTACACGAAAGAGTTATATATAGTCTTTCCCTAATGATATGCCGTCAAAAGATATGAATGCTATTAAAAAGTTGCAATGTTCCTTGATCAAGCTACGATTACGATACACCTTTCATGGACATACAATTCAAAGATGGATATACAAGATTAAAGCATTTGAATATCATTATAAGTGTCAATGCTTATTGAATACATTTTATTCGTACGAAACTGGAGTAATTGAGATACTTGTCTTCCCCATTTCGCCTAATTAAATTCAAATCCCATATTGATCTAGATAATTTTTCTATGCATTTCTATAGCGATGAAGGATTCTGAATATTTGTCATTTGACAAAATGTCTCTATCTTTGTTCATATTGTAAAATGTACTGTGTGTATTGGTCTTACACGGAAACTACAGTAATCGAATCTCTACCACATCTACAGCAAGATAAGATTAAGAAACTGTTCCAAACGTGTTCACAATCTATACCGATCACTGCAGTATCACCACAAGCCCGTCCGGGACTAACCCACAAAACTATTTCATAAACGTACGTTAATTGTCCGGGTGGTATCAAGTTTAACGTTTTAAGATGTTTTTTATAGATTAAAGTTGGGCATTGTTTAACCATGATAATGTACATTCTTCTTCCATTAACGGCAACACCCTTAGTTCGTTGTTCGTAGACAAGGAAAAAAAACACGTTTTTAAACTTATTTATTTTTCATCGATTCTGGCAGAAGCTTGAACCTTGAAGCTTATACAATTCACAGTCGAAGACTGCTGTCGAGATACTAGACCTTATCTCGCACAGAGTTGTGGTTGAACGATGGTTGAAGCATGTATTTTGCTATTCGACTTTTTTCGTGGCAAACTTACATCGTTGGTAATGTATTTGTGAGAATCGCCTTGTCAAATAATGTCCTACGATATATAGTTTGTTTCTAAATTGTCTGTACCTTATCTCTGAATAAAGAAGATTGTTTGGTATTGACAGGGCCTTTCTAACTATCGAATGAGCGTTTCTACATCCATCTTATAAACAAAATAGCTTCACTGTAGATCGAAAACACTATTAAAAAAAGGAAGGCTATTTACCGATTTTAATTACCCAACATAGCAAAGGAGCTTTTCGATTATAGGTCGAAACAAGTGCCAGTGAACTCTCTTTTAAATTGATAAATGCTTCATAACCTGTACAAATTTGTATCTAATTTCACGTAAAAACACCACAAAACATATGAAATCTTCGTAAGGAAAGAGGGAATTGCCTTAAATGTGTGCTCTTTAATAGAAAAATACATCTCAAATAACACACAATTATCATTTTATATGTAAGCAGTAGTATATGAGGCTAGTCTGGGTCGCTGGTGCTTTTTTATCCTCCTTTCCTTCTGTCGTCTGCAAGGCTAGTCTGGGTCGCTGGTGCTTTTTTGTCCTTCTTTCCTTCTGTCGTCTGTGGGGCTAGTCTGGGTCGCTGGTGCTTTTATATCCTCCTTTCCTTCTGTCGTCTGCGAGGCTAGTCTGGGTCGCTGGTGCTTTTTTATCCTTCTTTCCTTCTGTCGTCTGCGAGGCTAGTCTGGGTCGCTGGTGCTTTTATATCCTCCTTTCCTTCTGTCGTCTGCGAGGCTAGTCTGGGTTGCTGGTGCTTTTTTATTATCCTCTTTTCCTTCTGTCGTCTGCGAGGCTAGTCTGGGTCGCTGGTGCTTTTATATCCTCCTTTCCTTCTGTCGTCTGCGAGGCTAGTCTGGGTCTCTGGTGCTTTTATATCCTCCTTTCCTTCTGTCGTCTGCGAGGCTAGTCTGGGTCTCTGGTGCTTTTTTATCCTCCTTTCCTTCTGTCGTCTGCGAGGCTAGTCTGGGTCGCTGGTGCTTTTATATCCTCCTTTCCTTCTGTCGTCTGCGAGGCTAGTCTGGGTTGCTGGTGCTTTTTTATCCTTCTTTCCTTCTGTCGTCTGCGAGGCTAGTCTGGGTCGCTGGTGCTTTTATATCCTCCTTTTCTTCTGCCGTCTGCGAGGCTAGTCTGGGTCGCTGGTGCTTTTTTATCCTTCTTTCCTTCTGTCGTCTGCGAGGCTAGTCTGGGTCGCTGGTGCTTTTTTATCCTTCTTTCCTTCTGTCGTCTGCGAGGCTAGTCTTGGTCGCTGGTGCTTTTATATCCTCCTTTCCTTCTGTCGTCTGCGAGGCTAGTCTGGGTCGCTGGTGCTTTTTTATCCTTCTTTCCTTCTGTCGTCTGCGAGGCTAGTCTGGGTCGCTGGTGCTTTTATATCCTCCTTTCCTTCTGTCGTCTGCGGGGCTAGTCTGGGTCGCTGGTGCTTTTTTATCCTCCTTTCCTTCTGTCGTCTGCGAGGCTAGTCTGGGTCGCTGGTGCCTTTTATCCTTCTTTCCTTCTGTCGTCTGCGAGGCTAGTCTGGGTCTCTGGTGCTTTTTTATCCTTCTTTCCTTCTGTCGTCTGCGGGGCTAGTCTGGGTCGCTGGTGCTTTTTTATCCTCCTTTCCTTCTGTCGTCTGCGGGGCTAGTCTGGGTCGCTGGTGTTTTTTTATTCTCCTTTCCTTCTGTCGTCTGCGAGGCTAGTCTGGGTCGCTGGTGCCTTTTTATCCTCCTTTCCTTCTGTCGTCTGCGAGGCTAGTCTGGGTCTCTGGTGCTTTTTTATCCTTCTTTCCTTCTGTCGTCTGCGAGGCTAGTCTGGGTCGCTGGTGCCTTTTTATCCTTCTTTCCTTCTGTCGTCTGCGAGGCTAGTCTGGGTCGCTGGTGCTTTTTTATCCTTCTTTCCTTCTGTCGTCTGCGAGGCTAGTCTGGGTCGCTGGTGCTTTTATATCCTCCTTTCCTTCTGTCGTCTGCGGGGCTAGTCTGGGTCGCTGGTGCTTTTTTATCCTCCTTTCCTTCTGTCGTCTGCGAGGCTAGTCTGGGTCGCTGGTGCCTTTTTATCCTCCTTTCCTTCTGTCGTCTGCGAGGCTAGTCTGGGTCTCTGGTGCTTTTTTATCCTTCTTTCCTTCTGTCGTCTGCAAACTCATTTAGACCTGAACAATGAATTTCGTTATGTTTTGGAAATTCGCAGAGTCATTTGACGCCATGACACAACTTTAGGTGATTTTAATGTCAAACTGGCAATAGCTGTATTTCATGTCCTTACCTTCTAGAAACTCATAAAAAAGGGACACGTTTTTGCCATACTGATACAGCCATCTATATCGAGGTAAAGTATTTCTCTGTTTGTATGTTTATTTGATTTTTTAATCGCATCAACATTTTATCACGATGGCTAGTTCGTTATGGTTGGACGAGAGTCGTTAACATTAGTTTCATTGTCATCTTGGTAACGAACACCCTTGGATATTACCAACCTCTACGGAAAGGAAACAGATGGTCCTCAAGACGTATAAATGCATAGCCGTTCAAAGAATATTAATACAAAGATAGATATATACTCTATTGATATATAAGGCAATAGGCCCATCAGTAAACAAGTAGGTAACATTTAATAGACAAGCCATTGTTGTGCGAAGCCTTCATGTAGAATATAGTTGTAATGTACAGTATGTTGCTACAGTTCTAAAACGTCATTTATTCATATTTTTGTAAGGCAATAAATAGAAAATGGAGGGGTGGGGTACTATGAACAGCATTCAAATCATTTGACACAATTTAAGAGATATCACTATTGTCTGTCTGTACATTTTGTCTATCTTTTAATTCATTCATTTTATCTCGGCTGGCCTTGATCTATTAAAGTCATATTCAAACCATTTTCTATAGTTTGATTCATGAACTAAACAATTAATTATCCGTGATTCAATGTGTTCGGTGCAGCCATATTCAAATATAGTATAATATGCTATTATGATTCGAACTGAATGCATCAATACGAATTGATTGTATCCAATAATGTTTAATAGGCGATTGTATTGTCGAAGGTTGGACGGAAATTGGGTCTTTTCCGGGTTTTCGTGAATGGCATTCAAGGTGTGTGTACTTTGTTTGACCAAATTCCTGACTATACTAATGTTTACAGACTCAGAATAAATCAAAGGTCTCCATATATTTGGACAGTACAATACATATCAAGTTATTGCATTTGTATTTCTTTCACATAGATCGGTGTGAATACGTATTACAATTCAAATACGACTTACTGTTTGATTATGATTTTAAAAAATATTTGTTTTTGATAAAAGAAAGGTGCAGCTAAGTCATAACGATTCAGTCGGTAGAGATTCCAGGTTCGAATACGAAATAATCTTTCAAGCGTCAAGTAGAATACATAATTCAATGAATTACTTTCTTCATAGCTGCTTGCTTTGTTGATGTCACGCTTGTTTTTTGTGATTTATAAAAGAAGAGAGTTGACAAAAAAATATACTGATGACGTAATGTGACAAATGAGAAATGCGTACGCTTTGAGCGAATTCTCATTTTGTCTTAATGGTTAAGATTAAAGGCACATAAAAGGAGATAAGTACAAATAAATAACTGAAAAAATATATGGAGTTCTTTTTTTATGTTCATAATAGTCATGAGAATTAATTTACAAATGCATTTAGACCATATTAAAAAGACTCCTTTAACATAAGTTATTTTGTGCTTGAAATATAGTTGTCTCCAATTCAATCATGTTTATCAACAACATGTTTGTTTACATATTCAAAATAAAGAATTCTGATTGGTCGGTTCAAATATTTGTGTATCAACTGTCAAGGTCAGAGTTGAAGAATGAGGCAATCTGAATTACTAAACTTGCTAATCTGGGTTATTTGATGGTTGACTTTCTCGTTCAAGTTTTGCTGATGGGGTTTTTTGGTGATAACTAATTGAATCTGATCAAAATTTTACCAAATAAAATAGTTTGATATAGCATTAATCTCCTTGTATGTGCCTTTAATACATGAGTGTCGTATGAAATTGTTTGCGTGTCTTTTGGTCCAGATCCAGGGATCTTTTTGCCATCCTTTTTGGTCTTTGTACGCTTGGATATTATCACTCTGTTGGGTACACAAACAAACTACAGTGATGTCTCGTTAATCCGAACACGTCCGTTCCCAACAAAATGTCCGGATGACCGAATCTTCCGGACTTATGAAACGGAGCATGTTCTTATACACATTAATACATAAACGATGTGTATGCAGGTGTATACTAATAACCCTTTAGCAAACGCCAAATTGTCGACCGTTTCAAATTGAAAGAGTTTGCAGACGACATTTCAAAATGTGATGAAATTCAAAAACAATCTTCTGATATGGCAGAAAACATTGTGGGAAAAGGAGAAATTGCTCGTCCTTTACCCACAATGTTTTCAAAAGTCGTCTGCAACAAACTGGTCAAATAATTGCGTTCCCTCACAATTTCGTTCGGATTTCGAGACATCCGGATAATCGGGATCCGGATAAACGAGGCTTCACTGTATTTCATTTCGCGGGTTGTGTCCGTAAGAATTATACGAGACGCCATGTCTTTGTAGAACTTTGAAGACGTTACAGACCTGGGATATGGGTAGCCTTATACCAAATACCATAAGGAACATATTTAGGTAAGACTAAATGGATAAAAAAGGGCTTAGTTGGTATTATTTAGGAACTCTATGTGTATGTAGACAGACTCTTAAAAGAATTTAATTTGAAACTCTTTCTATATGTATGGGTGCATGTGTGGCAGTGCTTGTGTACGTATGTATGTGTACCAATCTTGCAAGTGTGTGCAAAGATGAAGATATTTTCATATTCTTTGTCAACCATGAGATATATACGCTTCAGTTAATTACAAATTATCTCCTTCTTATAATCTATACATTTCGATAGGGCGTATTGAGTGGACTAATAAAAACTTTTATTACAACAGAGTAGCATATAGTAAGATAAAACATAATTATACCAACAAAGCATTGCGACGAATGGAGAATTCAGCATTTGTCACAAGGCTTCGTACAGTTAAGACACTATAAGATTCAGAAAGCTACCACATACAAATCGATTTTGCGTCTAGTCGCCCAGATGGAAAAGGTCTTTATGCCAACCTTTTTGGTCGTTATCTGCCCAGATATTATTACCCTCTACGGGATGAAAACAATCTATTTTATTTCTCCGTGGTTTGCGCTGTGTAAGATTGCCTGGCGATTCCACGCCATTGGAGAGCCAAGCGCGTGTTACGAATTCTGTGCATTTCATCTCGTTCCGTGTCACGTGTGAGGGTGCCGTGGAATATTCAGTTCCGTATTTCCCCCATAATGATATCATGAAATAAATGAAAAGAAAGAAAAAGAGAGAGAGAGAGAGAAAGAGAGAGAGAGAGAGAGAGAGAGAGAGAGAGAGAGAGAGAGAGAGAAGAGAGAGAGAGAGAGAGAGAGAGAGAGAGAGAGAGAGAGAGAGGGGGGGAGAGAGAGAGAGAGAGAGAGAGAGAGAGAGAGAGAGAGAGAGAGAGAGAGAGAGAGAGAGGGCCAATTCTCACCGTTTTGTGAGGACAAATCATCGCTCTCAGACCCTCGTTATGAGGACACAAAGTAACTGTGAGGACATTATTTTTGTCCTCAGATTTACATTGGCTATTTCGAACATATCTTGTTCGAAAATGATTTTGACAACAATTTTGTGCTGTGAGGACGTGTGTCCTCATATTTGATTTCTCTCACTCTCAACACCCTAACGTAAGATTTCAATCATGATGAACGCGCATCTGTGAAAGGGTACAAGTCGCGATTTTGACGTATTGAAGGATGGGTACCAGGCGCAACCGGAAATGCAATAATTTGATGGCGGGACGAAAATTGAAGCTGTTCATTCTCAAGGTTTGTGATATATTTGACGATATTTGTGATTAAATTTTATTGAAAGAATGTAATTATCAAAGAGAATTAAAAGACCAAATTATGATACACCTATCGGATATAAAATATGAGTTTATTATTCACAAAATATATGACAAAATGAAGGTGTAGAATCTTGATCTCGATCTAACATGTATAATTATCCCAGTGGCATCAATTTCGGACGGTCTTCATTTTCGGACGATTTTTCATTTTTAATCTCGTGAAACGATATTTCATGCGTGAGTTTACACATGACAAAAGGTATCTTATTAAATGCCTTCAAGACGGTCAAATATTAAACTGTGTAACGTGTTAAACACAATAACTCCAAATAAGAGAAGTGGAACGTCGTGCAAAGTGACCATGGGTGTTTTAAATCTGTGAAGAACGGCTCCATTTTATTCTCTAAAACAAGAAGCAATTTGAAAGGTCATCAATAAATCATTATTGCAGAGACATAGATAACAGAGATTGGCAACTACGGAATTATCGCCAAACTCTCGCGTGTCGCGAGGTTCTGCGAGATAAGGAAAGTGCGTACCTGTTAATCCGTTGCCACGGGAAATGTCAAGCGAAATTGATACTTCTTTATTACAGTAAAATAGCTATGTTTTGGTTATCTGTTTGGTTATCTGAAACAACTTCTGGACATTTTGTTTTATTTTCATTTCATTAATTGATTTTATGTTAAAAACAAAACAAAAAGTTCAGTAGGCCTTCTTTTTCAATGACAGGCTTGATTACCATGCAATTCAGAATTGTACTTATAACGACAATGTCTTTCAAGCAAAGGTTTGAATAATATTTTGTAATAAATCAAGTGACTCTATTTAGTTGCAGTTAATAACCAAAACATGAACTTTCCACTAAGACATGATAGTTTTCGTCAATATCAAAAGATTGCTTTCTCACTTCATTTCATTTATTCTATGTCGTAAAACTGTTTACAGTGCTCATTTTGTCAAAACAAAACACATTTTTCATCATGACATTATTTCAAGCCAAATGTTTCAATTTAAGAAAATCAAAAGTATTTTATGATGTTAAAATGCATGTGATGAGAATTTTTGTAAAAGTGGTTTTAGTAAACGAAAGGACACGTAAGAAAAAATGACGTGCAATGTTTTTCAATACACCTTTTACCGCAGATTCCTATTATATTGATTGCAAATCAATAAGTGCATAATTATTCTTAAACACGTATGGGTCTGGTCTTATCATGCTGCTGACCGAAATGATTTTAGAAAAAAGAAATGTGAGCTTTTTGAATGTTAAGCTAAAGCAAATAGTGTGTTTTGCACCTTCGTTTTTATTATCATTTCTCAACGAGAAATTAAGTCAAAGCACACTACTTTTAAAACCAGACAGACGCTTTCAACAGAACAAATCCTCCCTATTTTGTTTTCGGGATCTTTAGGTCATTAAATTTGAATGAGGTGTCAGAGAGTGGACACAGGGTTAGGGCCACACACTTCTTGATTAATCGCCCTAGCATCAAAAGGTTTTATGACATCAAACTACATATTTTATGGGGTGGCAATTTACAATCATAGCCTGTATATTCCACTACCGTGATTGACTCTATCACCCTTCGTTCTTCAAATGACACATTTCACTTGACATATTTGCAAGCGATCGGAATTAAGAAGAAGTATGACGAAAAAGGAAATATCGTGGTGTTTCTGATTAAGAAGATCTATCCATTCTCTTTTGTCCATTATTTGAATGGATTTTCTTCTTCTTATATAGGAATATCACTCTGAAAATACGGGAAACTTTAGAACTTAGTCAGCATTTAATACGGGATCAATTCAAACTCATTCAGACGTTTTCAGTAATAACACGTTTGATAAAATCCAAGTCACACAGTTTAAGTTTTAATTGATGCAAAAATTAAAGATTTTGATTGAAAATAAAATGGCTGAAATCATAATTATGCTTGTGTGGTAAAGCAAACCTGGTATAACTTCGTTATAAACACGACAATCACCATAAAAAAGCGGGTAACCATAAAACAAAAATAACACTTCAGGAAAATGTCAAGTATGCTATGATCCAGTGCATAGTTCTTTAGTTTTACTTGCTACAACTTTGTTATATTTTGGTTGGAAATCAAGATGGCTGAACTCATTAAGGTAGTAAATAGGACATATTTAGTACGCAATATCTTCTAAATGACAAAGAATATCAGACTGAACATTTGGAAATCAACAAAATCATATTATCCCATTAAAGTGGACATGAATAAAAAATGTTTGAATAATCCTCTGTTAAAACATCTTACTTTGTACATGTATGAAATATTTTGGTTGAAAATAAAATGGCCAAAATCATGATCATGCATGTGTGGTTCAGTAAACCTGGTATAACTTCGTTATGGAAGCGAAGATTACTTTAAAAATGCGGGCAACCATAAAACAAAAATAACACTTCAGGAAAATGTAAAGTATGATATGATCCAGTGCATAGTTTTTTAGTTTTACTGTGCACAACTTTGTTAATTTTTGGTTGGAAATCAAGATGGCTGAACTCATTAAGGTAGTAAATGGGATATATTTAGTACGCAATAACTTCTAAATGACAAAAAATATCAAACTGAAAATTTGGAAATCGACAAAATCATATTAACCCATTAAAATGGACATAAATTAGAAATGTTTGAATAAACATCCATTAAAACATTTACTTTGTACAAGTATGAAATATTTTGGTTGAAAATAAAATGGCCGAAATCATGATCATGCTTGTGTGGTTAAGTAAACATGGCATAACTTCGTTATGGAAGAGAAGATTACTATAAAAATGCGGGCAACCATAAAACAAAAATAACACTTCAGGAAAATATCAAGTATGATATGATCCAGTGCATAGTTTTTTAGTTTTACTGTGCACAACTTTGTTAATTTTTGCTTGTAAATCAAGATGGTTAAACTCATTAGGGTCGTAAAAGGGACATATTCAGTACGGAATAACTTCTAAATGACAAGGAATATCAAACTGAAAATTTGGAAATGTAGAAAAACAAACCCTTTCTTTAAAATGGACATGAATCAGAAATGTTTGAATAAACCTCCATTAAAACATTTTACTTTGTACAAGTATGAAATATTTTGGTTGAAAATAAAATGGCCGAAATGATGATCATGCTTGTGTGGTTAAGTAAACCTGGCATAACTTTGTTATGGAAGCAAAGATTACTATAAAAATGCGGGCAACCATAAAACAAAAATAACACTTCAGGAAAATGTCAAGTATGATATGATCCAGTGCATAGTTTTTTAGTTTTACTGTGCACAACTTTGTTAATTTTTGCTTGTAAATCAAGATGGTTAAACTCATTAGGGTCGTAAAAGGGACATATTCAGTACGGAATAACTTCTAAATGACAAGAAATATCAAACTGAAAATTTGGAAATGTAGAAAAACAAACCCTTTCTTTAAAATGGACTTGAATTGGAAATGTTTGAAAAACCTCCTTTAGAACAGTTTGAATCTAAAACTACTCAATTATCACGTTTATCGCACAAAACCACGAAATTGCGAACAATTCAATCAAGTTTGTCGCAGTTTGCCATGTTTATTCCTTTGATAATCGCTTGCTGATCGGTCTTGTTGGATGGAGAAACTTTCTAACAATAACAATATAGTAAATTCGGAAAGAAAATAATTCAATTATGACTTAAAACACGCTTAAATGTGTGTTGCCTATTTCGCGTTTAGTTGAAAATAGCGTCGATAGACAGATCTCGAAAGATCTCGCTAAATAACGCGTCATGCGAGATATCGCAGAAACCGGCTATAGGTAAAGAAGGAGTTGCCAATCTCTGTTATCTATGTCTCTGATTATTGTACATTTTTATATATACATACAAAAATATTTTTTTCATTATTTTATGTGTATAGTTATATGATGAAATATAACTCTTGACTGTTACCGTGTAGGCAGGAGGCACCCAGTTAACTTGATAAACTAATTCGTTCTAGGCGATTCAAATAGGAAAGGTAATTCCCCAATGTTACGATTCAAAAGTTGTTACTTTTTGGCACAATATGAAATACATTACTGTTTTCCAACTAATGCGACAAATTAACACTTTACTTTTCTCAACAATGGGACCCGCTTGATTATATTGAACACCATGAATCTCAATCATATTGGTTATCATGCGAATCAAATAAAACATAAACATATTTTATTCTTACATCTAATGGTTGATTTGAAAATTCAAAACAACCTGACCTCGAAGCATGAGACAAAATGTAAAATGATAGACTCAATAAACATGGAATGATGTCAATCTGATCACAAGTACACGCCAACCTGTTTTGTTTTTTCATATTTTATATAATGCATGGTAATCAGTTAATAGACACAATGTTTGTTAGCCTTTTGAAAGATTCTTATCAAATAAAATTTGATGGGGCACCCCAGAGTTTAGTGGTTACATTGGCCTACTCTGGTGCATTTGGGAGCTGAAATCATTGTAAATAAATACTGCAAGATAGTGAGTCAGTAGTTCAGGGATAGAGCCTCGGCCTCAGGACATGAGGGTCGTAGGTTGGTTTCCCATAAGTAGCAGGGTCCATCTTGCGACTTTTCATTAATCCACATTATGCGCGAGTACTGGTTATATATCCAGTAAGCAGAATCGAGAGTGATTAATCTAATTGTTAGAACTCATTCACAATCGATGTAAAATAAAATGTTTTGAACTAAACTACTGCAAGATATTCAAGCATTTTATTCTGACATCATTTATTTTTCTCGTTACGCATATATCTCGGGTGTATTACGTAATTCGGTGATTCATGTAACTTCTAGTATGTTTTCTTCCTACGAATCGGCACAACTGATGTCAAAGTGTCACAAGCTAGGGAGTAACTAAGTACTTGATCAAATTATTTTTTAAAGATTCATCTGTAAGTAAGATCAGTACTTGTTGCCATTCCTTTTACATTCGGAGTCTGGTGGAATGTTGTGGTTTTAGTTCTTTTACATCCCATTACCAGTATAAGTTTTATTGCAATGCCTTGATTATCATCGATGGAGGACGGGAACCTGTTTACTGCACATACAGGCCGGTCAAGGCGTGAAAAACCAACCATCACCGGCTTATATGCTTATAAATAGTCAATTATATCAATTAAGTGTGTTTATTATTTTAGTCTTGAAATTTAAGTGTTACTTAAAGGTTTTCCTGTTAAGATTCCAACTATATCTTTGTTATCATAAAATGTGGATGTTACTTTCAGATAAAGTGAGAATTATCTTTGGTCAACTACTAAACCTAGTGCAGAGGGATAGTCTCATCACCATCACAATATTGAAAGCAGACCAGTTTCAACTGACCAATACTTAGGAGGACCTGACAAACCCATCACAATGTGTCACCTATGTTTAAAAGATACTGTCAAAGCATTGTGGGACAGAGCAGAATCTCCAAATCAGTATAAGTAAGAACTTACTTATTTTCATTTATTTAATTTGACTTTATAATGGTAAATATTTTTTTTAGTTTGAGAAATTGATGCATTGAAAAAGAAAATTTATAGTAATTGCTGGTTAATGTGAAATTGATATTTTGTTTTACATGTGATGCTTGTTGCTTATCAATTTATATTGTATTAGCTGATTTTTTTTAATGCTTTTGATGGTTGTTTTTCTTCTAAAAAATGTTTTTGCATCAATTTTTGATACTTTTGTATGAGTCATCAGATATGGGCACTATGTTAAACAAAAAATAAAGAAATATAATTTTTTATACGAACAGTGCTTTTTGAAAACTTCAAATTACTCTAGATGAAAAATTAGTCACAGTGAAAAAATATTGGGGTATATAAAAGATAAAAATGTTATGGATTCTATTAATGTGTAGACATTTCTCTTTCTATAGAATCTGTAGTAACTGATTCTTTTTAAAATGGTTTTTAGGTTGGAAAGTTTCTGTAGAGCACTCCTTGGAAAAGTGATGTCAAAGTGATTGGCTGACACACATCAAGCATACAGATGATAGACATGTCCTCCCAGAATTGAGCTCCAGGGTTCCATGATTGTACTTCAAGCCTGACTGTTCATGGCAAATCTTACTAGGTATGAATTGAATGGTATGTTTTAAAATTTTTTTATACATTACACTTATTCAAAATCTTTATTGATTAGCATTTATGAATTTTTTATGAGAAAATGAGAATTGATAAAGTAAGGGAACATTTTGAGCTGCTATGAATGCTCTCTCAACATATGGAGGTGGTTATGATATGTCAACACTGTGGGTTCAAATCTTGAATGGGTTTAATCATGTGGTTTCTGAGTGGTTACTTGTGAATATCTGCAGTTGAGAGTAAATGATTATCATTGAATTAGTTTTAAGATGCCATATTGCAAGCACCGTTTCAAATGATTGGACAAAACAGCCTGTGTTCAGTCCCTACATCATGGTCCCTCTCTGTGCGGGTTCCAATTTTGGTGACAGCATTTGGACTTTTATTGGAGGTAGTCTCCTCACTGACGTAGAGAATGAGATGGTTCTACCAACATAACCCACCCTAATGGGCAGTTGAACTTCCTTTATCAATAATAGTCAGACATTGCAAAATAACTGAAATAATGTTGACGTGATGTAAACACCATAAATAAGAAACCAGTCCCTACTCATTTTGTCTCATTAGCTCTTTTGGTAGCATGCACAACTTGGAAAACAGGTGTCAACAGATCAGGTGGCAGTTTGGCCAAAGGCTTTAACTACATTTAATGAAATCAATACTTGACTCATGTAGGAAAGCATCAGTGGCTTGGAAAGAATATTGGGCAGTAAGGCAAGGCAACACCAGGAGCATGGATAGTTGCTCTAACTGATGCATTATGACTGAAAAAACTGTTGAAAGAAGAATTTAACCAAAATCAACAAAAAGCAGTCCCTTCCTGTTACAGTAGTGCTATTATATTAGTTCCCCAAAACAGCGTATATCATTCATATCGTAACATAACATATCAGATCCCAAATTTTACCGTATCATATCAAATCGCATCAGATCGAACGTTCATTGAACAAAACGAACGTATTGTATCGTACGCTGACTGTAATGTAAAAAGTGTATTGTTTATCAGATTTCATAAACCGTATTTTGTAAACCTTATTTCGTAAAGAGATGAGATATGTTAATAGACATTATGGTAAGGTTTGTAATACTCGAACGCGGTCTCATTTTTTCAATGAATTGAATTACACTCATTGTTTTTTTTTTCGAGAAAAAACACTGGAATACAAATACTATTTTACTTTCTTCTGGAAAAGTAATGAATACTTTTCGTAAAATACAAACAAAAATATACCAAACAAAAATATATATACATTTAGATAAAAAAAAGAAATATAGTCTATCACACATTGTTTCCATTTATTTCCACAGAAACACAAGGATTTTTCACTGAATCTTGTTTTTCTATTATTTCTTTTACATGACATGACAACAGTTTCGGCTTTAAGGTCATGCCATTTTAGCAGGCATGTACGTAAATGGTAAAATGTAAAAATGTAATTCGTCCTAAAATATTTCATATATCAAATATCATAAATCAGATGAAGACTGTATGGATCATATTGAATCAAATCAAACAATTCAGACGTCCACCCTATCAAATACTTTGAATCGCAGATCATAAATTGTTTGTATTTTTATAGTTAACTGTGCGTAAACTGTGGGAACTCATACACTAGCAATACTGTAGTTCTTGGATGTCACCTTCTTTCCTGTTTTCTTATTCAAAACCCATAGAAGCTTCTTCAGCAGCATTCCTATCTCAACCTACTGTCTACTGTCTTCATTTCCTTGTCAAACCATAATCAGCAAACAATTTAAGGGGTTCTGTAATTCATGTATGGGTGCCACCCATCCTCTCTACACTTGTGTTTGATGTAGGATATTCTTGTTATTTTTCTATTTTGAGAATCCTCATAGTAAATGTTATGTTTTTTTTATTTTATTCAGATCCATACAATGAAGAACCGATTGGGCCAGTTAAACCAGAAGAGATATTACCAACTTGTCTACAGAGAAACATTAGATGTCATAGCAGACAGTGTGTAACCATTCTCTTTTATAAAAGGCATCACTTGAAGAAAGAATAACAAAATTACAAAGTTTCTTATGGCCAAAAGAAGATAAAGAGCTCATTAGGAGCATTTGTTCTTATTTTCACAGTGTTTTTTTAAAGTCTTCTTCATAAGAGGATCAAAGTCAGTGATTTATTGGTTAAACAAGCCAGTTGTGGTGGTAAAATTAGGGTCTTTCATTCACATATGTTTAAAAAAAAACTATTGTAAAAGTTCAATATTGTATGTGCTCATTAGAACTGTCTCATCAAGGCAATTCCTATGAGTATCCACAATACAGAGTTCAGAGAAGCACAATAGAAGGAAGCTTTAGGAATACAAATATATTTTTATAGAACTTTTTTTGACAATGTAAAGCTTTTTAAAATCATGGAAATGTTTGGCTATTTTTGAAATTTTTCCCTTTAAGGTAGAATGCCCATAATCTGCCGTTTTGAAGGTCGTTCTTTCATTAGATAGATCGGTCGGTGCCGGAACTATTTGCTCTACACCGAATAGTTCCAGCCACGACCGCTGTTTACCGAGATCGGCTGAAGTAACCCAACGAAAGAATTTGTTTCAAAATGGTGCATCATGGCTATTCTACCTTAACCAGTTTCTCAATATGAGATCTTTGGCTTTATTAGAGGTAACAGCAAGGAATATAAAATATTATTTATGAAAGTTAACATAAACCTTTTAGCTTTTTAAAGATGCCTTTGTAACAAAAAGTGAAACAGTTCAACTTTATTTCTTTTTCTATTTGTCACAGGTTTTAATTGCCTCTTCAGCATACAATTAACTTTAGTTTTTATTCAAACAATTAAGGGGGAGATTATATATTGGGAATTTTATTGCATCTTTGAGACTGAATATGCTTATGTTTAATGATATCTGTGTACATGTGTAAGTGATATTATGTGTCAGGCATTGTGTTTAAGAGACTTTGTATCTGTGTGAGGCACTATGTTTCAATGCAAGACTGTGTAAGAGACTATGCGTATGAGTGACACTGTTTGTGATATCTTAGATGGAAATTGTGGAGAAAGTGTGTGAGGGACATTTTGCATTAAGGTAGAATACCCATAATCCACCATTTTTGAAATGTCGGGATACTTCTGTTGTTCCCAGCATACATCAGTCTGAGCCGGAACTATTTGTATTAAATCGAATAGTTCAGGTACAGACCTGTGTATGCTAAAAATGACTTTAGTAATCCAGCAAAAGAAAATGTTTCAAAATATAGGGTTATGGGTATTATACCTTAATATGATATTCTTGATGAATATGTCATGTTCTTTTTCTACACAAATTGGAATAGCATTCTACATGTTTGTAAAAGCATATCACCAATGTTTTGTGTTGTTGATTAATGTATATTATTTACATGATATCAATTCAATATAGACAGGAATGAAAATCTGGGTTACTCACTCATTGAGTGCATTATTGTTAGGCCTTATATTATCTAAACTAATTGGTAATTGAGCCCCAGTAGAAGCTTTGATGCTCATCTGTTTTGGTGACATTAAGGCAAAGGTCAAGGCAACCACAAGATGGTTGAAGGTCAAATGAACCTCATAACATGGAAATGCAGTAACATTAGCTTTGCTAACTCTTCTGAAATGCAAATGGGTGCAGGGAACATAATGTTTTCATTAATTTATTGTTTTACTTGTTGCATTTTTAAGTATTATTATTGATTGGTATATTATGGTTTTAAAAAAGATGTTGCTTAATTATTATGCTGTCCTTATGATGTAGGAGTATTGTTAACTTTTTTGGTGATAAATATATATTGATGAAAACTTGAAATGTCATTATTTTATCCTTGTAGTCCTTACTTAATTTCTTTAATGTCCTTACTAACATGTCAGGCTTTGTACAAACAGAAACGACACAAAATGAAAATGACTTTGTTGGTTGTCTCATCAGGGTCTAATGTTTGTGTGATTTGTTGGCAAATTAGCCGAATTGTGATTTAAACATTCAATGTGTATGTGTATATGTATTTTTGGAAATGGTTCATCCCTGAAAGCATGTTTTTCACATTGAAAACATTGGAAACATGTTTTCTTCTTGTAATGAAGGGAAAAAAATAATGTCTGCACAGATTCTAACTCATACCCTGCCTCACAAAAGAGAAAGGAAAAAGAGATACATATAATATGTGGACAAATGGTCCTCAAAAAAAAGAGAGGAAAGAGCGATACATGTTCAATGTGGACAAGTGTCCTCACTTAAAGGAGAAGAAAAATGAGATGTTGTCACTACGTGGACACCAATGTACCCATAGTGTCTCTCTTTTTTATCAGTGTTTTAAACGAAGCTTACAACACTGATCTATAAGGTGGGTAGGTGTTAAAAATCGGCGAGAGAGAGAGAGAGAGAGAGAGAGAGAGAGAGAGAGAGAGAGAGAGAGAGAGAGAGAGAGAGAGAGGAGAAAGAGAGAGAGAGAGAGAGAGAGAGAGAGAGAGAGAGAGAGAGAGAGAGAGAGAGAGAGAGAGAGAGAGAGAGAGAGAGAGAGAGAGAGAGAGAGAGGGGAGGGAGAGAGAGAGAGAGAGAGAGAGCTGTAGCGATAGGATGCCTTTTTGCCTAGCGTAGATATACCAATATACATGTACAGCTGTATATATAAATTGTATTGATACAGTATGTAGAGACAATGCTTTAAGTACATCGGAGAATATTGTAATATCCCCATTTTAATAACACTATATTTTTTTCTAGGCCACATACCATATGGATGCCGATGTGACATGACAACTAGCTCATACAGTTTTAATAGGAATCGTTTGTGGACGGTATCAAGTTCCGATATGTCCGCACACCACAGCTCTGTCATAGGAATTCTTGTCGGACATATGAGTGCTGGTTGTTATGCGAGAGATATCACTGTTCACTAATTAATTCATCATTCTCAAACAGGCCTACAAATGTTCATCCTTCTTGCCGCTAAAAAATGAATCGGCCCCACGGGACCAAATCTCGTGATCTCACGAAGAACGCGAGATTTCGTTATTACACGCTCCTTCTAATGAAATTGTGAGGTTTTGACAAAAAATTATAATCACTCTACCTCGAATGAATTTCGAAATTATCTGATAATATCCTGTGATAGAAACTGGCCGTGGGTCGATCAAAACAAATACAATCTTCTTCATTCCGTCCTTCAGTTGAAAGACTACATTACACTGAAAATCAAATCCATCGCGTTTGACTTTTGAGCAAGCCTATGTTATGCATATTTTCTAATAAAACCCTGGGAAAACATCGACAGAGCAGCAATCGTAGAAGATTCAAATGAAGCTTAAACAGATATAGCCAAACGCATCTATAAATATATAGATACCTTATTTATACAACCTTCAAACATACAGACTGTTACCTTTTTGTGTCAACACATTACTATACAATAACGACATTTAACCACTTTGTTACAGACGATTCCGGAAAACATTAAGGGACAAAGAGAAATGACTCTTAACAAGCAATTAGAGAAATAGCTCTTAACGAACAATTTTCTCCTTTTCCCACAATGTTTGTGCCCTATCAGAAGATTGTTTTTCAATTTTACCACATTTTGAAATGTTGTCTGCTAACTCTTTCAACTTTGGACAGACGAAAATTTGGCGTTTGGTAAAGGGTTAAGATAAAAGTAATGTTACCACATTAGTTTGGACATATAATTAATTGCTCGAGAGGTAAGAAAATACTCCCAAACTATTTTGGGGTCCTTTAAAAACACCGAAAGCGGCAGAAAATTCCTTAATATTGCGGAACCATTTATTGGGTTCCATCGAAATCTACTGTGGAATTTACCCGACGTATTTACATTTCAGGTCAGATTGTATATGTAAGGGTTGTCTCCCTTTGTGTAATCATTTAATACGCGGTTTAACCGGTAGTCGAAAACAATGAAGAATCTCGGGCTGGTGGTGGAAATTAGTTATGAAAAGAAAGCAGCAATATAGCATTGAACATTTAGAATATTGTGGATTGTCAGGAAACATGTAACAAGGTTGGAATGTGTAAACCTACTGCTTAGAAAGCAGATATTATTTGAATTTGCATTTTGTAATATGTATATGTATTCTAGACCGGAGGCCTATTTACTGAAATAAATTGTATTGTATTGTTATTGTATTGAAAGCAAATTTCTGCGAAGAAAGCAAGAATAACAGAGTTTGTCCGGATCATAGCATACTACATTATGCATGTATAGCTATTGCTTAAAAGCAAATATATGTATAGTCACTGTTATTGTCGGCAGTGATACAAAAACACCCATTTATCAAAAGTCTGTCTATATCTCAAACAACGCTTACATAATTGGATTCAAAAATATATTTTCCTTTTATTCATTTCTTTGATACAAAAGGCGATGGATTTTCTCGGTTCCCTTTTTATTTATATATACCCATTTAAAGTATATGTTATGTTAATTTAAATACAACAGAAAGCCTATATTCAAACAGAACTGAACATATAATTTACTTGACGAGTAGATGGTACATAGTCATGTTCACATAGAAATATAATCTTGATTAAAACTACTGTTACAACCAACTTCCCTTATATGTCACATTCGTATAGACAAAATGTCAAAATTAAATTACAATCCATTTAACTAAAACATCATATCTCCTAGTACGTCTAACTCAAACTAGGAGAGAAAAGAATAAAAAACGGCAGGGGGGTTGGATAATAGATGTTTTTAAAAGGGTGGTTTTAATTATTGCTTCCTCTCGACCCATTTGATGGGTTTGACAGGTCTGTCACGGTCGATGGGGTATCTGGGGGACTAATCGGGAGTTCTGACACGGCGGGGATAGGCCCGTATCGAGTAATCGGCCGGCCGGAGATGGAAATCGGGATAATCCCTCGGTAATGGCTATACGACGAACCACCCGGGACCTTTCCAGCATCGTATACCTCAATACATATATGGATGGACCTTGGTACCGTTTTACCAAACAGTTGACGCTTAAGATTTGCGTATGTTTAAAACAACAATACCTCTTATTTCAATATTGGGCGAAGCAATATTGCAAAGTAACACATCATTGGAAGCGTCTTTGAGCAATGACGTGTCACCTTACAATATTGTACTTTTATTGAAGAAATTATCCATGTGTATCAGTTATAACTTACGCAAATATTTTCATTGGGTTGTTTAGTAACCCTTATACTTGCATTTATATCTGTATGTATGATATATTCATTTACTCAAATCTACAGGCGGTTCAACTATCTTGCTTCGTTTAATTGTATATTTGTCCAATTAGTTGTGTGTCCGTCCATCCATCTATGCATTTTTTAATTCATTATTTCAATAATGGTTGCCTCAATCAAACACTTTTCCACAAAATGACGTACATAACAACTCAATCTTGCGAACCTTAATGATAATCATTATCTCAAAATGGAATTCCTTATAACATACTATAGTGTACATAAGATGTCACATGATGGAATGAAATAGACTATATGTACCTACCAGTCATAGCTCAATAAAAGAACCCCCGCTGCATTGTTCCATGAAGAAATAACTTGTTCCACAGTCAGAGACAAACGCAAAAGAACCAAACAAACGTAGACTCGGACACGGACCAAAGATCGATGTACCACCCAATGTGATATGAGCTGATTGACGCAGTTGTCTTCTTTCCCACTAAATCCAATGGGCAATAGAAACAATATATGAGTAGTTGGACAGATATTAGATTTAATTGAAAATGACCTGTGTGTCATTAATTATGCTAATTGAACATGTTTGGCATTCAATTGCCCGTTTACATTTTCGGTGAAGACTTACCGTCATTTCTTAAAATTACATTTTCTCAAATTTCGTATTTCACGAACAGTAAATCTAAGCATGATTGTCTTTAAGCCCCAAAGATTTTGGGAATTAAGTGTCATTTATATGAATTGCTTGTTTATGATTGCATCGCCAATGTATTTATCCAATGATATTGGACAACTTTTAAAAGCCAGATGAAAGCAGTAATAACATAGTTTAACCGGATTTTAGAGTGCTTAGATATGTTTTGTTCTGGCGATCAGTATCTAAGGTGAAAGGTTTTAACGACAATGTATTGACTGTGACGGAGCATTTCAGAGATTGGCATTTAACCATTGCCTCCATATATTCTCACTGACAATTCCTTTTAGCATAATTAACTATCGTGACCGATGGATAAGTTGTTTATCAGTACTATGTTTTTACTTTTGTCTCAATAATTTCACTAAAAACAACACTGATGAATCTTTTTCTGTATATGATCAGGTATCCATATAATTTCTCAGCATTTCGGACGTAAAATCGATAACGTGTATTGCATATCTATCCGGATTCAATTCGTATACCTTTTGAAACGCGAGTGTTTGTCCGAAACAATGCAGAAACCCGAAGTTTCTTTACATTTAGCGCCTGCTCTTAATATATAAGTCTAAACGTATCGATTTTTTAGTCGAATGTGAAACAACTTCTCCAAGCCTAGATTCATCACTGTGGGTCCTGATTCCTGGATACATTACAGGTACTCGCGCCGAATGTGGAGTAATTTAAGGTCGCAAGGTAAATCTTGGAACTGCGATTCGAACCCACGACCCTCATGTCCTGAGGCTGACGCTCTACCCCTGGACCCCTCTCGATATCTATTGTGACCAGAAACTAATCGCTTGTTAAGCACATTTAAATGGCTTTAACCCTTTACCAAACATTTACTTTTTTACTGTCCCAAATTAAAAGAGTTTGGAGACGACGTTTCAAAAGGTGATGAAATTGGAAAACAGCCTTCTTATATTGGAGAAAACATTTACGGAAAGGGAGGAATTGTTCGTCACGAGTAATTTCTCCTTTTCTCACAATGTTTTCCAGAGCCGTCTGCAACAAAATGGTTAAATGTCGTTATTGTTTGGCATTAAGGGAGCCGTCAATGTCCGTTAGTTAATATTCGAACTCATTATAGATAGATAAGATCTTCAGAGATTAAAACTTGATATATAGGAGACACGACATTAAGCTGCCGGAGAAGCGGGAATGGGGTAAACGTCTTCGGAACAAACGTAATAAGGCTTGGACACTCTCAAAATTCATTCTAAGCTCGGTTTGGCAGTTATTATTTATCACCTTAGGGTAACATATCAGTACAATCGGTAGAAGTTTGAATGTATGATAAAATTAATAATTGTAAAATATTTCCGGCATCTCTACAACCTTTGTAGTTGATTAAACTTCCCAGAAGTTTTAGGAAAAATTCACTAATACTTACTTATGGTACATTACATATGATCCGCCAATTTGAAACGCCTTCTTTCGTTGGATGACTTCGGTCATTCTCGGTAAACATCGGCCCGGGACGTAACTATTCGGTGTTAAGAGTTTCAATATTGGCTAATTATGGGTATTCTTCCTTAATGTCTGTATGGTTTTAGTTCAATGAGACATTTCATGAAACTTGCTACAGTTTCGTTTTGAATAAATGAATAAGTAAATTGAATGAAGACGATAAGATGCCGATAAATTGATAATGATATTGCCGCCATTACTTCGGATAATGATAATGTTGCTTACTGCGATGATCTGGATTATCATATTGCTAATTTTACTTTGAATAATAATACTTTTGAATATTATGATGATAATGATAATGATAATGTTGCTTACTGCGATGATATGGATTATCATATTGCTACTTTTACTTTGAATAATAATACTTTTGAATATTATGATGATAATGATCATGATAATGTTGCTTACTGCGATGATCTGGATTATCATATTGCTAATTTTACTTTGAATAATAATACTTTTGAATATTATGATGATAATGATAATGATAATGTTGCTTACTGCGATGATATGGATTATCATATTGCTAATTTTACTTTGAATGATAATACTTTTGAATATTATGATGTTATAATGATAATGATAATGTTGCTTACTGCGATGATCTGGATTATCATATTGCTACTTTTACTTTGAATAATAATACTTTTGAATATTATGATTTTATAATGATCATGATAATGTTGTTTACTGCGATGATCTGGATTATCATATTGCTACTTTTACTTTGAATAATAATACTTTTGAATATTATGATGATAATGATCATGATAATGTTGTTTACTGCGATGATATGAATTATCATATTGCTAATTTTACTTTGAATAATAATACTTTTGAATATTATGATGATAATGATCATGATAATGTTGTTTACTGCGATGATCTGGATTATCATATTGCTACTTTTACTTTGAATAATAATACTTTTGAATATTATGATGATAATGACCATGATAATGTTGTTTACTGCGATGATCTGGATTATCATATTGCTACTTTTACTTTGAATAATAATACTTTTGAATATTATGATGATAATGATCATGATAATGTTGTTTACTGTGATGATATGGATTATCATATTACTACTTTTACTTTGAATAATAATACTTTTGAATATTATGATGATAATGATCATGATAATGTTGTTTACTGCGATGATCTGGATTATCATATTGCTACTTTTACTTTGAATAATAATACTTTTGAATATTATGATGATAATGATCATGATAATGTTGTTTACTGCGATGATATGGATTATCATATTGCTACTTTTACTTTGAATAATAATACTTTTGAATATTATGATGATAATGATCATGATAATGTTGCTTACTGTGATGATATGGATTATCATATTACTACTTTTACTTTGAATAATAATACTTTTGAATATTATGATGATAATGATCATGATAATGTTGTTTACTGCGATGATATGGATTATCATATTGCTACTTTTACTTTGAATAATAATACTTTTGAATATTATGATGTTATAATGATCATGATAATGTTGTTTACTGCGATGATCTGGATTATCATATTGCTACTTTTACTTTGAATAATAATACTTTTGAATATTATGATTTTATAATGATCATGATAATGTTGTTTACTGCGATGATCTGGATTATCATATTGCTACTTTTACTTTGAATAATAATACTTTTGAATATTATGATGTTATAATGATCATGATAATGTTGTTTACTGCGATGATATGGATTATCATATTGCTACTTTTACTTTGAATAATAATACTTTTGAATATTATGATGTTATAATGATCATGATAATGTTGTTTACTGCGATGATCTGGATTATCATATTGCTACTTTTACTTTGAATAATAATACTTTTGAATATTATGATGTTATAATGATCATGATAATGTTGTTTACTGCGATGATCTGGATTATCATATTACTACTTTTACTTTGAATAATAATACTTTTGAATATTATGATGTTATAATGATCATGATAATGTTGCTTACTGCGATGATATGGATTATCATATTACTACTTTTACTTTGAATAATAATACTTTTGAATATTATGATGTTATAATGATCATGATAATGTTGCTTACTGCGATGATATGGATTATCATATTACTACTTTTACTTTGAATAATAATACTTTTGAATATTATGATGTTATAATGATCATGATAATGTTGCTTACTGCGATGATATGGATTATCATATTGCTACTTTTACTTTGAATAATAATACTTTTGAATATTATGATGATATGATGATAATGATAATGTTGCTGGTATTTAATGATCATGATAGTACTAATGACTACAATGATGGAGTTGGTGTTGATACCTGGTCTACCGGTATTAGTGTCACTTGTCTCGAACACAGAATAGTAACTCTTCATCCAACTGACTCTCTTTTAAGACATCTGCGACGTTAATGTTTCTCTATGTGAAACTTAGGGTCATAATGATTGCTCTATGGCTGGAAAGAATGTTGTGCCTCAATAAAGGGGAGACGTCTTAAAACTTGTGTTTTATTTAAGATTTATCAAAAGAATTGATAAATCCAATAACAAACCGCAGTATAGTGATATTCGAAGTTTCATATAAAGATAAAAGTATTTATTTATCTAGTATTGAATACTTTAGTGTAATTGGAAAAGTAATTAACTCTTACTAAAACTGGTCAAATATGACAATTATCATGACTAATATAGCTAAAATCTGTTGCCAATTTTAAAGCAATTACTACAGTTTTAATAACCACATCTTCCACCAAAAATCCCTCTAAACTTTTATTCCATGTCAGGCTGACTAATATAAACTGAGTTTATTGCAATACGATGGCAAGGCCTTCACGACTGTGAAGGACTTGTCATAGTATTGTAATGATTTCACGACTAACCCGCTTAAACCACATTCCTCTCCAATTCCCCAGCCCAAGGTACCCCGTTCATTATCAGCTCTCATTATCAAGGTACCCCCACCGCAATCTTTACGTCCTGCCAGTTTTAGCGAGTCGAAAAAATCTAACAATCTAAACCAATCTACTTGGGGTATCTTCGAGATGATCACTGTTTTTAAAAAGCCGTGTCATTCATAAAAAAGAAGCAAAGCATAGTAAGTTCTATCTTTGCGCTAATGACATCCGGTCCAAACTAAAACTTAACATATTTCATATTCTATAATAGTCTATTATGGACAAGTTCGTTAACCCTTAGAATGTTGGGTAATTTTCTCAAAACCGATTTGTGTTTCGTCTGCTTTCCAAACCATTGAATACCTACTTAATTTTGACGAGGAAATATTCTCAGAGTAGCAAGCAGGTTAGATCATAGGCCGGCCGACAATTTACTTGGCGACTGGCCTGTGTCTAACCTGTTTGATAAGTATGAAGCCGGTCCCACAACTATTAGAGTCAAAGGACAAATGATTCCAACGATGGATGTCTGTTTTAATAACCATTTGAATTGCTTAGGCGGGGTGGGGTTTGATATTGGTATTAGCAGTATTGCGGCACACTGTGCAAATAACAGTACTCTTGTTATTCAGTCACCAGTACTTATCATTCAAAGCCATTGACTGGTTTTCCACAAAAATAAATTTGATCTTTACATATAGTCCTGATATTGCTTCATCATAACTTTACTCTATCTTTATATTTCGAACTGCTTTCCCACGAGAACACAGCTGACCAGTGTTTAATTAAAAGCAATAACACAGCTTATCAATGCTTAGTAACAGGTGATTCCCTCTACTAAGTTCACCATCTGATCAACAGTCAGAACGACCATTACGAAACTGTCCTACTGATCCGTGGCAATTTCATTCATCCTAGGTCTTTAAGAATTCAAGCCCTCCCGCAACCAAATGCCGCGGTTTTTCTACCTTCCGTAGTTTATCAGTTCCGCTCGGCGAGTAAACACAAAGGATGTCGTCTTGGAGCGATACGATCTAGTCGCAATAAACGCGAAATTCAAAACCCGCTGCGAGATTTTTAAGGACTCATTGTATACACGTGAAAAACCCTCGTCAACTTAGAGCCCGCTCTCATTATGGCGAGCTGTTGAAGTGATCCGAATTTTGAAAACGAAGAACGGTCCCAGCTACCGCGCTGCAACCACCGGAAGTTGACATTACATCCGGTTTTGGTTAGTCTTCGTTGGCGTCGTTACTGTATCCGTACGACCAGACATATGTTGGAAAAGGAATTATCACTCGATAGAGTAATGACTTCTTGTTTGAAAATGTTTTTCCTTTCTGTTTATTCCAGATACCGAGTTAAAATGAATTACTAATTTGTGAGAGAGATGACATTTTTGGTGATATACAAGCAAATAAATTTCTGCCATTTGTTTGTTTCAAATTCGTGTGCCAGCACTGTAGGAAAGTCAACCCCGGGTACATAGAAAAACGTACGACACGTCTTTTGTGTGGTGATGTATAACGTTGCACAGCTCCAATAGCCGATGTGTTTTTTCTATTCATTCCTATTCATCTTGCCACCTTCCTTTCATCTATGTATAATAAATAACGGTTTCACTCCGCCATTCCCCGTTACTTCCATTGTCCAGTGAGGTTTAATAGTGTGAGCGAAGTGACGAGTTGATAATGGGCAATGAATGAAAGCATTGACCGTCTAACCGCGACCCGTGAAATACAGTTATCTAGTCTATTATTGCATAGAAATGTAAGATGTGCAATATTGAATGCGAGAAACTTTAGCGTTTTATAGTAATGGTAACTTTCATTGCACGAAACCGTTTAGTATCGAATAAAATTGTCATTATATTCGGCATTCTTTATGATATTTCTTTTAACAGGTGTCTTGAAAAAGTATGCGGTATCAAATAAAATTGGTATTTATTGCACGATATATTTCCTTCTTACATTATAACTTTTACATTAATGTCTTAAATAAACGTGTCATGTTGTATGTATGTTAAATGCGTTGCCTTACATATATATACACGTGTATCCTTATACGGAAATGAAATAGTTACGTTGGTGTTACATGGAGAGAAACTGGCGGCCACATAGTTTCATATTTGTTTGCATTTATTAGCTGCAACAATCCATTTATACAGCCTTTCTATATCAACAAGTACGGCATATTTTGTTTTTATCTAACATTTCTAAAAGAAAAACACAGTTATCAAGGAATACGTTTGAAAATTGATTTTAGATTGACACATCGATTATGAAGCATCTTTTTCATCACAATTGTATATGTGTTTATACTTGTACTTGAAACAATCACCATATACACTGATTTCAAGTTTTGGCACTTTTTTTAATTTATAAGCTCATATAAATCCAATATTTCTCAAAGCCTATTTCAAACGATGTTATATAATGTTCTCGGTAGGTGTCTCTATATAACAAAGAAATCAGGAGGTATCACAGCTGAGGCATTAATCTATATCGGCGAATACCTGATTTATGTTGATATATACATGTAAATTTCACCATGTTCGCCTTCAATGGGATTTTATCGTATGTGGTTTCAAAATTAAAATAGACTGTGATGTTCATATACAACATGCTTGTCTGTTTTGAATGGACCATACAGTATGTTCTGAAAAAACAAAGAAAATACCCAAATAGGAAGCAAGTATACATATTTTTTTTAACTTACTCAACCAACAAGAATCACAACTTATTGCCAACAATTTCATCTGTTATCAAAATATATTGTGATCAGAAAAAGGACATGGTAGAATCCATAGGAGATGGAAAGTGCAGCATAGTCTTTTCAAGCTTAACTAATTGATTTTCACGAACGACAACGAAACATAACACATCAAGTCTCCTTAACCCATTACCAAACAATAACGGCATTTCACCATTTTGTTGCAGACGACTCTGGAAAACATTGTGGGAAAAGGAGAGTTGCTCGTGAATAGCAATTTCTCCTTTCCCCGCAATATTTTCTGCCTTATCATAAAATCATTTTTTTCAATTTCATCACATTTTGAAATGTCGTCATCAAACTCTTTCAAATTTGGACAGAAGAAAATTTAGCGTTTGGTAAAGGGTTAAGTTAAATTGGCTGGAGTTACTAGGTCAGAACAGAGTGATAACAAAAACACTGCAAAATGGCCTGCCAAAATAACCATAATTACAGCCTTTCGCGTGACAAACTAAAATAAAGCTCCATTTTTCTCTAAACCTATGTAAACTGTGTGTGGCGTTGTTTCCAGTACAATACTAAACACCGGACACAAACATCACTTCCAGTTTTGATATGGTTAAGACAAAAACGGCGGGATGGACAACCTTCGTTAAAACAGAGAAGTTGTTATTTCTCTAAATTGAACGATCTTATAAAGGGTTAAAGTACGTATTGGACGATCATAACATATAAACATCTAGGCATCATTTACTCGACTATACGTAAAACAAAAGTGGAAGAGACGATCTTCATAATTTATTAAGTACATGTGCATGAACACTATATCAATATTTCACACTGAGTGACAGACAGAACGTAAATGAAACAGCATATAATGCAGGTTTCAAAGTTATGTTCACTTTAGTTCAGTATCATTTTGATGTCAATGACACCGTTATGCTTAGTTATAGCAGATCTAAAGCTATGGAGGCCCTCCACAAAATTAAGGGGGCGAACCAGGGATAAGGACAGTCACAGGAAACACGGGCACTTCATAGGTTAAAATGGTATCCTAGGGATACTTTATAAATCTTACATCTACGACCAATACACCAAAAACCATTGTAGGGGAAATCTACTTGTAGATGTTTTCCTTTTCGTTGCTTTCACTGGGATTTCACTGTTTTAAGACAAGTTGTTGGATTCTACTCAAGTAGCTGTTCACATGCCCATAGTCATTGACCTCGAATCCAAATAAGCAAACGGGTGTTTTTTCAAGTGTACAGTCGTTTGCTCGACGCAGTCATTATTTACAGGGGACAGATTGCCAATTGTTTTTCGCAAGTCTTGCGTTCCAACGTTCGCACTATGTTCTGTCGAAGGTAACGGACATAACGATGACGTAGCTTAGTATAGTATTGTGTCGTCCATTTGCAACGTTTAAAGTTTTACCAATTTCTGTCATACAAATTCATCCAACGTTTGACGATGAGAAATTGTCATTGCATACCATGGATTGATCATACGGCATTGTGGTATCCCTGCGTTAAAAAGAAGAACGCCGTCAGATTGTCGCGTTATTGCATTTCAGAAATACAAAGCTTTGATCAGTTATAATACAGAAATACTTAACATAGAGGAAAATAGAGAAATTGCAGTACATATAAATAATCAAACATAGCCAATTTCTTCAGAGTCAAGTTGCTACATTTAATTCATCTAAATGAAGGAGTTCCAGCCTTTTCGCTTAAGAGCGAACATGTAAGTGCTATGCTGTAAATGTCTTCCCGAAATACTGCATCATTACCAATCCATGCTTTTGACGTGATCTTAACGGCATTGCAGTTAAAAGAAATATGAAAGTGAAGATGGAGAAGAGGAAAATGAAGGCAAATGCCGTGTGTATGTTATTGTTTAAATGCGTTTGTTTGTATGTGGTATAACGTGAGGAAAAAACACACACAACATCCGACAAAAAACGTATCAAGTTTATTTTTTATTTGATCCCCTCATAATAGCTCATTACATTATGTTCTGTATGGGCTATGTTAATTTTCATGTTGTTAAACTTGGTGTTTGAACATGAAGAATGGAGGTTATACCTTTTTTTATATTGTATGCTATGTTTTTGCAATGAAATATGATTTAACGCAAACAAACACATTTATTTTACCTGATCTTTGAACATGCAGAATGGAGATTCTACCTTTTTATATTGCCTGCTATATCTTTTGCACTGAAATATGATTAAAAACAAACAAACAAAATTATCAAACAAACGTATGATTTCCAGCCTTCTCCATATTGCTCGTTAGGGTTTCAGAACGCCTATTGTGTGGTTAATCAGGTACTATCGGCCCGCGATCTAGTGTTGCAGGTTTTACGGTTGGTTATGAGTCCTGGCAGATTGGGGCGCTAATCTTCTCGCCAAACAGGTTGTGTTATAATGCAATCTCGTTTGGAGATTTCGCCTAACCGACAAACAAATTAGAATTTTCGTATTCAATTAACTTCATCGAATATTCTAATTTTGCGAAATTATGCAAATTTTGATCGTGTTTTTGTTGATATTGTCTTTCTAGTTTTAAACAAACATTTTACCCTTTACAAAACAAAATGATTTGAAGCGGCCCCAATTGAAAATTTTAAAGGACGATATTTTGAATTTGAATCAAATAAATATTAAATACGTTTGTCTGTATGTCTGAAAGCGATAAATTGTCTGTTCGAAAAAGGAGAAATAACTCTTACGAAATATGTTTTTAACAATAATGTCCAAACCCTTTTTTTATCAATGTTTGTTCAATCCCAATATATCTTGATTATGGGTTGTTTTAATACTGACATTTCTTCAATCTGTCTTGATATTGAAGAATGCCAGACGGATTTTAGAATATATTCCAAAACGACAATAATAAGAGGAAAATATAATCGAATTGAAATTCAAAAATATATACATGATTAGGCAATTGGATTCAGAATATTGAAGAATCGGGCGTCGCCGCTAAATCTTGAGAAAACACCTGTTATTCTTCAAAAGCCATTAAGTCGAACAAAGCAGATGCTGACACCGCCGTTAACTTCAGCTGCTCGATGGCATACGCATGCGCAATGACGTTGTATGGAGAGAAAGTGACCCGGTGTCAGGATATTAAAGATTCTAAATTGATAGTTACGCTGCCAGAGTCATCGCTCTATTCTCCCGAGATGTTGGAGTCTTTTACTCTTTGCCCCATGAAAACATATCTGTCCGAACTTGTAGTAGCCTCGCTGAATATACAGTTGTGTCATAAAAGGATGTTTCAGTCAAGACCAATGAATCCATCATGTCACAATGTTTTTGTTAATTTAAAAAGCTCTTCGATACATGTGTTTTGATACTTGCTTACCAGTTAAAGGTATCTAAACAAAAACGCATTTAGTGATGTAAAGGGTGCCAACGAAGCATTTTATGTAAAATGATGAAAATTAAATGTTTGTCGGGAAATTTGGAAACGAGTTTCGCCTATTATACGATGTCTGTTACGCTATGCTAGGATGTGATGAATCTGTCAATAAGCGAGTGTCCCTACAGTGATATATCTCGCTGGGTGATGAAGTGTTCAATTGCACGACCCTAGTCTGTGTATGAGTTATTCAATGGGATGACATTTGCATGTTCTTTCTAGTGTCATCTACGTTCGTGATCAGATTCTACAAGCTTGACGTGTATAGTATTTACACATGGGAAGGACATTTATGAAATACTTATCTGTATAGTACATGGTACCACAGTTCCATCTTGTATTGTAGTATAAAATATATTTCAAAAAAGATGTTAAAAGCAAAATGAATTTAAATGTGTCACGTATTTCAACACATATGACCGATTTGTTTTAGGTAGACCTCAAAACCATTGCAATGTTTTAGAACTAAAACACATATCACGTGACTACTTGCAGGCTCTAAAACACATATCAATTGACTACTTGCAGGCTCTAAAACACATATCAATTGACTACTTGCAGGCTCTAAACCTTAAGTTATGATAAACGCATGTAACGCTTACATTTTAAGAGAAAGACTTTTAAAGACGCGCATTTAAAAGAAAGAAAGGAATATATAAGGACGATAAAGAAACCTTATATCTGGACGTCAGAATCGTAGTCTCCTGGCTGACTTACAAAATAAGGTTGGTTTAACTCTAATTGACCAGTCTTTTACAGTGCTTGTTCACAGATGAGCGGGAAATTCGAAACTAAATACTAACCCTTTTAATACTGCACAACAGCTGTACTGTTATATAAAACATACTGAGAGATAGTCACTGAAAGCAATAGTATATCAATCTTAAGGCTTTAAAGTATGTATACAGTAAATATCCATGTATCTTTAAGCGTGGCATCGTTCTTAAGGTCTACCGCATATAATCTGTACATACTCGGACAAATGGACGCTTCCTAAATTCAACATACTTTCAATAAATACTTTTATTGTTCATTAAACAACAAAACAAAAAATGTGATGTTTCGACGACATTTTATTTTGGATTTCTAATCTTCTCTTTTGTGAAAAAACCCATATGATCGCAGTTAGTTAAGAGGGTCTTGTTCCATATTTGATATGCCGGGTTTCGCAATAAAACTAAAGAATTGTTGAATCGTTGTAAAAACCCAATTAAACACCGCACATGCTATTGCATGTCTGGTATGAATACGAGAATGTTGGTGTTCACCCATTTCATGTAGATATCCCATTAGTTTGTAACACTACGCCTTGCTGACAGATGGCCCGAACAGATAACGTATATGATGTATTTTTGGAATGTCGAAATTGTGTAAATATATGTGAATCACGATAATTATGGGTAAATAGTCACATCATGGTGGAAAAGGAATTACAAGAAGTCAGCATGCATATGAATTTCAGATTTGGATTTCTTAATGGGCAGACGTACATTATAATGTGTATGGTTTATTTTGTTAATTTATGTAGATCTCTAGAGAGAAAATTCTTTTTTAGCCGAATACATATATACTACCAAGGTAATGTAAAAAGTTAAAACAGTAATTGTAAAATGTTAAAACGAAAAAAAAAAAGCCAAGAAGACCGATGTAAATTTACGTCAAGCTATATCTTTTGAAACTATCTAATAAGTTTATTGTGTGAATGATAATAAGAAATAGGATTACACCAACCTGTATCGAATTTAGATTAAATAGTGTAATTAATTAATAATGACTCTTTTTCTCACAATATATTCTAACACATTGTCTACATCTATTAAGGAAGTTGAAATTAAAATACAAAATTAGGTTTGTTATTAAACGAGTACGTCTGCATTAATTGTGAGGAGATTTCTGGTGGCAATACCAACTCGGTGTCGACGTGTCAGGCTAGTTTATCATTCCGCTGACATCCGGGCAATACGAGACAATCAAAACCGAATTAGAGACGCTTCGAGACGTCTCCGTGGAATCAGCCCTATCTATCACAGGGCTCTGTGTGTAGCTTGGGATTGTTACTGTAGATGGGGGCGGGGAGCTGGGGGAGGGATGGTCTATGTGAAGATGAATTCAAATGTATTTGTTTGCATTTAGGTTTGTTTGCTTTTTTTGTTTATTTGCTTTCGTTTGTCTGGTTTTTTATTGTGTCTTTGCTTGTTTTATTTGTTCGGTTTTGTGTTTGTTTGTTCAATCTTTGTTTGTTAAGGTTGAATAACAAAAAGAAACCGTTTTGTAATCTTTCAATACTTTGTCATGAGTACTGACATGGTGCTATTATAGATAGGAAAGTCTCGCCTATGAACACTTCCTCATGAAGAAATGATATTCATGTGTCAGTTCCTTTGCTTGATTTGGTTATTACGACGTTGAATAACAATCATAAATGGATATCGCGTAATATTCCAGAACTTAGCTTTACGTACAGGAATAGTACTAGTTTTTAAAGTAATAGTCTCTTGCCAAAGAACTTTTCATCGTGAACTGATAAGCTGCCAGTGACAATCCAAACAAATACTACCAACCTTTAATACCCTCAAGTAAGTATAACTCCATCGCATTTCCTAACCTGATATTTCAAGTCTTCGTATTTCTATTGGATTTATTGCCGTTTGATAGTTTTAAAGTAATATATGACAGCTTTCCTGATATTCAAGAGGACCGAGCTAAGGTGCAAATGTGTCTTTTCAAAGGCACGCTTTGGTAAGATGTAGCGTTTGTGGGGGCTCAAGCTTGGGACCCTCAAGATACGAGTCAACCAAAATAACCGCTTGGCAACGCATGGTCTCTGTATTAATAAATGCTGTGTATGTATTTAAACTTAAATCTATCATCATTGGGTCTGTTTCATCAAATTTCTTTAGTAGTCTTAGCTAAGGGCAAAAACTGATGAAAAGCGCTTAAGTGCAAAATTGCACTTGCGATCTTTAATGAAACTGGCCCATGGATTCACTCAGAAAAGTGTACTATAAATGCTAATAAGTAGCACCATCGTCTTCATATGATTCAAAACCGACACTTAAGAAATAGATAAGAAACGATTTGTGAATTCAGTGTAAGATGACTAATCGAAAATAAACCAGACGATTGCAGCAATATTAAGTGCCTGAAAGTACAATTAAACATGTTGGAACAATTGGACTAAAACCATGAAATATAAATCGGCTGTAAAATGAGGACAATGAAATAGGACTCAACCAATTGTCCTATTTAAAATAATATGACAAAACCTTATCAAAGGGTTTCATGTTAGTCGAATTGGGCTATGAAGACCCACATTAATTTTTGAAATTTGAACGAAAGCATTGCAAAAAAAGAGAAATTACTCGTTGCAAGCAATATCTCAATCTATTACAACTGTTTTGTTTATTAGTAATGTACATTTTTGGAATGAATATGTAGGGTAAACTAGTATAAGAAGCGCACGTCGGCTATTAATTGCTATCACGTAAGCTTGTGAAAATTCGATTAAGAAGTTGGCTTTGTGTATTATCAATTAAATGGCTTTATAAATTTTCATTACTTTACTGCATAACACTTAATCTAAAAAACAATGTTTTTTTTTGCCTTTGTTTCTTTCAATTTAACTTTTTAACCTTTTTTAGGGTTGTCATGTGCTACCGCATTGTGATTTTTCTATACAGGATTGTGACAAATTGATACTAAGACTATTCAAAAGGACTTTTCGATGACTGACCCCCAAATCTATTGCCTTTTATAACTTTCAGACTACTATATGATGATTATAGTTAGTTATGAGAGAAAGCGTTTACAGACATGTATAAAACTATTCAAACGAGGGAACGTTCGGAATAGATATGAGGTTTACTTCAACACCACAAGTAATATTTCTCCTATTGCATCTTCGATTTCTGGCCCGTGTTTCGTGTACGGGCTTTTATTACAAATAATCAAATATCAAATTCTAACAAAACATACTTCGTGTTGTTTAAAGCTTTCTACCGAAAATCGTTTCAAATCGTTCCTTTCGTTGCAATATAAGTGAAGAATAACACCTTTCCTCTCAAAAATAGCTTTCTTCTATTCATCTTTTCAAAGACATTCGCTAAGCCATTTTTTCAACTTTGTGTGATTATGAATTTATATATTTTCAAAATAGGTATCCATGTATTCCGTTATCAAATTCATAGTAATTACCTCCCCTTAGTTATCATTTTTTTCAATTATCTAAATCCATATAAACATTCTTTGGAGTAAAACTTGATTTTAATAACGGCATTTGATCTGTTTAATCAGTGACTTTGTTTTTCTGACTTTTCTCAGGGATGGAATTCCTTAAACCTTCATACGCTTAACAATTGAAGGAACGCATCATGACTATTTGACCTCTTTCTTAACAACAACATCTACCTTCCACGAGATAGCACATCAGTTGATAAAGAAAAAGGTACAAACCGTTGGACTATATTAAATGTAGCATGCCTAACATTGCAAGGTGCATTGCCTGCTATCGGCGAAATCTTAAGGTAGAATACCACTAACCCGCCATTTTGAAGCTGATTCTTTCGTAGGGTTACTCCAGTCGTTTTCGGTATACAGTCAAACTTGTGTTAAGACGCCAGCCTATGGGACAAAGTAAATTGGCTGTTTAAGACAGGTTGGCTGCTAAACACAAATTGATGTACACCATAAATCTAACAATGGGACTTTCTGAAGTGGTTGTTTAAGGGAGGTTGGCTGCATAAAAGGATGGCTGCTTAACACAAGTTAGACTCTCCATCGGTCTTGGTTGGAACTATTTGGTGTTAAGCGTTAGGTCCGACCAAGACCAACGTATACCGAGAAGGACCAAAGTAGTTCGATGAATGAATGAGTTCTCAGAAATAGCGGATTATGGGTATTCTACCTTAAACCAATGAACCAGTATTAAATCTAAGGCCTGTTTAATGTGAGTTGTGTTTTGAACAAAACACAAAAAGGTAAATAAAACGTGTACCGTTTCTGTGATATGCATAATTTATCCCACTGCGTTTGATTTACGTTTTGACTGTCATACGCCAAACCGAGCGCTGTAGAAACCAATATTAGGACTCCAATGAAGGTTTCGAGTTGTGAAAATCTACATTAATGCTTCATTGAAAGATATCTGTACTTGTTCAATGTATTCGAATGTGTCTGTGTTAATATGGTCCCCGTATAAGTTAGAGGGCCTCATAATGTATCAATTATCCCGTATACTGTTGGAACCGCCTTCATACATATGCAAACAAGTTATATCCGCGTATCTTTCCTCATCAAAATTAAGCAAACGTTAAAGGTTTTGGAAAGCAGAAGACACGAGAATTTATTTTTCAGAAAATTACCCATTATTCTAAAGGTTAAGACTCAATTGAAGATGTTGTCTATACCTTTTCAATGTATTCAAACGCGTGCGAATCTTTCTTCGAAAAATGTTTTGTATCTATGTGATGATCGAGTCTCCATATCAGTTAGAGTGCATAGTAAGATATAAAGTAGGAACCTTTGTTATCAGTTCGCGGTTTTTCGGAGGCACGATGGTAATCGAAGTTTCCAAAGGTGTCTCAAAGCATTGCAGCCATCTATGCAAACTTAGTTGTCGATTAGCCGTCATGAATAGCGCAGAACGAATGCAAATTTGTATACACCTTAACGTCATTTGGTAGTGTTCATTTTTCTTTTCTTTTTTTTCTAAATCCTCTTATTAAGTTTTTAACTTTCCTTTATGATAAGTTTGCTGCTACATTTGTGTTATAAGTTAATAATTATGTATTTTCATATTCAAAAGGTTGGTTTTATTGCATTCAAATAGTAAAATTATTATTATACAATATATGCGAAACTTTGTGCTACCCCTCTTCACCAATAAAACACTTTGTGCTACCCCTCTCCACCAATAAAACACTTTGTGTTACCCATCTCCACCAATAAAACTTTGTGCTACCCCCTCTCCACCAAAAAAACACTTTGTGCTACCCCTCTGTACCAATAAAACACTTTGTGCTACCCCTCTCCACCAATAAAACACTTTGTGCTACCCCTCTCCCCCAATAAAACTTTGTGCTACCCCTCTGTACCAATAAAACACTTTGTGCTACCCCTCTCCACAAATAAAACTTTCTGCTACCCCTCTCCACCAATAAAACAAGCACCTGGGCAATGAGAGACGTTACCTTAGTAGTTTCCAAGGAAACGGTGTCAATGAGGGGAATAACCACTGGTACAGGATATACCACCGACACTACTTTTTTCATCACAAAGGCCGGTAAGCATTTCATTTGTGTACGTTCTTACATATGAAATACTGCTTGGAAACATTTGATTCGTCTTTTTCTAGTATATCAGCAATTTATACATAAAGTTTATTTCTTCTTAAAAATCTCCATACAATTGTAATAAAAAGGATTACAAGTCTTGCAAGGGATTCTTTCATTAGCAAAATGAATCTTTATTCGCTTTGGCAGTAACGATTATGAGCCGACACAGATTTTAAATCTCTAATTGGTCAGCAACCTTTCTAATGGGGAATATTCTTATATTGTGGCGTTCTTTTGCAATGGCTTTGCATGAACATAATATGTAGGTAACAACAAACAACAACAATGAATGGTGCTCTATATGTGGATTGGTGTATATTGAGTCCATGGCCTTCTATATGCTGACTTAAATTCCGAAACGCCAAACACATACTATTTAAAGTATTAATTTGTATATCTTGGTCTGACCAGACAAAATGTCTACTATGAAAAAAGCAATACAGGCAGGTTTAAGCATTATGAAAAACGTTGTTTACATTATCTTAAGACTCGAGTCCACAGATGAGTCTAAACAGTGTGAAAAAGTCGTTAATGTCACCTTAAGAGTAAAGTTCCCTTGGTTATCTATTTAGAGGAACAAAGCGTTGATAAGTCTATATAAATGGTCGACGCTAATGCGAATGTTCCCAAACCGAGTACTGTGAATTTCAAAGAGCCATTCAAGAGTTATAAGAGTTAACAGGCTTTATTTTCTCGGAACCCGGGCACCATATACATTTTTCATACCCCACCGGGTAGTTAAAGTTAAACAAGACAGTCTGCATTAGAGTGCCCATTAGCTGGCTAGATTGAAAACTCGTTTATCCCTAAATTATTCATTCGCTTCTATTGACATGAGACAGTTGGAAAGAAAAGGAACGGACAAAAACGGCTCTTGGTAATTCATGTTTGACGGCGGGAGCATCAGTGTATTTATCCGGCCTCAATAGAGCTGAATGGGGGCCCTAAATCGCCTATGAATTAGATATTATCTTCGATGACAGCCGCATGAAAAGGCCCAACAATGCAAAACAAATATCGCGTAACGTTAAAATATTACTTATAGAATTATAACAAAAGCGGTTGATGGGCCGAGTACATAATGCTAAGTATATGTTCGCCCATCACCCCTTCTCCCCTGATGACGATGGACGTTTATGGGAATAGTCATTCGTAAACATTGCGAGAAAAGTGGAAATAGCTCATCGCCGTGACTTAAACGGCTGTTATTCGAGGCGATTCTTGTTGAATACTTAATTGAATATGCTTTGCGGTGATTCGAATCGTCGGATATAAAACTCGTCTACAAGAGAAAGCGTTAATCGTTAACAGAAATCCATTTAATAACCAGGCCACTGGCGTGGATTGGAAATTCAACGTGATCTTTATCAACGTTGTTTGAATTTTATATTTAATATAGTTTCCCATAGGTTTTGCGATAAATCATGTTCGTAAGGTGACGATGATGATGATGATGCTTTTAATGCCCTGCCCTTCCCATTGTAAGCGGAATACACCAACATTACTCACCACGGATCAAAGGACCTACAACCAATAATATATGAAAATTGTGTGCAAGGAAAATAATTTCCCTCGTAACAGACAATACTAACTTCCTTATCTTTTTAGCTTTCTTAAACAAATATTTTAAATTTCATAACTTATTAAGAAGAAGCCATTGAAAGTGGATTAAACACGTTTCAAACTTCCTGCACTATCGACTTAAAATAAAGGTATAAGAATCTACAGAATCCATCTCCATTACCCCATTATTCATACATCTCGTTCTCTAAATGTTATCCTTTTTGTTATCCTTTTTTAAAGCGGCCCCACGGTCCACGGTTTAGAGCACTGGACTTGAAATCACCAGGGCACCGTTTTACTTAACATCTTATGCTTAAAAAAGATCATGTTCATGTTTTAAGTTAAATAAAAACAACATTCCCTCTTATGTCAATATTGGGCTAAATGATATTGCAAAGAAACGACTTCAATTAATCATATGCTAATTAGCATTTCGGGTGCTTTTCGTTTACTTATTTACACTCGAAAACTGTCGTTTGTCTGTGATAAGTAACTTTCTGAATGCGGCATGCTGCTAGATTTTTTAAAGGTGTCCTTTGTTTGAAAGAATCCACCTGGAGAAGCAACAAGGATGTCCTGGTATTTGACGTATTACACTTTTCTTTCCTTGTAGTTTAATGACTGTTGAAATCCTTTAAAAGATAGTTTGTGGGACATCTTATTTTTTTATTTTTCTTTATTCAATCTTCGAAACGATTTCACTATTCAAAATGTGACATTAACTAGCACGTGGCTTGCCTGTTCTAGAGCTTTACATCCATTCGGAATAGGTAAATACTTATAATGATCACAGATTCACTGATCTGACATATATATCAAGAAAATTGTATCAGCATTTTCCTCCTTAACCCTTATAGTACTGGAACTGACTTTTTTCTTATGGAAATAGGTAAGATCCAGGCCAGCCGCCATTTTACTTGGCAGCTGCACTGAATCTAACCTATTTGCTACTCAGAATACATTTCCCCGTTAAATGTTCGCAGGTCTTTAAAGGTTTTGGAAAGCAGACGACATAGAATTCTTCCCACTTTTAGAAAACTAGCCAGCAGCCTCAGTGTTTAACATGGAGTCTGCAGTCAAAAGAAATATTGTTGAAAAAGAAGATATTCATCATGATCAACACGTTCTCTTCATGTCGCAATGGGTTTTGTCCACCGATCAATATACAGTGAAGCCTCGTTTATCCGGACCCCGATTATCCGGATGTCTCGCAATCCGAACGAAATTGTAAGGGAACGGAATTATTTGACCAGTTTGTTGCAGACGACTTTTGAAAACATTGTGGGTAAAAGAGAAATTGCTCGTGACGAGCAATTTCTCCTTTTCCCACAATGTTTTCTGCCATATCAGAAGATTATCTTTGAATTTCATCACGTTTTGACATGTCGTCTGCAAACTCTTTCAATTTGGGACGGTCGACAATTTGGCGTTTGCTAAAGGGTTATAAGTATACACGCTCATACAGACCGTTTATGTCTTAATGTGAATAAGAACATGCTCTGCTTCATTAGTCCGGATTATTCGGTAAACCGGACATTTTGTTGGGAACGGACATGATCGGATTAACGAGACATCACTGTAATGCAAACGTTTATCTTCAATCTCGTTCACCAAATATTTCACTATGGGCTAATTGCAAATGTCCGTTTTAGGTAAAAGGGTATTAATGACTTAATATGACTAATCGACATGGGGGTGACTGCCCCTAAATTCCATCGGTCGGCAGGTTCCGTAATCCATCGTCACGGTGCCCAGATCAGTTTCCCCTGGGGTCCCGGGCCGAGATGGTATCAGGGATTAACCCATTTAACTATTATTTGAGATTTGATGAACTCGTCTAAATTGAAATCTACCACAGACGTGAACCCAGCATGATGAAAGGGCTTGATATGGTATTTTATACAAATAAAATTAAAAACAATTAGACAATTAGATGTACTGCCAATTACACTCAAGTCACTCTTCATAATCAAAGTGGTTTTTTATATAAAATTATGTATTCTGCTGCAGACATTTCAAAACAAGGTAGTATGGAGTAAAGGGTTAAGCTACCCGGCGCCTACTGCCCTTATCAGCACCTCAGATCTCCGTCCGTTATGCGGGTATGGATTCTCACGGAGTTGGGTTACATACCCGTGACAGAAAGGATCGAGGGAGCTGTGTGGTATACAGTACCGGAACGATGGAACGCGACTGTAGTACCGCAATAAACCGGAATTATTGTATATTTTATCCTTTAACTAATGATCGGGTGAATAAAGAATACAAATATACAGATATGTATTTCATAAGAAAGTGGGGTGAAAAAATATAGAATTGATAATAATTAAAAAGAAACGGTGTAAAATAAAGAAAGTAGCTCGTTTCGGATGCATTCTTCTTAAACCGATTTTGTTGAAACGATTTCAGTAAGAAAATAAACAATGATATTTAATGCCGATGTACAGCCATGTATATGGTATTGGCTTCAGTTTTTGTTGACCTCATGACTTTTGTTTCGTAAAGACGACGCAAGGTCTACCCTTTAACATGAGAGGTTGGCGAACACAAAACAATATCTGCTGCTATGCAATATGACCTTTACATGTTTATCCTTTAACCAAAAGATACCATGAACCTAACGATATGTGAAACACCACCTTTGATTTTTATATTAAATTGAGAATTTGCTCTCATTGGAAACTTCTCATTTACAAATAATTAAAAATCAGAATGATAATAAGCATTATCTGCTAACTTTAGAAACTTAGAAACGATCCAATTTTGCTTCTAAATATTTACTTCAGCGCGTATCGTCTGACAATACAGATGTTGCGAAATTTAAAAGTCACCAATTTTTAAATTCCAAATTGAGACATAGAATACACTTTTTAAAAGAAACATATTTGCAGTCCACTTTGGCCTTCAAAACACCCCTTTGTCAAACTGCGGTCCCTACTTAATTAGCTTCACATAATGATCTGGCCAATTAGCGATTCGTTCGTCCATACAACCACAAACACATTACTGGGCGCTTGCCCTTTTGTGGAGAAATACTTGCCAAGAAGGGGACATCGCTTCTTAATGATACGATCTTGTTACCAACCTCATTCAAGTGTCTGTTGTCATTTTGTTATGTAAGTAATGTGGTAATGTATAAATATTGAATACCATATTCATCACATATAGGTGTACGTTAATTGACTATGAGCTTGTGTGCTTAAGGTCTCAATAACACTATATTACGCTTTTTTATGTTATACGATTGTTGTCATTTTGTTTGAAGATGGGAACATATTAATATCATATATCAATAAACATGCACAGTCCTTATCGTTTCCTTTATATATAATTATCAATCAAGAGCTACACAGTTTGCTTAAGTTTTGATAAAGACTCCACTCTTTCGTTTAGTTTTTGTTCTTATTTCTTCATAACAATTTGAACTTGACTGTCAAAGCTAACATGGGGAAACGGGTTTCGCTAGATACAAAAGGGTGCATTGTTTAAATCCGGTAATTTGACGGCAAATACGCGAAAAGATCCGCTGCTGTTTAAAAAAAGTTAATTGCTTAACCCTTATTGTGCTGAAACCAACTTCATGCTTATGCATACAGGTTAAATCCAGGCCAGCCGCCAAATATATTTGCGACTGGCCTGTGATCTAACCTGTTTGCTTCTCTGACTGTCTTTCCCCACCACAATTGAGCAGATATTTAAGGTTTTAGAAAGCAGACGACACATAAATATATTTATATAAACTACCCAGCATTCTAAGGGTTCAGTAGTGCGTGTTCTGAGGTTGTTAAGCCTTTCCGATATAATGATATCACTTTAACGGTCATTTTGGCGGGAAATTGTCTTTTACTTTTTAATAATTCCTACTGTCAAATTATAAGGATTATATTTAGGCACAACATACCAATACCATTCATGTTTCATTTCTGTGGCTTATGTATGTATTTGCAAAGACTATCTTGTTTAGAATCAGATAGCATTGAAAGGAATGAAAATATCTATTTTATTCTATTATGTATTTATTTGTGACTTTTTATTGTAAAGATAACTGACTGTTAGATGTTGTATTGATTGCCAAACTCATATCTTCACCATAATGGTCAATATACATATAAACTATAGCCAATTGTTTATATACAATGTGTGTTCCATGGAAAAATGTACAAAAGTCTGTCTTATTGTATTGGTTAGCCATTACCCCTTACTGTATATATGTTTATACTTGGGTGAAAGAATATTTTAACTTGAACCTGGAAACTCAATGCGTCAGATGTAAAAGTATATCCGCTTCAAAACCTATACACCAATGTTTTAATTATAGTTTCTGTCAACTCTAAAAAATGAGATAATGTTCTTTGTAGAGTAGTATCATCTTGTATCGGCTTTTGCAGCTTTTGACAATATTTAGGGGCAAGTTAATGCTATTCGCATTGGAAAAGACGTTGATATGATCTGGCTTTATACTACTTCAAACAAATAGGAAACCGATGTGTAAATGATGGTTTCGATTAAGAGAACTTAAAAAAAATCCGAAAGTCTGTCGTTGGTTTGTTATTATTAACCCTTTCCCAAACAATAACGACATTTGACCTCTTTGTTGCAGACAACTTTAGACAACATTGCGGGAAGGGAGAAATTGCTCGTTACGAGCAATCTTTCCTTTTCCCACAATGTTTTCCGCTCTTTCTGAAGAGTATTGTTCAATTTCATAACATTTTGAAATGTCGTCTGCAAACTCTTTCAAGTTGGGACAGTCGAACATATGCAGTTTGGGAAAGGGTTAATGCACATAAACATGCCAGGCGCGCTTCTTATATTCGTACCAAACAGCGTTGGTCTTGATCGAAATATCAAATCAAGGAACCGGTCGTTGCATCCTATACCTATTGGTCTTGCCAGTGTGCAGTAGATTTTTTCAATCATTACAAATCCGCCCCATGCATTACCGTGCGTGTCTCACCGATAACAACATATGGTACACGAGAAACTTTAATCCTTATTGTGCTGGAACCGATTTCATGCTAAAGCAAACAGGTTGGATCACAGGCCAGTCGCCAATCAACTTTGCGGCTAGCCTCTTATCTTACCTGTTTGCTAGTCTGAGTGTCATTCCTCATCAAAATTAAACAAATAGTTACGGTTTTGGAAAGCAGATGACACAAAAATATATTTTTGGAAAATTACCCAGCATTCTTAGGGTGAAGAGTTAAGACGAATTCAATCAGTAATTTTATCTCATGCGGGGAGGTATATGACATACAAGCTGTTTAACTGAAAGTCACCCCATCGTTCAAAAATGACAAGAATAATCTACACCCCATTTATCATAATAGCAATCACCGCCATATCAAACAACTGGGCAGGTCGTCATCGTAGGGCCAAATGGGAGGTTATAGCTCCTTGAATGTCCCAGGTATGATTCCCGAAAACGTTGCATTGTTTAACCGTGCACTGTCCTTTGACATGGCATTTATATAACTTTACAATTTACCAGGGAAACCACATAAAAACTAGATGATATGTTGATATTGTTGATTAAAAGTAGTGAATGTCTTTAATCAGAGAAAATTATATTCTGTGTTTATAGCAAACCTGTGCAAGGCTTTATAGACCGTTGATTTTGATTTTATTTAACTCGGGTATTTTACGGACGTCTTTGCTGAAGCTGTGGTCACGTTATAGCTTGTATCACGGGGTAAAGATAATTTATGTGCAAATCATCGTTTTGGTTATTACCATCGTTTTTATCTCATTTGCATAATTTTCTATTTTCTATCTTCAAACGTCGAGAGGATCCCAGCGTTATCCGTGAGAACCATTTTACTAGAACGTTAACGTTGCACATCATTTGAAATAACAGAGTTGCGGGATTGGAAATGTGATTGTCAGTTGTTTGTATTATCTATGTATGATCACGGATTTACTCCTTTATCTTAATAAAGACATGTTACGTATATGTACAAGAAGTTGCCTCGTTTTGAATGTTCGTGTCACGATTTAATTCTTGAAATATGAAGAAATATATCTATAGAGAGAGAAAACAGATTTGCAAGATTTGTAAAACTGAAAACGTGTTTGTCATCGAAAAGGTATATTCCTCTTTTTCTTTCAATACAGAGTATACGAAGAACATCGCCATGAATGTATTTTGATAGTTTTTGGTTAAGACACAGAATTTTCAATGATTATTTTCAAATCTAAGAAGTATTAAGATAAGCTTTATTCGCAGGACTTCAATTTGTCTGGTGTATTGTTTTCAACTTAGAGCGCATGTTCTACAAGAGTTGTTTTAACACTTTATTCCATATGTGTTTATGAATCTACTAACTCTCCATCAAACTTTTGAAAATTGTGTAAATTTGTTTCATGGACCCGTGAATTTATTGTATTGTGTTTAGTTATATGTATGCATTAATTATTCTTCTGAATAAATTACTTGTATCAGTTTATGCCTGATTTTGGCTTATGTAGGAAATTAAAGTTGATTCAAGTAACTAGGCATAATGCTTAATGACAATGCATGCTATATAATGTATGTTTGCAGTTAGAAATCTATTTTTTTTTCTCTTCTCCTTTCATCCTTGTTCACCTTCATCTTTCACCAATGTATATTTCATTTCTTTTTTGTCATTTTTGTAATATTTTGTATAATCTTTTGTAATAGTTTGTAATCTTTTTGTAATCTTCAATTTTGGTTGAAATAAAGATTTAATAATCACATTTGATTCGATATTTCTGGTCCTTTGTTCATTTATCTATAGCTTTATTCTATAAAGATATCTTCGTTAAATTTCAATTGTGCTTTATTTTTTTAACATTCTACGCGATGCTTTAACGTGAGATTCTTTTTTCATAACCTTATTATCCACGTCTTTAGATCAAAGGGGGATTTAATCTTACAAAAGCATCATACATATACTATATAATGCATCACTGGATCTCATTTGTTATAGGCTTTTATGAGAAGATGTAAAGCAAACATCTTATAATTGTAATCATAAAGCTATACAAAATAATGAAAGAGAATAGAATACAATACATGAATTAGTATTTCTGAGAAAGATTATAAAAAAAAATAGCGTGAGTTTATATTGAACAACAATCATGAAAAATGAAGATTGAAAGCTTCTTAAAGAGTATTAACAATAAGTTGTTACTTTTCAAAACGAACGGGAAAATAAATGCCCTTAGATCATATGTTTTGTTTTAACATCTTACAGATGTATTTATGTATAAAACTATTGTATCTTTGTTTCATTTTTTGACTATGGGCCGGTATAACTTGACTTAAATTGGACTGAATTGAACTTTAGATTCACACGTTAACCCTTTCCCAAACAACAAATTTTCGACTGTCCCAAATTAAAAGAGTTTGCAGACGACATTTCAGAATTTGATAAAATTTGGGGAAAATCTTCTGATAGGGAATAAAACATTGTGGGAAAAGGGACAATTGCTCGTTACGAGCAATTTCTCCTTTTCCCACAATGTCTTCTAAAGTCGTCTGCAACAATGTGGTCAAATGTCGTTATTGTTTGGGAAAGGGTTAAAGGGTGTATTTGCTCCTTTTACAACACTATTTCAAGTTTGTGAAGAAATAAACAGATTGCCAAACATAATACGCATTAGTTATCCAGAGTTCGAAGTATCTGGATAGCAAATTATGATGGATATAAATGGTAAAACGGGGTATAGTATTGGCTCATTACATATGATTATATCTGAACCTTAATTATTTTCTTGTCGCTTCTAGGGTCATTAAACCTCGAAATGACATGTTTAACACTTAACGAGTAGGAAGATCTTTTTTTTGCTTAAAAGAAATCTATAGAAATAAAGTAACATAACAGCTTAATGATAAAAGGAGACGGAATGAAGTTTGTTAAATATTTTTAACAGGCATTCGTTGAAATCAAGATTCCTTCAGAAGGTCGGACATCCGAATCCGTCTAAACACTTTTTCTTTAATTTCTTACGTCTTAAAGGGAAACCGACACAGTTCTATACATTAAACAAGCTAATGTCATGATATCAAAGTAGGCATACATGGTCTTAATTGACACTTTCACTTCTTCACGTTCCTTAATTATATACATGTATAACACGTTATCGTTAATGTCATTAACATGAGAGTCGCGAATTGTGCTTTTACATATCGGCTATAGCATCCAACAATTATCGAAGTGCAACAACGAGTTTCTTGGTATGGATGCTCACTTTTCTCTTGCTCACGGGTTTTTACATACATTTGAATGAAGATTGTCATGTTGTCATTATCTGACTTCATTAATCGACATCAAAAGTGTGTCTTGAAATAGGAACTACAATGTATTTGAGAATTCTTAATATGTAAATTAGCATCATGCAAGTAAGCTAGGCGATAATGTCTACTACAAGACTTGGTGTTGACAGTGTCAAACCCAGAGGCATGTATTCATAAAGGATATGAGGTCGTTTGGTTTTACACGTACAGCGTATAGCGTATGTAGTCAATTGTATCTTATATCCAAATTCTCTCAGCATTAATTTGAGCTGGTAACACACATATACGAACGGATATGTAGGAAGTATACGCCGCCGATGTGCAAAATTCAAACACTGTTCGATGAAGGGTCTTAAAACAAATTCCTTTATCATATGTGAACGCAAGTCAAACATATACGGATGTGTATGTAGGTAGTATGTTACGCCGACGTAACATTATTCCAGTACAGCCTCAAGACTCAAGAGTTCCCTCCCCTAACACTAAGTTACATTACGGTTATCTTAAATAGTACGACAATGAATCCGACTAAATCCAGGATCTCTTCGGTACAGGATCGCTACAAAGTCTTCAACAAGACGAAACAAGAAGAGGGTGTTTCCGCGACCTGCCATAGAAACAAATGACTCCCTTGCAAATGAAGTCGTAGTTGACTTTAATGACTGTTCCGATCCATGCAAAAAGAGGAAGTGTAATTGACGTAGTACCTGTGTTATATTTCCGCAGTAATTGTGACGGAGACTCGCTAACGATGTGCGCAAAGGTGTCCGAATAATATTGTTTGCAATTACACGTGCAAGACGTGCTATGAAACTGTTGCACGGGTTCTATCTTAACATGCATTTCTAATTACCAAGTCGGATAATTAACTTATGTCAGTCCTTGTTAAATACAATATTTTGATTATATATATTACACTTGAGATTTGGTTATCTAGCTAGTTCAGTTATGTAGCAATATTGGTCGTCTTAAAATAGTTATGGGGAAAAACATGGTATGATGAGTATATCGGTTTGGTCAAGCAACGGTTGAACCTTTCGTATGTCAGCCGGAAAATGACCCGTGATTAGAATTGCAACATACCGGTTTTGTATTGGACATCTCTTAATGAAGTATCATGATAACGACATCGCAACATTTTAGACACATATTTGCTAACCAAGTTAGATAAGGTATACGAAAGTTATTCGGACATCACTTCAACCTTCCTAAACAATTCAACGTCCGAAATAATGAGGTAGTGTTTAATGTTAGAATGCTAATTTCCATTTGCTTCGGTTTTACAGAGGGAAGAATACGCCTGTTGGTCAGTCTATGAAGAAAGATATTTCATTTAGCATTCGTGCTCTCTTGTGATAGGGTTTTCTGCTTTATCGCGGTTAAGAGTTATGTAATTTATTATACTGTCGTTACCTATGTAATGTGAGTGGTCTGGGAAAATAGTTGATGATGACTTAAATCGAATAGATGCTAATTTTAATTAAAACCGTCTATCTTTACAAGCAAACATTGCTGTTATTGTTGATGTTTTGTATGGTGTTTAACGCCGAATCACCATTATTTCAGTTGTATACCCACATTCTTGGATCTACAAGTACTAGGCTAGGGCTCTAAAGTGACATGCCAAATATTCCTATGAAACCATATATATAACCACATTCCTGGATCTACAAGCTAGGTCTCTACATTGACATGCCAAAGGACATTCCCACGAAAGCAGAGGTGTGGGTTAGGCTTGTACCTAGGACCTTTGAGTTCTAAATCCGCCACCTGAACTACTGGACCAGTGTAGAACCCTCGTTATTAGTGTAGGGCCAGTGTAGAACCCTTGTTATTAGTGTAGGGCCAGTGTAGAACCCTCGTTATTTGTGTAGGGCCAGTGTAGAACCCTCGTTTTTAGTGTAGGGCCAGTGTAGAACCCTTGTTATTAGTGTAGGGCCAGTGTAGAACCCTTGTTATTAGTGTAGGGCCAGTGTAGAACCCTCGTTATTAGTGTGGGACCAGTGTAGAACCCTCGTTATTAGTGTAGGGCCAGTGTAGAACCCTTGTTATTAGTGGGAATTCGTCTTGTAGGGCCAGTGTGATCCAGTCAATAATGTTTCAGACAAGTAACCAGGGGGATAGGGTTCATCGAGCAACAGGTACCGTTTTACTTCACAACATGAGCTAATGTTTTGTCTAGGTCAAAACAGATCAACATGGATAGTTTCTTAAATTAGTGTACAATATTGAAATTTGACAAATTATTTGAGGCATCTCGGAGAGACTATGTTTTAGCTTTTTAAGCTATTCTTATCCCAATATTGAAAAATGAATGACGCCTTGAATTTTTGCAAAACTTAAGCATGAAATGAATAGTAAAACGGTATCCTTTTACTCTGGTTGGGTTTTAATTCGAACAAGTAAATCTCGGATCACTGGTTTAGCATAAAGGGGTTCTTGTAAGGGTGTCCTTTATATAATAAACAAGACGAAGCGATAAACAACATAGTGAAGTTTCAGAACAAGTGTTTTAAACAAAAACACGTTTTAACCCACATACATAAAATACTTCAGGAAAAAACTAAGTCAAAACGAAATAAATGTGATTGTGTATGTTTCATTTGTCTTATTTTTGTTTATTTTTATTTCTACAATAAAGAGATTGGGCATTTCTGTGTTGACACCATCGAAAACTGCTTTCCTTTTATTGAGAAATCCGTCAGTAAGAATAACAACTTATTATCACATTTACCCTAGTGATATAGTTACATATGTTTGGTTTTCATAAAAAACAGGTCAAAGTATATCATTTTGTTACAATTACGGCAACCTTTTAGTAAAGTTCAGAACGAAAAACAATATAAAGTAATGTGATACTAATTAGATGCAAGACAATAAAACAAAACATCTGCATGCAATACACATAACTCTTCGGGCCTTTATCAATCTACATTCAATGTTCCAAACCTCGTATTTTGTTACAACAACAACGAACAAAATCCCCGTTTCTAGCCGTTTTTGTTTATTCAATGACCAATACAAAGCCTACAAATTGCTGACTCAAACATAAACTTTCCTATTCTGGCGTCTCGGCCGATACATCCTAATTAAAGTGTAGCGAGAAGTTTGAAGAGATATAATTATTTTTGAAAATTAAATTGAGATTTATGGGGGATGGGTCTCTCGAATAGTTTGAAGAGGCGGTACCGTTACAGCGCCAAGTGCCTCATTTGACCACAGGCCCCGTCCAACCCTTGACCGCCGGTCAATTCACATGGCTGTCAGTGGGGGTCGCCGGAAAAAGGGGACCAGGTGTAACACTTGAATTTTCTACTTTGCCATTTTTGTATCAGAGTACCGCTACTTCCAATTACTGGTCTACCAATATGTACCATTGTACCCTTTCAATAAACATTTTATGCTAGGAATGTGCATGTTCAGGAACAGCATTCCATCTTATTTCAATATTGGGCTAAGCATCTCGGAGAGACGCTTCCAGTGATGTGTCACATTGCAACATTATACTTTCATTTAATATACTATCCGTGTTTATCAGTTATGACTTATGCAAATATGTTCCTTAAGTTTTTTGGAATAACGCCGCCCGGGTGATTGTTATACTGTTATCTAATTGCTTTAAACATCTTTCTGTGTAATTCAAAATAAAAGCAGAAAGTGTTGATGTTAATCGAACAGAACCACTGGTTTGTCCGATGCAACCCTAGTTTTCCAAGCCGCGACCCGGTATGTTTAGGCTGATTATCAGCGATAAATGCCAATATAAACTGGCCCAAATTGCCGGGTAGCCGTATATCGGTTCGGGGCGCCGCGGAATAACAAATTTAGCACCGGAAGTTGTCAACCGGTGTCAGATAAAGAAAATTTATGTCACTCCTGGAATTCGAAATGTGGCCCGATTTCATCACAAGATCTCGCTCCTCATATCGTTGGGATGTTTAAATCCCGCGAGAACATTAGCATAATGACATTACTGAGGGTAATTTGGCCGCATCCTCCTAAATGAAATCTTCATCGAATCTGTCATGGATAGATCTTAATCAGTCTATATCTAACCTAATGGTATTTCAAACCATTACATGTCACCCTCCCTTAACTGTCATTCCACAGTGGAAGTAGGGAATGCGATGTAAACAAGATAGCCATGCAAGCTTTAACAAGCAAGATTTAAGATTTAAGCGATGTTTAAGAAGAGAGACCATTAGTCGATGACAAAAATTCACTGGTGACTTATCGACATTGTTATCGTTGTTAAAATAAGTATTCGTTCATACATATTTATGTGTATATAATTTTCATATCCACAACATATGGGCTAATATAGAAGAAAACACTGTATAATTTTGTAAAATTGTCTTTAAACAAGATGAGACATTGATGTTAATTTTCACTTAATTAAGTTATATAAATGCACATAATGGGTTTTAGGGCATATCTAAAATCGAAATACCATTTGAAGAAGAGTTCAAAAGGTAAATTGTTAAGGAATGATTTGAGCTCAAACAACAGAGATATTTCAATGGCTAAATTGAACGTTAACCGACTTGCATCTATTCATTGTATGCAAATGCACTCAGTGTCTTTATTGATTCTCAATTCTACTCCAGAATAGGGTGTTTTGCATGCATTTAGATATCTCTCTGAATGACTTGGAATATAGTATACCGATATTCCACGTTTGATACACCGGCTTGGCCAGATCATTGTTCATGTGGGAAATTCCGTTGGTTGCTTTGAGATGATTGTGTAATATTGAGTTGATATCAGGAGCATGATCAAAACACGGGTAACTATAATATGAGTGAAATAAAGCCTTTAATGCTGCAAAATACTGTCTTAAAGTCATTGCATTTTTTTCTAGAAATATCTCGTGCACGTTTTTGTAAAGTTTTAAATGATTCGATTCTGAAACAAGTTCTTACAAATTAGATAAGTCACTCTCAATTCTGCTTCCTGGGTCATAACCAGTACTCACGCCGAATATAGATTAATAAAAGACCACAAGGCAGATCTCGCTACTCACGGATTTGAGCCCACGACCCACGTGACCCGAGGCCTACTCTTTACCATCGTTCACTTTCGTCCACGTTATTGTTCAGTGGTGAGTTACAAATAAACCTGTGTGCATTGACTTCATTAATCGTTGTAAAGAATATTGGTCGAGACGTGTCGAGTTAAAGCCATTTTTACGAGCGTTCACACCAACATGGACACTTGTTCACTGCGGTAATGTTCATTAGAGGTTCCTATAAAACAGCCATTAATACTTCCCCCTATAAAAGGCACTAAATGAGCTCTCCTTTTACAATTTAAAAAAGCATTTCAAAACGTTGTAACAAAAGGAAGATTTGCTCGTCACGAGCAAATCCTCCTTTTGTCACAAACGTTTTAAAATTCCTTTGACGTATATTTGATTTTTTTAAAAATATGTTTGTAGTTTTCCGCAACTGTCTCACTGATTTCTTCGGCAACTCTTGTATTGAATGTCACGCAAAAGAAAACGGCTATTAATTTATTTTCCGGGAAAAATGATAATTCCACAGCACATGACTCTGCGCACGCCCATCAAAATTAGCATACTGTTTTATGATGGTGATGCAATAAATTGTGGCTATCAATCACTCGACTGAATCAAACGAGAAATCGATCAATAAAGGATTCACACTTTTTAAAATCAACGTTGCCAACAAGGGTATCAATCCGTACAGAACACAAGCTACAATCTAACAGAACCGTGTACTCATTCACAACTCCTTTAAATTTATATCAACCCATTCTTGCTTTTGATTCGTGTACTCCTTTGGGTTTCATAATCTTTGCCGAGCCTGATAAGCTGAGCTGGTTGCATGTCCGACTTTGAACACAGAGGTCCTGAGTGTAAAGCCCGGCTAGATCAATATTCTCTGCAATGTTGAATGATGTCAATACTGATCGTTAATACACTTTTTGATAACAATTCAATTAGGCTCGTATAAGAAAGTAAACTGGTTCCCCACGATCTACTGGCCCCACTTTGTTCCAAAACATAGACATTGAAATGGTGTAATTCATTTAGGATCCTGTTAATGTTCACCAGTCTTGACTTACGCAAACGTTTTTTTTTTTTGTATAAATAATAAACTTTTGAGTACCCTGTAATAGAGGGGAACCTCTTTGTTTATACTGTCAAATTTTTCGAGAAAAGACTGTTCAATTATGTCGAAAACAATCTAACTTTCTAACACCTGTAGCTCAAAGACTTATAAACCATTCTTAAAAACGCTAAAATAGTTTTTGCTAAGCGCAATACAGGTAACAATAATTTGGAACAGCATGTGAGTTAACTCTGATATTTTAAAAGCTCCAGAGATTTAAAACAGCTACCTATCAGGCACAAATCTGTATATCTTCTATCACTTTACGTTTAACTTTGGCTCTTTAATTAAACCATTTATACTCATGTTGTACACATTGTACCTGCGAGAATATAAGAAATATTCTAATCTAGTCTGACTTGGATCACTAATATCTCATCAAAAGGAACGATTACATCTTGTATGTGATTTCTCTTTCAGAATGGCATCTTCGTGTGGCTGTAATCAACTCTCTCATTGAAGTCGTCACCAGTCAGCCGATCTAACAGAAAGGTATCTTCGTGTGGCTGTAATCAACTCTTTCATTGAAGTCGTCACCAGTCAGTCGATTTTGCTTGTCAACAATTCAGATGCAACACGATCGCTTTGTTTTCTCAGGCAGCGGTCACAACAACGAAGGTGCTCATTTAATGTGATATATTGCAAGCTTCTGGTTTTTAACACCAACACCGGCCGAGCCTAATAACCACTTTCGAAACGAAAACACAAGTCATAACAATGGCCACGCTCTTCGTGTTTGGTTTTTATTGTAGCTGGGCTTTGGATTCCCTTTCCGTGTATTGTTACGTGGTATTGTGCGGCGTGCAATTGTTTACCGGACTATTTTCGCTCTATTACCATCGCAGAAGAAACCGCTCCATTGTTCCTTTTGTTGTGCGTTAGCTGATCAACACGCTGTTTATTCATTAAATTCAGTTTTAAATTGAGCCCAAAACTCCTCCTTTCCATTTTTATAATGATTAGGTTTTGATAGATATTGACTTTTGTTGGGCTTTATGAGCTGCTGCGAATCTAAACCGGTCTTAACCCTTAGAGTGCTGGAACCAATTTCATGCTTATGCAAACAGGTTAGATCCAGACCAGCCGCCAAGAAAATTGACTGCTGACATGTTATCTAACATGTTTGCTAATCTGAGTATCTTTCCTTATCAAAATGGAGCGGATATTGAAGGTTTTTGGAAATCAGACGACATAAAAATCTATTTTTAGAAAATTTCCGTTCGTTCTATCGGCCATAACAGTATGTCTTGATGCGTCGTTCCAAATCAGCATGCCGTTTACCAATACACGGTTTATCAAACCACCGTTCAAGAAGAGTTAATCTTCTATATGCTATCTTTTTACTCTTAAAGAATACTATATTTGTATATATGAAACTTCAGACCGCACAAAAAAGGTAAAAATCTAAATACCAGTTAGGAGATTTGGTCTTTACGTAATCTAACAAATACGTGTTCGACATGTGTCTACCACGCATGGTTCTGAGAAATGTTATCCTATTCTATGAAGAATGAGACAATATGCCAACTTGCCCATTTTGAGCCTAATGGCATGTCATTTTCTTTATTTATAAATTCGCAATCAACAATAAGCAACAGTATCTTAATCAGAATAAAAGCCTCAACTAGATTACCTATTCACCCATGTTTATGCAGTTTTATATGTAGCATCGTTTTGATTCGAACATTGCAGTAATAAGGGCATTTTTTGTGTTGTGGTCTAATCGAATACGGTTTGTCTTCGGTTTGTATCCCAGTATAAGATAACATAATTTTGGTTAATAAAGTTAACCTCGAGTTGTACTCCTCATGGAATTCCTTCCTAATGGAAAAAAAGTCAGAATAACAAAATCAAAGATTTAACAGAACATACGCCGTTATGAAATGCCGTTATGAAATCAAGATTGATATCATAATAATTGTTTTATGGATTGAAACATTTATTTGCAACATTCTCTTAACCAAAGCGAAAGGAAGTTTCTCATTAGGGTGGAATAGCTTAATGTAATAGGTGAGATACACTCCCAAAGTTCTACATCAAGGAACAAAACGTGTTTGATGTGTTTATTTGATCTACGCTTTAGTTAGCGTTGTTACGACATAAATTAAATAAGCGAAACAAAGCGTTTAACACGTGCCTTAAGCATATGAACATATATGTTACAGACAGCATGTCTTACAAATGTGCAAACCCAAACGTGTGGTCGACATGTGATGTAAACATGAAAACAAACCTATAACGTATGTGTACACACTAATAAAGCGGTCCTCATATTGTATTTCGTGAGGTGAAATTTCACGATGTGACAATATTAAAAAGGTATAATACTTTCAATACAACGGGTGCATTTTTTCAAAATAACAAGATCAATGTTTCAATATATAGTATGCTGGTTAGATATTCAAGCTGAATGAAGCGCTGAATACTCTAGGCAGAAACAACATAATCTATTATTTGTCATGACGCAGCTAATATATTGATGATAATAAGTTAATTACGGTGTTCGGACGACATCTATTATGCCTCGGAATTGACATGTCTAACCCTAACGAATCTCATCTTGAGTTGACAACACTAAACACTTCGGAGTTTGAATAATCGTGAATACCAACCGGATCCGGAAATGAGAAGCTGCGCATACGTAATGAATATAAAGAGAAACTTAAACGGAAAGTAAAATATAAAAGATTTCAAAAGACACATTTTGAAAAGATTACGCTATATGGTTTTCTTGAATCAATGTATTTTCAACGATGCTTTCTTTATCATTATCATTTAACATGTTGTAGGGGAACTTTATATGTACCAGAGACCGAATTTTTCGTGACACTTCGAATGTTCAGCGCTGTAACAGAAGCACTATTGTCCGTCCAAATAAGAACTCAGCTCCGTTCATTTCTCTCTGTCGCGTTGGAAAGCTAAGGTATAATTAATGTGTCAGCGAGGTTTGAAGTTGCACGGTGGACACCCCTTAACCCTTTGCCAAACGACACAGTTTCGACTGTCCTAAATTGAAATAGTTTGATGACGACATTTCACAATGTGAAGAAATTGAAAACCAATCTACTGATGGGACAAAAAACATCATGGGAAAAGAAGAAATTGCTGGCTAAGAGCAATTTCCCCTTTTCCCACAATGTTTTCATTAGTTGTCTGCAACAAACTGGTCAAATGCTTTTATTATTTGGTGATGGATTAACTCAGATGCAGTTCCTTGCTCCACCTGATTTTCAATTTGAAATTTATATTAAATTAACGTATTAAAGGGGCTACTTGCTTGACAATTCAGATGTCAATTTCAAACATAAATAGGTTTGCTGCAATATTAGTGCAGACAATTGCAACAATGTCAGATGTCATCAATAAGACCTGCGAATAGGAATAGGACCCTGTTTAAGCAATATTTTAAAATAACGCCCCGACACACACACACAATATGATTTAAGTTAGGCCATGTAACAATCCGTGATCCTGTTCTCCGATTGTTTCTGTGCCACTATTACGAATATTCTATATGGGTCAAATATTAGTGCTGCTCAGCGAAAATCATCTTTTGTACTTATTCAAATGTGAAAAAACTTAGCATTCATATAAATAATACATTGAATCGCGGGTATCATGCGTATGGATAAGCCTATGTTTAAGTTTTATTTTACATCGATCGTGAAACATGTTCTCACTCTCGATTCTGCATCCTCGGTCATCACCAGTACTCGCGCCGAATGTGGATTAATGAATGGTCACAAGGTTGAACCCGTTTCTCACGGGATTCAAACCCACAACCCTTGGGTCAGGAGGCCGAACTTCTACCCTTGTCCTCCACTGATGAGCCTGTCACTCTGATTTGTCAATATATATCGAGTAGATTATCCCTTTCCCAAACAGCAACTTTTCGACTGTCCCAAATTGGAAAAGTTTGCAGACGACATTTCAAAATGTGATGAAATTGGAAAATAATCTTCTGATAGGACAGAAAACATTGTGGGAAAAGGAACAATTGCTCGTTACGAGCAATTTCTTATTTTCCGACAATGTTTTCTAAAGTCGTCTGCAACAAAGTGGTCAAATGTCGTTATTCATTGGTAAAGGATTATAGTGGAACCCGTGAATTAGAGTTGCAACAATTTGAATGAAAAGGTGGGAACAATGTCTATAAAAGCGTCCGACTATATTTGAACATAAATTGTTCTAAATGCTACGGATTGTTCTTCCCAGACAATTCATCTAAATAAAATCATTGAAAAACACAACGTTTTAGATCTCAGAGATTTCAAATTAAAAAAAAAAGAATGCTCGAAATGATATTGTCGTGGTTGGATTTGACATTGAATGACCTCCTGTTAAAAATGCAATTGATTGTTCCCAAACAATTGGCGATTGCGATGCATCGGCTTTTGAGGACAGTAGTTATTTCATTTGGATTTAGAGAAAAACAATTGCAACGGTCCAGGTAAATGGTCTGCAAATTGGAACTGTCACAGGTACTTCAACATAACTTTCTTGGGGAAATGATGTCATAACAGTCTATATTTTCTGAAGAACATTGCATTGGCGTCATATTCTGCTGGAGATGATGAACCTTAACATTCGCGAAAGCATAAACACCTTCAACAAATGGTACGTTCATAAACGGTTATTGTCTTAGAAAAGTTTAGAATAATCTTGAGCTCCATAAAGTGAATTGATCGAAAAAAATCTGTTTCAATTAAATTCGATGCACGGAATACTACAAACCCTTGTAACGAAATCCTAATGAAGTCGATCTGTAATGTATAACCTACTTTTCACATCGATGTTTCGAATGGGCGTCTATCCCAAGACAGACATGTCAATAGTCCTGTGAAATATGACGAAACGGGGTCATACAAATTAGGGGTAGCGATTTTTCAAGAGAAAATGTGAAGTTTGTCTCCACAGGTACTAGAGGTATCTCGCCTAAACCATTTATAACAGTTTTAAACAAGATTTTACATCGGTGTTATCTATGCAATGTATTGGGTAAAGAGGCCTCTCCAAAATCGGATTAGTACCCAAAAGTCACATTACCCAAATGATATATTGTTTTGTTTTTGAAATTGCGAAAAAGCCTTTTGTCTGTTAAGGATCAGCCAAGTTAAACTACCAAAGCTATTGGGTAAAGAGGCCTCTCCGAAATGTAATTAGTTCCTTAAAGTCATATTACCCAATAATACATTGTTTTGTTATAGATATATAAGATCAAGATCAAGCAGTTTGTCTGTGACGGATCAGCCAAGCTTAGTTACATGAAACGACTCGATTCTTAAGTTTCACCACATGTGTAAAATATTATCACTTTTAACTCGACTCAGTCCAATCGACTACAAATAGGCACTTATGCACCACCGTACAAAAGTTAGAATAAATAACGGCGTTTTATTCCGCTGGCTACGGTTTATTGACTCACCAGGGGGAGCTTTAGAAGTGTCGGAAAGTTTCCACTTAAACAAACATGGCCGCCACAGCAGGTGTACTCCACTCGAAAATCAAATTGTCATTGGGCTGTCGGGCCGGGTAGACGCCCAGGCGCCTTCAAGGAGACGGATCGACCATGCGCAATGCAATGAGTGTGTCTCTCTGGATCTTTTCTTTATTTCCTCCTTGGCCCTTATAGATCCCAAGAGAAAAAAGTCATTGCGAGAAAAGAATAAATGGTTTCTAAAGTCCCCTACAATGGATGCCACAAAATGAAGTTTTATGCAATCTCGTGACAACTGCTCCAACAAATCAGAATCCAGACTGGTACCCTGCTAGTCATCAAACCGATGGCTGCACGTTATCATTCAAACAGACTTACGTTTAACCCTTTTAGTGCTGGAACCGACTTCATGCTTACGCAAACAGGTTAGATCCAGGCCAGCTGCCAAGTAAATTATCGGCTGACCTGGGATCTAACATGTTTGCTACTCTGAGTATATTTCCCTATCGAATAAACCAGATATTTAAGGTTTTGGAAAGCAGAAGAAACACAAATCTTTTTTTAAAAATTGAATAGCATTCTCAGGGTTAGTCTCGGAAAAAAGTGAGATTAGTCTATGGCGAAGATTAAAGAGTTGAGACACCAATACTGAGCGGGTGATTCAGACAGATCGCATTTTGGCTTGTACAGAGGAGAGATATACGGACACAGTCACATCACCTATGTTTAGGATCCAGCAGATTATTTACTAGCGAAGCATTTCTTTTGGAACCATTTCCCAAGTCTCCTTTAAACTAGGGGGGTCCTAGTTTACTATACAGCATTTTAAAGCAGTTGCAAGTGTATTTAGCTTTTACAAACATTAACCCAATGTGAAGTAGTACATTGCAAGAAGAATTCTATAGTTGTTGCATCAATATTTTAAGGAAGCATAGTTAAGTTTCAGTATCATAACTGACTGTAATATGTTATAACAGCATGAATCCCGATCATTAATTGAAATGAACTGGATTCGATTTGATAATCAGGCTATACATTTTTCCAACTCATGGCGGCAAGAACCGTGCCAAGTATGTACTCGGGGAGGGGATATTGACAATGACAAATAATATTTTGTTTTTACAACTTTCGTTTGTTTTGACATGACATATTAGCATGAATTTGGGTACGTCGTAATGACCTTTGGTACACCCAATGTTTCTTTATAATAAAAACAGGTTCGAAGTGTTAATTCCATATTCTACGGTATAAACTCGAAGGTATGGTTGAAAAGAGGTCATTCTGGTAAGAAAAGATGTGGTTCGGTATTACAAAGACCAGAAATGAAGACAATTCGTCAACTTGCGACTGACCATTACATTTATATGACGGTCAATCTAAGACCTTTTTACCACAGCAATGAGAACCACCAAACAATGAAGTATCTAGAATGCTACAAACACTGGTCCCTGATTGGTCAACTTTCTTTATAACGACCACTCTTTAACAGTGAATTTTGTGTTGTTTGATTCTATGTAAATACAAGACACAGGTGATTCAGAAAGATATACTGGGACTTTCTGAATAACTGGTGTTCGTATTAAGCCGTAAGTTGTCTTAGAAATCTCGTTTTTGTCTCCCTCAACCCTTTCCCAAACAACAAATTTTCGACTCTCCCAAATTGAAAGAGTTTGCAGACGACATTTCAAAATGTGATGAAATTGAACAATATTCTTCGGAATGAGCAAAAAACCTTGTGTGTAAAGGAAAAATTGCTCGCTACGAGCAATTTCTCCTTTTCCTACAATGTTTTTGACACTCGGCTGCAACAAAGTCGTCAAATATAGTTATTGTTTGGGAAAGGGTTAAAGAAAGACGCTAAGACCAATATTAACTGTGACTTCACATCCATTCGTATGAACACCCACCCCCTTGCCTTTGGAAGATTACCGCCCTGCTTGCATTTTCAAGCGCAGGGAATAACACATAAGCAAAATATACAAAAATTCCAAAAATATATACATGAAGGTCTTCAAAAGTGGAAATCGAGAGAACAGACCATTCCCTGTCTGTCACTGATTACACGGTAACCATAGCAACAGGCGTTGCGAGATTTTTTTTTCTCTTTCTCGTTAACAACCTTTCATAGACGGAGATGTAAGTTTCTCCTGTAAAACAAGCAATTACCAATAATATCCCGTAATTTCCCATAGGGACGGCACCGACATCCTGTGTACGGTTTAATTGGAAACCCTCGGAAAATCAGTGATTGTTTCAGCCAATAGAAACAAAGCACTGGGGATGGGCCTGTTGGTAAATCGAATTACACGACCTTGCAGATTATAACGTTTATTCTCTTGCAATTTTTGAGGACTTTTTACAGCTTGGGACAGTTGCCTGTTGATATGAAAAGTAGAATATGTTTATGATGAGCAAATTATCATTTTGTCACAATGTATTTTCAGTATTGATGTGATATTGTATTTAAAGTGTTTTTACCACAGACATATCCTTGACCACATGAAAAGGCAAATATTTTCCAAAATCAACAATTTAATCCAGAATGCGGAATCACATTAGTGATGTATATTCGGTATTTTGTTGTTGAATATGCCACTACAAATGTATATGAATACCATTGGATCTGATATGAAAAGACACTTGTATGAATGATTTGATAATTATGTTTATACCATTAGATATATCATGGATACAATACAAACGGCATGCTCCGTAGATATACGTTATCTTGTCTAGAAGGTAGGGAAACGAATGTTTCAGGTCTTAATTTGAAAAAAAAGCGAATTCTCTGAGTCACCAACGAGCCAAATGCGCATTCGTGTCGAAGATTAACTGCTCATATTGTAAATACGAATATACGGTTCACAGAGTTACTATAATTGAATTCGAGAAACAGTGTGAGCCTACCTCCATTAGATTTGATATGAATAATGCCTTAATATCTGGACGTTCATGTATTTGTCCATGTCAATCGGTTGATGATTTTGTAATATTGTATAGAACAAACTGGCAAACATCGCCGAGTTGTGTGTTGTAGTTGGGTGCCTCTCGAAGTTACTATTTAGACATAATACAGAGGAACATAAATGATTATTCTTCGTAACAGGCAAAGAACAAGGCTGTACACCAAAACCACGCAATATACCGGTACATGTTTTATGTAAGATTTGTGTTAAAAACAGTTTTATCTTCTTGTTTTAAGTATACGGTACAATGTGCTCTTGTTATGATTTAGATGTGTACACCATGTTGGCTGATTGGGCTTATAACTGGTTTGCTGGTCGTAAGCTAATACTTTTTTATGGCGCGAACGATGGTCTGTAATGGAATAAAGCTATTAATTCATATCATCTAAAGTTCGCTAACCAGGATGTTTTCTAAACATCTGTGACAAACGGAAATATTACGTGCAACGTGCTCTTTTTCTCTTTAAAACAACTATATCCTAAAGATCAAGATCAACGATTCTGAATTGACTTCCTAATTAACCATACAGTTTCTCGTCAAACAAACACCTGTATGTAGAATAACAAGAAGAAAAAAATAAACAAATTAAATATAGGTTCATGTGATCTTTAAGACATCACAATTTTTTCTCATATGTTTGTGGCATATATCGCTTAATTCTGCCTACAACTTGGATCAGACATATATTTTCGTATGGAGGAAAGAGGTAATAACGAACTATAATTATACTAATTATTAATTTCAACATATGGCTGGGAAAAAATCGCGTAACACGTTTTCCCCATTGTGAGAACGAAATTAACAGATTATGATATTGAATTTTCTCTATACCGCAAATAAATTGGCTTGTTGGTCGGTCTTAGTGCACCATGACTGGTTAAAAAAGGTTGGGATTGGATGTAGATAACGTATTAACTATCTCTTAATTATAAGCATTTTCAGGATTAGAGATATTGGTATTTATGTATTGAGGACATAATTTGGAAGAATGGCGAATGGTCATGATTATAGTTCTGAACAAAGTTTTAACCTTCAGGACCAAATGATGACTATAAATTACTTCTCTGGGTTCGAATACGTGACACAGTATTAGGATTTGAGTGTGTTGACCAGAAAATGCCAAGGGTAATACCCAACCTAAGCAGCCCTTATATGTAGTAGGATTTGTGGGTTTATTTCCACATAATGAGACAAGTATGGTAACATCACAGAAACATCGTTAAAGCAATGTGGTAGCAAAAAAGGAAAAGTATGAAATTTAATGTGGCAACAATATATACTTTTTTTGTAGAAAAAAAAGGATTCTTGGTGAGAATTCACTTTCATTAAACATGCGCTATTCTAATATTTCGCCGAAAAGCACATAGATGAAAGTTAAGAATCCAACATTCGACGTGATTAGAAAAGTCTTAATCAGACACCTGAAATAATACTCCCCTTATATACGTTTGTGAAATGTAGAAATGTTTTTTTTTTAATGTGGAACAGTATCATTTACATTATTTCCTATTTAGTCGTCTGTTTGTGACAATCAATTTCTTCTTTTGTTCATTATTCTTTCTCCTCATATAAAACTGAAGATAGTTTGTATCGCTCATACAATCAGGAATTTTCCCTTTATCTTGATGCTATTTCATTGACAATATTTCCTTTATTTTAGTCATCTGCTGTTGTCTGTCTTTCATTCGGACCTGTCCCATAACTCTATATGAGGGTATCGGTTAATCGAACCCTAGAAACGGTCTTTATTGGATAATTATCACCGAACTCGGTCTAGCATATTTTCCTGATAACTGTTCATTTCTGGCACACTCCATGCAAAAACCTGCGAAGGCTCCGTACCAAAACGTCCTGTAGGCACGGGGCAGCAATAGAGGTTTGATCCGGAATGACACTCAAGAACCTCTGTTCATTATGATTTGAGTTGAGTACTTCGCCGTCTAGCCCATTTCATTACGTATGAGAGTCTATGCCGAGTCAAAATCTAAAGCAACAGCAAATGGAAAAAGCAAAGTAATTTACATATTTTCATATTTTTGAGACGACAGTAACATGTTATGAAAAATAATTGTAAATAGAACAGTGTATATGACTAGAAGCTGTACTAGCGTATCCCAATAATATGCGTCTTTGCTTTTGTCTATCTCTATGTCTATAAACATTTATTGAAGCGATAATTGTTAGAAATTAATAGAATTTTCAAGTATTCAACGAACGTCACACGAAAGTAATAAATGAAATATTTGTTCAGGTAAAATGCTGCATATTCCATCAAGGTATTCTAAATCATATCCAAGTGAAGATATCTATCTAAAAGGAAAATGCAGAATGTGATCTATACAAGTAATTTTTAATTTTTCTCGCATGCACTATTTCTCCAAATGTCACGAATCAAGTTAGTACAAGTGTACGAAGCATGATTTATGCTAACCATCATCTACTTTGCCGCCTAGATTCGTCTTAGACAAAGATCACAATGGAGTGTCCTTTGGCAAGACACATATCCAAGCCAAGTACTGTTTGGCCATGCAGGGAACATGTACTATAATACTCAAAGATAGGTGCCGTACATTAATAGAAAGAAGAACAGATATCGATATAAAATATTCATCCAATCTGCTTTCCGTTATCCGGTTTTTACACGAACTGACGGTTAACGTTGAGACGGGCCGCTAGCTTTGCCTTATTCATACGAACAGGGGGGCCTTTCGGTACATTTCATTTCTTAATTGAGAGAATATTAATTTTTTCCCTGATATTTTTTCCTTTCCCAGCGAAGCGGCGTTCGTTTTAAGCCTTCCGGTTTCGATCCTTTACATCTGATAGAGTAAAGGTGAATTTTGTCGTAGGTGATACTTAGAGAAAGAAAAGGAAAGAAAAAACCCTAAGGAGAACGTTTTTATCATCGAAACAACTGACCTTTAATGGAAGGTCGTTCAGATTTGACATACACCGGTGAAGATTGAAAAGCAAAAACGAGTTTTTACATGCAGTATTTATTTAAGTACATCCTTTATTGTGAAAAAACATGTAAAATAGTCTCAGATTAAAAGACATAGTAGAGAAGTCTACAAAAGGAATATATCTACGTAGTGTCTGTATTGCCATAAGATGGATGTAAATGCAGGTGTTGTGAAGTCAGTGTTCCCTTGGTGAGTGGTTCTGTCCCTCCCATCTTTACAAACTTGCATTGTCATAATACTTTACTCAATTGGTATTGCATCATCGTTGTTTGCCCGTACCATCATACATTTGACAAGTGACATGATCATATATTTCGAACATTAGATCAGAGTTTGGATTTGACTCAAGAGACTATAGTGCAAAGATGAAACAACATGTTCATCAAGTTTACATCCGTTACCAATCTCCTTCACTCTCTTATTAACTGTTTTCAATTATATGTAGAACGAAGAAGTAGTTAATACAAGGCCAAATATGTTCATATTTTAAAAACTCTTATAAAAACCGATTACATTTGAATTCTTATCAGTTTGACAAATTCTACGAAGGAAGCATTACCATTGAGAGTAAGATGTGATGCACAACAATTGATCCAACAATGCAAGGTGTAGCTTTGTAACGTTAATCATATAGTGGAGTCTCACACAACAATTGATCCAACAATGCAAGGTGTAGCTTTGTAACGTTAATCATATAGTGGAGTCTCACACAACAATTGATCCAACAATGCAAGGTGTCTCACTCTTAAACATGTAAAGAGAAAAGTAAACATACAGACAGGAATTGGATGACTTTTGTTTCTTTCGTTTCTATCCTATTATGATAAAAAGCTTCTACTGTGTATAGGTTATGCCATTAACACGCTCCGTTGCCATTAGCTAAGCAGACAGGCATGTTCTGTGAATATATTTGATCGTGAGGCAAGAGATAGTTTAAATGAAGCTGCTGAGAGTGGATTTTGACCTTACATTGAAATGTTTCTGTCCAAAGTAATTGGTTTGATCATATGCCGTGATAAATATAAAAGGAACGTCTCAGTGATCTAGTGTGACAGAATCAGCAGTCAACAACAAAATATGCAAAATAAGAATACATGTGTATGCTTTTGGAAAGAAACCATTGCGATTTAAGGATACGTTGCTCAATGTGGGCAATTTTTCTATCCTTTTGTCGTATTTTTAAGTTATTATTCACGGAAAAGAACATTTGAAAGTCAAAACAGAATGCCATTGAAACAATACAGTGTTTCTCCAGCTGTTAGATATACAATAAAAAGACTTTATTTGGTGGAAGATTATTTCAGGAAGAGTCAATAAACTAATTTAACTGTGGACAGTGTAAATGCTGGAGATTTGAAAGCCCTCCCAAGGCTTTTGGATCAAAACACAAAAACACGATACACAGTTAATACAAACTTTGTTTAGAAGTAATCCTGCTTCTGATAGCTATTTACAAATGCGTATTATACAGAAGTTAAACTGTTGTACAGTTTTCGGTTTTGATAAAAAAGCAAGCTTTAACTTCAACATATCATCACATATGTGAACAAGCAGAATTAAAGCCGTTTGAGGCAGAAGAGTTACATTGAGGAATGATGGAGTAAAGGGTTAATCCGTCACGGTGGGTGACAGGCGGGGATGGAGGAAAGTTATTAAAAAACACTGAATTAATAAACACAGTCGACTGACTTAACACTGTGCGTAATACGGGGATTTGAGTACAATAATGTTTGTCGACCTTTGTCTAATGGCGCTGGCGATGGGAAATTGAATAGGTTTCGACGTGTACTGATTGATTCTGCTAGACGCTGGAAAGTCATTGCGGACTGAGTACTCATCACATGCTATTCGTGGTTTGGCTGTACCTGGTTTATATGTAAAGTGCGCCTTTTAAGCGTGTCTTCCCAAACTCTTCAAAGTAATTTAACCAATACCACGCTGAATCGATCACTGACACCACAAGATTTTCATCCGAATTTTGATGAAAGTCAAATGATGTCTTTTTTTCAAGTTTTTACGGGATACTGTAGATATTTTATCAATAATGGCTTTTTGCGTTGATAACTAACCAGTTAGATTGAATTTGATTTTTCTCTTTCTTTACAAATGAAATTCAAATTTTATTTTGTGTGTGTCACCGCCATCTTGTAACGACATTTTCGTTTCTCAGCAAATGGTCTTGTAGTCCGAAAAATCCAAAGGTTGATATTTCATACATTTACAGCTTGGATCATCCAATGGTCATGCGGTATTTGTGGTGGCAGTGATCAATCCCATAAAGGGAGATCACTGTGATGGGTTTGGTGTCTTCAATCATAAATAATGTGAAGTGGAAGGTTGTTCAGTGCGTCGATTTTTCGATGTTCCCCTCATACGTGTTGATTATTTTCCCGTTTTACGCATCTTCACGTGAAGCCAGTACTTGCTTTACGTAAACAAAATGCCCCCACGAAGCTTTAACCTAAAACTAATGGTTTACTGGTAGGCTGTGTTACTAGTTTAGTGCTTTGCTTTCCACGTCATGTGGGAAAGATATATAACCAATCTTTTACAGAAATGATGCTTTTTCTATATATTTTTTTATACATCACTACTTATTGAATTTGTCGAAATCCATTATGTCAGCAATTAACAGCTTCTAACGATAACTATCTCAAGTTTGTTGTTATTGTTTTTCAATGGAAAGTAACCGTTGTAGCTATAATGGCTGAAATGCGGTCGTCTTTATCTTTTAGACTAATTATTTGTTGACGCCTATGACAAGTGCCTTACATTTGGTTCCATACAGTTTGCTTTGCATGGTTTGTCGTATAGCTAATATTAAACAACTCGACGCGAAAATCATATCATGCTGTGAGTAACACCCAAAGTTAGGAACTGTTTACCCCAAAGGGACATGCCTTATACAAGCATCCAGTACACGATAAATATATCATATTCGAACTTACAATGGTGAACTTCAATACAGATTGGTAGATAGAAATATCGATGTGCTATCAAGAATTGCATTATCGATTTGGCCCTATGGACATATTAAAGGATGTATGTGTGACTATTTGGACAATTTAGACATAACAATGTCCCCCAAAGAAAAAGGGATTAATCTTAAACAGTATATCATTGAATCATCAGTACGTGCTTTTTAGAAAATCAGCAGCAGACAAATAGATTATATACAAATATTATAATGATTATCTATAGCCAGGTATGATTTATTGTAATTCATCACTCCATTAGTTAATGGTCGTAGCGGCTGTGTTTTTATACGTCTTGATCCTATGTCCATGTATATAACTGGATTGATAGATACAATGTGTCTACTACGTGTAAAAACACCATTCTAGACAGACTTGTCAATACCTTACCGGCCCACCCGGGACATACTTTGTACACAGATATTCAACTATACGCGTCACTTTAACCCTTTACCAAACGTCAAATTTCTGACTGTCCCAAATTGAAAGAATTTGAAGACGACATTTCAAAATATGACGAAATCAAAAATAATCTTCTGATAGGATAGAAAAAAAGTATTCGAAAAGGAGAAATTGCTCGTTAAGAGAAATTTCTCTTTTTCCAACAGTGTTATCCAGAGTCGTCTGCAACAAACTGGTCAATTGTCGTGAGTGTTTGGTGATGGGTTAATCAATAAACAACGGTCAGCCTTGACTGTTAACGACCAATAACCACTCCAATGTTCATCACAACTCGTAAAAATGACCACCGTATCGCAACCTAAATCAGAAAATGACCGGAAATGTACAGGTGTCAGTGGTACAAATGACCATTATTTAATTAGTCTTTAATTATTCATATTAACCCATTAAAATGCCCAATGTCCGTAGTATAACCGTTTGTCATCACGAAATCATTATTGACTGGAGACTGGCGATGGGGATTGTTTACGTAGGGTGCAGTATAATATTATAGTAAATATTTACTTCCGTGAAGTATAAACTTTAGTTTGCACTAAACATTTAGTTTGTGAAAAAGAGAATATGATGGGATATATTAGCACTGTTTCAATTTCAAACAAGTCAATCAAAACCCAAGAAGTATCTTACCTATTAAACTATATACTCTTGTTTATTCCCATTCTAATCCGGTCTTTCAATTAATATACTTGATCAGTTGTGACAAAACAAGGCTGGATAGTGTTGGTGTTGGAAAGTCTAATCAAACACAAACAAGTACATAAGTCTACGTTATGTCTTCCCAGAATTCCATGAAGAATATGCTTCATGAAGTTCATTTACGACAATATCTAGTTCCTGCATAATCCCGAATTTGCTAGCGAAGTAGTATGGTTTGTTTGTCTGTTAATGTAATTAAAACAAAATGTTGTCAGTTATCTTTGTCTTTACTGTTCTGTTTTCTTTGTTTTAGCTTTGTTTTAATGATGGTATAATCATATTGATCTGGATGCAATGTGTTTATGTGTAAATGAGAACTAAAATATATCACTCATCGATGACGCTGTCTAGAGAGATATTTCAAGTATTACATGATAATATATATTTCAATTCTTGCAATGCTTACCATCAACAGTAAATTTAAACGAAAATGATTCAGGATCTAAAATTTGATCCGATACTTTTGTCGACCAATAAACCAATGAATAATTATGGAAGTCCGGGTCAGTCCGCAAGATATCTGATTAATTCTTCAATCATCGAAGCCGACTTAGAAACCGGAAGTTAAAGATGGATCGTTTATGTCGGGGTCCATTTCCATTTCCGGTGACAGAATATGTTCTCCTTTTGAAGATCCGAACCGAGTGTTGTGATTAGTGGGGAATTAAACTCAGCTGTGATAATTGACTAGCAGCCCCAGTCATATGTAGGATTGATTAGAAAGTCCGCAATTGAATCGAGTACAGTTACATCAAACCTGCTGGGCGCGCTCGATTCGCTTGGAAGGGATTTCCTGGCTGGGTACGGACTACGGTTCCAATATGCCAGTTTGCAGAACGCAGGATACAGGTAGCGGATTAATATCCTTGCACCTAGTGTTCGCCATTGTAATGGGCAACACGAACTCTTCGAGAGGCAGATAACCGATTCTCATTCAAGGCTTGACCATTCGGTGTTTAAATAACAATATTCCATTTGTTAAATGTTTCTCTTTTTTCCAACACAAATGATTTAACATAAGCGAGTTTTGCATTCGTTCATTCATTCATCTTTAAACAGAATTTAGAAACATCAAATGTCCTGTCTAGTATGTGATAGTGTTTATGATGACCACGTCAATAAAACTAGAACAGTGGTAAATCTGTCAGGACCCCCAAACATATTGTCATTTTGATAGAGTGTTCCTATCTCTATGTTTGTGATATAAACAAAGGGAGCAACTCATCTTTAACCAGGAATATGATGAAGAGGGCTTGAGAAATTACTATGACAAAATGATAGCTTATGTTTTTTTTCTAATGTCATAATGATTTTCATACAAATGTCACAAACATAATGTTAAGTTCCATGCTATTGACATTAAGCATTTTGTTCCTTTCGAATCAGACCAGTTGCAAACCAGCATTCAAGGGAATAATCTCATACAATTGATTCATGAAGGAAATTGAAATACAAAGAATAAGACATGGGGTATGCGCTCGCATTCGAAGCCATGGGAAAAATAAAATATGTATTTATTTTCATATTAGTTGATGAATAAATTATCCGCAGGTATGCAAATCAGATGAATGCGCAATTTGCATGACATTTAATGTCTGTTGTGCTCTATGTGCATCTGCCCAATGTTTTAGCGTGGTGGAAGCACCCGTGTGAAATGAAATGATTTAAAGGCCGCTGTGAGGGGTTAGGCTATAAAGGACACCGTTGTTAGCATCCTTTTATCCTTGGGAATCGCAAGAGGTGAAACCATTTCTGACGTGGAATTTAGAAATGGTAGATTTTTTTTTTCTTTTCTTATTTATCATAATGTTAATCCCTCTCTAAGATTGAAGCACGATCAGTGGAAACCTTATGCAATTTGTCGGAGTAAGCAGCAGGCAGTCGCCTTTTGTCACGATGACTTCTTTTATATTCCTATTTTCTTCCCTTGTATAATTTTATATATGATATTTAACCCCGCAAAGGTAAATAATGAACGAAAACTTAATTTTCATCTTAAAACCTTACGATTGGTAATGCAATTACAAGAAGGGTTGTGATATTGTAAAATGTTTTTTGAAAACCGACCCTTCCTGTCATGCGACCTGACCCCAGTTCGCCCCATGTTGACTGAGTAGAGATATTTTGCTATATCATACAACCAATAAGAATGCAAATTGCATTCTCATCATTATTCTAAAAAAATAAACACTATAAACGCTTTACACATACGAAACATAGGAACTTCTTTCACCAGGATCGTATTGGGGATATTTATATTTTATTGGGGATGAACATCGGACTACCAGGCAATTGTAGTACACGAAAGCCCCATGACGACACTAGTGTGACCCCAAAATGCTCGGCTAAAGACAATTTACACATACACGAACAAAATGTTTACGACTTAAGAGCCACATTCAATTGACAATACGACAACACAAGAACACAAACGCAGATCCAAAATTATTTATACAGGTACACGTATAGTATATTATGGATTTCGTAAGCATATGATATGCTTATAATTTAAATAGACGCTCTCTGACAAGTCTTGTTCCAAAATACATAACGACATCCATAATCAATCTCCAGTAAAATTGGACCATTAAACGTCTTATATTTTCTACATCCACTATTTTTGACAAATACAGTTTATATCTGAAAGCGATTGGCTTTACACCTATGGAAAAGGAAGAACATGTATATACTCTCTATCAAATCAGACAGTACAGGGTGCATTGCCAACACAGGCTGGGATTTCCGTGATTTGTACTTGTTTTTTCCCAAACCAAACTAGGGCTTCAAATTCAATTTATTGCGTTCAGGCAAACATCAATGAACAAATTAAAGAAACGAATTCTTAAGTATCTCAACCTTAAAGTCTTATGACATCTTGAAGTAAAGGGCATCGGAAAATGGGAGTGATTGATTAAATGGTCATTATAGGACATTGAATTTGTTAATCATTCTGCCTGCGTTGGTCGATAATTGAAAGAAAAAGACTATGGACGTTCAAGAAACACTATTGCTGTAGAAATATAAATATGATCTAGGGTTCCTATACATATAGCATTCATGAACATAGCATGAACTGTTCTATGCCATTTTACTTCTGTGACAACGTTTCCTATTATTAAAAGCACGACGATACGGCACAAGTATTTTGCATTGGATATAAATTGTAAAAGGGTGCGTAAGGGAGATCTGTGTGTCATAGAATAATACGATGTCAGAATGCTTTTCAACCTTATTAAAGACTGTAAAGGTTGTTTCACTTGTTATGTGTTCTTCAAACGAGACATACCTAAACTGTCATACCTATATAAATATCAATGACCGCATTCTGTAATTCTGTAATTCGCATGAGTTTGAATTAACTTAAGAATAGAATGTACAACGGTAAGAAAGCTTCTATAACACTTTACTCGGCATTCTAATAATGTTCAACGAAGGAGGTATGGTAGTAAAACTGAATTCTGATTGGTCGTTATTCGGAAAGATAAAGAGCAGCCCAAATTTGATAAGAAACTTATCGACGTAGATAAACATTATTATCATCATAATTATACACCACTAACAATGCCAATACAAATTAATTACAAGCAATAATTAAAGATTTCTCGTTTCCATAGTGAAACGTTTCTAAATAAAAACCAGTAAATGCTTAAAATTTGCGTAAGTTGAAGACAACATCCCCCTTATTTCAATAACGGGCCAAGCAATATTGCATAGTAACACATCAGTGGAATCGCTTCCATTGACGAGTCACATGCAAATACAGAATTATGTTTTCATTTCAGATAGTATCCATGTTCATCAGTTTCGACTTGCGCAAATATCTTCCTTAAAACGGCAGACAGGGCCGCTTGTTTGTGACTTGGTGTTAAGACCTCTCCCATTTACCCACGTATGGGATCTTCACGTATTTGAAACATATCCAATTAAAAAGTGTGTGGCAATGAAACGCGAGTTTATCCCAAATTCACGATGGGTTAACGGACTTTGCTTTCTTTTCGCTCAATCATTCAATGCATCATTTCAAGTCAACGAAGTAAAAACTAATTTTCAAAATTCAATTTCAATAAGCCATGTGCGGTCTCATAAATACCCACTCCATTGCAAGCCAAACGTCGCTCTCGATTTTTACCCCTCATATACAGAGATATTTCAAACATCTGCAGCAACCCAAAGCAGATTTGTAAAAGAAATGAAAAGTTCTATTGCCTATTCATGTTATACATGTTTATCTATACTCGTATTTCGATATATTGTGTGTCTTTTTTATAACGTATTCATCTATTTTGTTGTGTTTGAAGATGCTGTATGTGCCTTCTATATATGTTTTCATTTTTAAGATATATTTTAGATTAAAATGATTATACTTCACATGCTGGGCAGAAGTTTACCCACTTCTTGCCTTATGGTGACGCTTAGGAAGTTTAAAGTAGATCAAATGATACCCATTTCCATGAAACCTAGTGTCTTTTAATTCCTGTAATTTCAATATAGAACAAAGTAATGCGACGGATAAGGACATTATATAACATAGGGCATACTATTTCAACACCGAATTGTATTTTGTTTTAAAAAGTAAAACGCATACCATGTGCTAGAAGAAATGATTGAATATTGTTTATGGTTTAATATCTGTTTTGACGACAAATACCGCACTTTCGGGGTGGAGCCATCTCTGCGTGTAGAGACATATTGTAAGACTTAATCGAATAACGTTTTCGACAGGATACCGAGCCAGCTAAAAATGCCCCATTAGAAACATTGATAACTCCCGTATTGAAAAGATATATTGAATGTCCCGAAAAAAGATATGTGAAAATGTGAGATATGTGAAATTATATGTAAGATGGATTTTCCGATCTATATCGTTTCTCCCCCTGTCTCTGACATTCTGCAATCAAATGATTTTGGTATTTATTCAATATCATCTTTAGCTATTTTTTGTGAATATATTACTTCTCGCACAGTTTATTTGTCAAACAGTATAGTATATTTTAGTGGCAGATCTTTTACAGTCGTGTTATTTATCTTTTATTTTTTTATTTCTGATCGAAGTTGGATAGCCAATGTCTAGTGACATGGTAATATTGCAGTCATCAAATAAAACTTTCTTCTTCAGAGAAGCTAGTTACAATCTACCTTATTAATTTGTTCATGGTAGTTTTACATCGCGTCAACATCAGTTCATGTATGTTGCAAAACCTGGTTGATCTTATAGATAGATAGATTTACTTCTATATTGAGAAAAAAGACAATAATGAACAACTCAACATCTAAAATGAGCAAAACATAGAATAAAACAATGAAATTTAAATGATTGTGTTATGAACCATTGCAGAAATTTAAATACATCAATATCAAGGATAACACACAAAAAGAAAATTTCTTTTATTGATGAAGGAATACCCCTACATGCCCTTGACTGCCATTAAGAGCTGGTCAAGCCATGAAGAATTGGGGAGAACCATCGTTTGTCATCATTATAATTCGTTTTACGACGTGGCTTAAATGAAGGAATGCAAAGAAATACTTAGATGCGCATAAACGAATGTCAATTTGGATTTTAGACGATCGTGTATTGATACTTTGATATACTTTTTGACAAAAATCATTAAGATAGTGTATTGTCTTGTATTACATGGTGTTGTTGCTATTCCTATCATTCGGGCAAGGCACACTTTTTAACCGAAAGAATGCTTTACAAATTTCTAAAAATAGATTTTTGTCTCGTCTGCCTTCGGAAACACTACACACCTACTTAATTTCTATGAGGAAAGATACTTAGAGTAGCAAACATGTTAGATCAAACGCCAGCCGCCAATTCACTTGGCGGCTAACCTGAATCTAGTCTGTTTGCATAAGCATGAAGTTAGTTCCAGCACTATAAGGGTTAAATGGGCAATGGGTTAATTCAGAATAAATGCCCTAGAAACAGTATTCAGGAAAAAAGGGAGCATACATATCATTTCATTGTCTCATGTAGCATTGGTGTTCCATCAGAAATGGTGCAATATGAGAAACCAGAATAATCAGGAGATTGGATACAAGGCATCAACCGAAATTGAATACATAAACCACTATCTAAATGTTGTTACTCGTTTGATGAATCATTTCGTTTGTTAGATTCCTTGGTCATTTTAATCTCGTCAACAATATTTTTGTCATGTTGCGATGCTTGTCTCATATTCGATACTCGAGAAGGAAGACAAACCACCTCAACAGTTAGAAACATCTGGTCAAGCCGGGAGGTACCATTGGCATCCCGTAAATCGGACAAGAGACTACCTCTGGTGAATATACGAATACAGTCACCGGGAGTTTAACCAATACATAAAGACGGCTGCATGACTGAGATTCACTCTCGATGACTGCCTCCTGGATACTACACCAGTACTCGCGCCGCTTCATTGGTTAGTCCCGGTAATTTTCACCTGAATTAGCAGGGATTCGAACCCGGGACCGTTGGTACAAGAGGTCAACGTCCTAACACTGCTCCACTGCTCAATTGATGCCCACTAAACCACTGTCGCCCATATTTCTCTAACCACTAGGTATGGGAGGCCCCAGATATTACCGAACGTCCGTGCCGATCTCATCCTTTGTAAGGGATACACCACAAACTCCTCACAATGATCGCCCTTTTTGGAATTGATCACTGTCACCACAAATTTCACATAACCATCTGCTTAAGAACGAAAATGGCGTTTAAAGATGGTGGTGACACCCAAATATGTCATCCATTTGTTCTTTAATTGGGAAGAAAATGAAATACTACTTTTTTTAACTGGTTCGAAATCAACCCAAGAAGACATCATCAATAACTTAACTACTAAATGCAGTTGAATAGGGAAAATTCATTTTAATTTCATCCAAATATAAGAAAAATATCTTGGTGACAGTGATTGATGCAGTGTAGCAAAAGGGGATTGCTGTAAAGTGTCTGGAGACGCCAATGACCTTGAATCCACAGTGAATACCCTAAATAAGAAAGTAGGTTTTCTATATGGTGAGGTTAAACATCCTTCTTCTCTTATTGTTCAATATACAGGTCTTTCACTCTAAGGACATTATCGTATGAATGTATACATTTTGGACGACATTGCTTCCGGAACAACCGAAACTTCCTCGCATTTAAAACACTTCCCGCATATCTGACTATTCGATTATACTGTGACAAGACGTTAATGGAAATATGGAAGCAATTAGTAAAACTGGAATCGCCCTGTATAATGGTTATACTATTTGAAGGGTTTTGCGGTATTTCTAATATAGCTCACGAAGTCTACAGAGGTGTCCGAAACGCATTTGGTCACTTTTAGGGTTTAGTGCTAGACTATAGTAAGTGCTTCATGTTTATGTAACACTTACTATAGTCTTGCACTGAGACCCCGACCTCTCCAAATATAGTTCGTGTTTGTAAGCCTGGAATACTCGGCGATCGTTATTCGGTTCTACCCCTAAAACGGTACAATACCGCAATATGGACATTATTGGCCCTCCCTAACACCACGATGATGTACATCACTGTGACGCATCAGTTGTGGAAGTAACAAGTGAGACAAACGAATAAGCTGCTTTTCGTGAGCAATCTATTAGTTTGTCGCATTTGTCTTACCCCAAATATTTTAAAAGAAATTTTCAATGTGCCAATTTGTGACATGTAGAAAATGACATTAACGGTATATCTAAGGATCTTAGGATGACACAAAGTCGCACATTTTATAGTTGGAGATCAATATGGCTCTCTCTGATAAATAATTCTTCCAAGTTTTCTTTCTTTCGCATTTCAAATTTCGAAAAGGAATAGGGTAATAACCACTGGAACGATTACTCTGCACATTATTCACAAACCGTTCGCTAAATCATTATGCAATTGAATGTCATAGGTAATTTAGATTCTATTCAGATAACGTTGAATTATGAATTTGGTTTGGACATGCAGAAATGGGCATCTATGGTTGCATATCAAGGCTTGTCTATTAGTATAAACTTTCGAAACGTTTTGTTTGTTATTGTGCCGCCCTTATTGAAATAACCAGCCAGTTTGGCTTATGAGACGTTTTTCACTGATTCTACCAAGTACCTCCAAATTTCTATCACTATGCCAGGCTCCAAGCGGATGTAAGTCGAAGGAGCAGACAAAATAAGGGAACGAAACTAATACAAACTCTTCCGATGAATTATTTGTTACCAGTTCCTGATTGGTTGGTAGTCATATTAAGGCGATTTGATTTGTTCCGTCTGGAAAGAAATTGAGATATGTCCCTTTTTTATAAAGGTAAACATATTTCTTCGACAAAAGACCAATCTTTTTATGCACATTAAACGTAATTAATAAAATTGTTCAACTTTTCACATTCATCTTGTCTTACAAACAACAGCGTAGCGGAGACTTACCATCGGGAGTATTTAACTAAGGAATATTGTATTACATAGCTTCCAAACTCTTCATGGTATACATAGGGGTTTTACATCGCATCAGTTGAATTTCAAATAAGTTGCAATGCCTGGTTCATAATGATAGAAATAGTACAGCCGGTCAAACCATGTAGAACCATCCGCATTTAAAAAAAACAGCCGGTGCTTCTTCTCATAACATTTTATGATCCGTCACCGGGATTTATACCAAAAAGCAAAAGGGACCGCGTGATTTCAATTTCTGTATTCTAACCACTGCCTATGAACACCTTCCCAATTCGGGTAAAATACTACTGCAGCATTCATTGCACGATCTGTATCGATCAAATGTTCTTGTGATCAAAGTTCCCCGTATAATTCATTTTATTAATTCATTTTTTACAGGTAAAACTTAAAAAAACGAATGTGGCAAAAAAGGATAATTGTTCATGACGAGTAATTTTGTATCTGCAGCTTGAGCCTTAAAAACTATTTGATAAAGATGAGAACTTGCTCGAAGCGAGCTAATTGTCCTTCCGTCACAGTGGTTTCTACCCAGCAGAATGTAGAAGAAAGAATCAAGCTCGCACGAAAACTCTGATGATACAATATTCTTGAAATCAGTGAACAACCAAACACTTTATGTTCCAAAGAGACATGCTGGTTATCAATTAACATCGATCAAAAAACCACAATCGTTTAAGATATGCATCAATCAAAACTGTTTACCCCATCCACATTTAAATATCAAGTCGAAGATCTACAGACTGTAGGTTGAGACTAATTGTGTTTGAATAACGTTTTGAGCATGCTCAATGTTAGATCCATCAGCGTCAAAATCAAATCGTGAGTCCAATAACTTGAAACACATTTGTATTATATGAAATAATCAAAGTCGAAATGAGTAAGACGATTATCTTACAGAGTCTGATGTAATATATGGCAAATACTCAAAATAAAAACTCGGACAGAAACAGTTTGAATCCCCTTTTTCTATGGGTTTGTGGGAAATTGTACGTCTCGAGAAATTATTAAATACGAGGCCACGGTTCACGCACGGTATCTCTATATATTAATATGCAATGCGACGGCTGAACAAAACGCCCTTTGCATGATTCAAACCGAGATAAATGCAGCCTTTAGCAGATTGATACTTCAGAACTCTCTTTACAAAAGGAGAAATTGCTCATTATGAGCAATTTCTTCTTTTGTAAAGATGTTCTTGAAATTTTATTATAAGAAAACAACTATGTATTATGGTTTGCTCGTATGCTAGTATGGTAGGAAAGGTTGGTCACTGTTGGCGATAATTAATGTGTCCGAAAACGTATAATAACAGATATGATGGAAAATGTTAATATCCGTTTATATTACTTGATATATGGTAAATTAATTCATATTTGACTGTTTTCATATTCTTCCCGATCTGGTAAAGACTTAGAGAATATCGGCGCTGTTCTGTATAGAAATGGTTAAGTACGATGGCTCTTTTCTAGCTTTTTTCCTTTTACGCGATGGTATATATCGAGTCAAAGACATAGTGTGAGATATTTTACAAAGTTGACAAATAGAATGTATGTGCTGCAATATAATTTGATACTTCCAAATAGCCCTTGTTTATTTTTCTTACAAGCGCTGATAAAAAATGTTTGAATATGGCGTAATCATAATATTTATAAAACCAATGTGTTGATTATAAGCTATGGTGTGAACATGCATATAAAGACAATGTATTTTGATCATACAAAGATATTTTGCCTATTAACATATAGTTGGAAGATAGAGCTGATAATCCAAATACATGTATATATGAGAGATTTGATTTGAATAATAAGTCGAATTGTTAATGGATTTGAACCAGAACTATGACTGGTCTTTTGAAAAGCACATTTTGAAATCATACGGACACAATTAAAAGCAAACACTCATTGTACAGTGAAGCCTCGTTTATCCGGACCCCGATTATCCGGATATCTCGCAATCCGAACGAAATTTTAAGGGAAAGGAATTATTGGACCAGTTTGTTGCAGACGACTTTTGAAAACATTGTGGGAAAGGAGAAATTGCTCGTAACGAGCAATTTCTCCTTTTCCCTCAATGTTTTCTGCCATATCAGAAGATTATTTTTGAATTTCATTACATCTTGAAATGTCGTCTGCAAAGTCTTTCAATTTGGGACGGTCGACAATTTGGCGTTTGCTAAAGCGTCATAAGTATACACGTGCATACAGACTTTTTATGTCTTAATGTGTATAAGAACATGCTCTGCTTCATTAATCCGGATGATTCGGTCATCCGGACATTTTGTTGGGAACGGACGTGTTCGAATTAACGAGAAATCACTGTAAATGTGGCTTTTTATTTAGAAATACGATACGTATAGTATATTCTCTTCGAAGTAAAGAGATTTTACGGTATAAGGATATTTCTTCGTCTTGTATACGCTTATACATACGTCTATGAATTTGTGCGACGGAATACTGGTTATTTAGTACTAAATCAAAGCATTCAACTATAGGTGTACGCTTTTGACGTACTCATACGTACGAAACCAATACTACAAATGCAAGAATAGATATAGGAATAGGGACAAATGAAAATATAACTAAACTAAAACATTGATATTGATATAGCGTGAAAGATAATGATTAACCATTGGAAAAGTCTCTCAATCGCACAGTATCACAGTAATTGGTAAGCCCCTAAATATATCTACAAAACTATTCAAAAGCAATGCAAAGAATATTAAAATGGTTGAGTTCATAGTATGTCCTACCTCAATACATAAGTTAGTCGATTTGTGTGCTTGTGCCATTCGGTAGCAACAAGCCTCCATTTTATGTAGTAAGGGAAGCAACTCCATCATGTTTGTAGATCATAAGTTAGGTAGTTGTTATTCCCCTCGATACGCGTCCGGTATTCATTAACCGTTGAATTGGAAGCTCTCGCTTAAAACGAAAGCTTTCAAAGTCTAAATTGCATTTCAAATCGGAATTAGCTCAACACAAAGGTCAAATTGCTATAACAACGCTGTATTTATAGCAAACATTTATAGATAGTTACACAAATGGCCCTAGTTATTATACTATTAAATTTTCTAAGATCTTCATGTATTAAACATTCTGAGTTTACCAATTCAGATATATGTATATATAGAATTGCAAATGTCAAGGAAAGGGCTGCTTTTTTGTAGAAATTTTCAAAACGTATTTGTCGAAAGGTTGTTGAAATACTGCTTAAATGTACTTGATTACACATGTGATGAAATTTTGAGGTTAAAACGTTTTTGCTTTAAAACTGTTCACTAGCTGTAGTTTATTATACTCAATGGAAGTATAATTATATATCACAATTGGAAGTAATTGCAAGCAAAGTTAGCTTGTATCTAAGTTATACTGGCCATATATAGTGAATTGATATGCATCTTTATCCATACCCGTTGCAACGGTTTTGATATTTAGGCAATATAGACTGTACGTGCTTATATATAATCACGCTTCCTGAATTGTTTATCCTTTCAATAATTACGTTTAATTGTATTTCAACAATACAAGCACTGTTGTAATTCAGTGCCATATGCTTTTTACTTTCATTTGATATGTTCTGTAAACGAGCAACTTTTAATAAACGCTCTGATAAACGCTTTATCTATATGTATGTGTCTGTATGTATATAAAAACGGACTGGTGTGTTTGTTCGGTCACACATGTTCTATCCCAGAAAAGTTTATACAAAGATAGAATGTATTTTCAAAACTGAGGTTATTGGTACGCAACAAAGCTAAGAAATGTGATAGTGATAATACCAAACTAATTAAGCTCTTTGTTGGCGGCCATATCATAGAACTAACATCACAATAATTCCGACACAGCCTGGATACATACATGTATATTCCATATCATAGAGCTAACATCACAATAATTCCGACACAGCCTGGATACATACATGTATAGTCCATATTATACAAGTGAGTACAGAAATTAAGTTATTGTTACATTCATCGTCAACCTTGTACTGTACATGCTTCAGTGGAAATAAAAATGTCTTCTTCTTGATATAACGATTCGAATTCGGGTCTTTCCACAATGTATCATCGATATGCTCTATATAACAATCTTGGGACGATTCTTAAGAGAACACACACTAAAGGGTTTTTGAAAATATATTTACCAAGTATGGTTAAACTTTTATTTTGAGCTAAGACATTCATCAATTTAATTCAACGATCATCTTAGATTTATTTAGAAGTATTTTGCTTGTCCGACCTTTGTTTCCATTATGTGTACAATCATTTCTAAACTGAAAGCTTTCTTATCTATACAATTGGTCCAGTTGCAATGCATGTGTTAAGTAAAAAGGTAGATCAGGAGGGCACTACTTTACTGAAATGTTTTCGTTGAAACGTAAACCCATCGACATATCGTCCCAATTACCAAAACATCGGGAAAATGTACCTATGAAAGATAACTCTTCAAACCATGTATACAGTTATTGATAATAACTTTTGGATTAACTCCCTTGCATTGCACACCAGCTTAGATCGAATACAATAAACAGATGACAGTATAGCTCACCATGACAAAATGCTTAAAAAATCAAATGTTATTTAATTAAATATTCTTAAATAAGCAATGTTACAACTGAGCATGTCTTTTTCAAAATGTAGTTTCTGACCTGACTCTCACAGAGATTTGTGCTTTGTGAGCAATAAGCGTTGAAGTTTTGAAAGTTAAGCGGTCTTCAAAATCTGCGATTTGAATGTTCTTTATCTTTTCTGTACATTTATGAGCAGGATTGGGAAGCTGTCAATAACATAGTTTTAAGTAGCTTATGAAGTATATCTTGCTATTTTTACGGTAGAAGACAATTTAGCATAGAAACTTAAAATCTCAACTCTGAGAGTTTCTTTAAGTCATCATGATTCTTTGTAAAATCAATAAGTGTTCGCGACATTCTATTCTATAATAACAGTATCTGCACTTTCCTCGACCCTGATATTTAACAAATGGTTGTACTTACAATACCACGTTTACATAAATGATTTATCGTCTTCATAATTGAAAGCTTGTCTATGTAACCGTACCAAATTAACCACTGTGTAAAGCGCATTTCTTTTGCAGGTGACGCTATATTAATAAATCATAAATTTATTTTGCGAAGTCCATACGGTTTTTGATGTACCTGCGAGTTATCTGATACATGGCAATTTCTAACATATCCATGCACTTATTCTGAATTAAGGAAAGAAATATATGACCTTAAGCATCAATCAAATACAAATAGAAATACAAAAGTGTATTTGAAGTAAATAAGCCCCCAGCCCACAATACACTTATACAAAATCATTAATATTGTTAAAGTAAGTTTGATGTGCAGTTCATTCTCATACTGCTTCTCAAAGATGAGATAAACTGAAAGCTTTTGCTGACTTGTTATATCATTTGTCCAGTGGTGTTCTTGGATTCCCAGATACAGGGGATGGGAAGTGAATTACAATTAGGACATTGTGTCGTCCAAAACGTTATGTGTTTTGTAATACAAGTTTAGAAAGACATTTTGTTGAAATAACATGGAATCATAGGATACCAAATATGAATGACGAATATCCACCTGTGAAAATATTTGTTTGGTTAGTTATTGATGCTTTTAATCATCCAATATTAGACTTAAACGTTTATTTAAAGCAAATAGGCCACCGGCCTACAATACAATTATACCAAATCAATAATGGTATAAAAGTAAGTTTTATGTGCATTTCATATTGCTTATTAAAGATGAATTACATGAGGGTTTTATTTATAATAAATCGGTTTTCATTTTTGCCTGGTAGGATAATCTGTATACCATGACTGGAGATAAGTTGTTCTGATTTCATTTAAGTTTTCACATGTAAGATATTCATGAAATTTGTCCTCAATCTCTGTGATATCTTTATTCAATATGCAGTATAGGAAAACGGTATATTCCCTCTGAGTTTTAAACTGCAGTCCTATTTCAAGGTTAGATATGTGGTTCGAGCATCTTGACCTTGCCAAAGATCAGTTATATAAAACCTGAGGTCAAGTTTGATGTATCTCTCTGTGTTTAGTTTTAAAATTACAATAAAAACTAAATCTAGACGAGTTTTCTAAATCGTTATACCGTATCCGGCAGTGACAATCATATGTTTGAATGACTTTGGTTTAATCTAAAACAAATCCACAATTGTTCCTTACTTGGACTATAGTGGTCCCATTTTCTCTAAAACAGATACATGATGCAAGATCGAATGGACAATGTCACTCTTTCAACAGAAAAGCGATCTTTATTTTATGTATAGTTTTGCAGCAATTCGAATACATATATATGCCACGCACAGTGCCTCCAGTGCTTTGATTTTGTATTGTAGGTTTTAGTCCGCGGAGAACTATTTTCAGCCGCCATATTTCCCAGTAATTCACAGACATGTAGATAAATCTCTGACATGGGTTATATGCAATTGCTTTCATTCTTTTCAAAAGGCCAAAGAATGGAGCGGTATTGTGTTGATATGCATGCATTGTGTGGCTACTTGGAGCAGATGGAAATTAGCATTCATAAACAAGAATAGAAATCTATACAAGTTGGCTTGCCAGCGCATATGGAACATGTCAGTCGTATTTAACCCTTAGATAGTGGGTAATTTTCTAGAAATAGATTTTTATGTCGTCTGCTTTCCAAAATTTTAAAAATCTGCTTAATTTTGATGAGGAAAAATGCTAGTTATAGCAAAAAGGTTAGATCACAGGCCAACCGCCAATGTACTTGGCGGCTGGCCTGGATCTAACCTGTTTGCATAGGCATAAAGTCGGTTCCGGCACTATAAGGGTTAAAGCCTGTCCTTTATACAGCCATTTTCGATGTCTTTTTACAAAGTTGAAATATATGTTTCTCGAAAGGAATTTGTCAAAATCGCAAAAAAAAGGAAAAACATCGGTCAACTTTTGTGAACAAAGTTAAATGTTCAGTGTCAAATTTGATGCATCTTTATTTCTAGATAAACTTCGGTCAAACAACGTTTACGTGTTGCGGTGACTGGCCGGCGCGCCGTTTGAATTCGTTTCATTTTTACAAATTCTATTTGATTTCAGAAGCTGATTAATATTTAGGCATTTAAGAAGAACGTATACAGTACATTGGTCGATCATATGTATCCTCTTGATTCTGAGGGTACGGGGACGCAGATACAAGCATCTGTGTGAGCCTCCAAACCACGATGGTCATGACAAAATCACATCTTCCTTATTATATACCATACTGTTCGATTGACCATCTTCTTGTAAAACAATAAATATAAATCCTACAAATTAATATGGATATGGAGAAACGAGGGATTAGTACTTGATTATTGGTTACTCTGGTTAAAATGGGCTTTTGTATAACGCAATATTTTCTTATTGGTTGTATAATTATGTATGTTTAGGTTAAGTTTTGCAATACTACGTTAGTTATGTTTTGATGTCGTAATGATAGAGGAAGACCCCAATTCTGACTGTACATAAGAGCTGGTCAACACGGGTAGAACCATTGGTACTCTCAAACTCAGTTAGGAGACGGGTTTCGAAGAAATTCCAAATTCTGTCTCTGGGATCTGGCCCTGTGGAAAGAGAGGTCATGCGATATTCAAATTATGTACTCTTACCACCACGCCATGTGTGGTCTCCTTTTGAACAGACGTTCTGTTGCACTCAGTACGGCAATTTTCTTGTGTAATAGATTGATAGGGGCCTCCGTGGCCTAGTGGTTAGAGTACAGAACTTGAAATCACATGGCCCCTCTCCTAGTGGAAACAAATCCTGAGAGGGATATGGATCGTCATGAGAGGCAGTCTCCCGACTGACTTACGGAATGCCGATGGCTCTACCGGCCTTGAACAGCCCTTATGGGCAGTTGAGTATGGGGTCTTCCTCCATCATTAATAGTCGGGCATCGCTACATAACTGAAATAATGTTGGTGATGTAAAGTCCATATAAAAATAGATTGATATGATTTTATTGCTATTTATTTTTTTTTCTCACGGAGAAGTGTTTAAAATTCAAAGTTTAATTGCCGATATTTCTGTTTCCATGGCTAAATATTTTTTTTCGCATAGGAAAGCGGACAGCGGTTTCGAATGAATTCTGTGCAGTTTTGACGAGCAAACACCAAAAATATAGAAATATGCTCTGACCTTTGCACTATGTTTCATTCGTTGGTTATGCGACAATTCATGGCCTAATGCGTTCAAAAAGAAATGGAGCTTTTAATTGACTTGCGTCCTGTATAAAGATCGGTATAGCCTAATTAATAGTTCCCATATTGTTTAAGAGGACCCACCTAAAGCAAGAGTGACGGAGCGTTTGCTTAAAGGTTGGCCAAGATGAATGGAAAGGACGTTCGTTTATCCATTCCTTTCTCAAAAACCTTTGTCTTATCAGTAATCACTGATGTTTATGTTTCAGTCTGGCATGGAATAACGATTGCCCTTGAAGACTAACCTGGTTGTTCATGACAGTCGTATCCACATGGCTCTTTTCTGGCTGAAATGGGCTAATACTGTATGGGCAAGCCTATCTTATTTATATGAGTTTTTACATTGCGTAAACATTATTTCAGTTATGTAGCGATGCCCGACTCTTATTGATGGAGGAAGATCCCATACTCAACTGCCAATAAGGGTTTCTTAAACCTTTCATGAAAGCCCATATCCGTCAGAGGGATTTGAACCCAATCTAATCACTAGCCCATTGAGTCCCCCAGAAAGCTTTACTGGATAACACATAATTACACATCACTCTACAGTATGATAGCTATAAAGCAATGGTCAGTGTCTTTTACCCTAGTAGTCCAATACTGCCTCTTCAGGGGTATGTCTCACAGACATTTGTTACTTTACGTTTACAAACATCGTCCTAACTTTTGAGTCTCAAAAGTCACTTCGTAATTGTGAACAAAAAGGAAAGACGTGTTTAAAAGTATAATGGAGATTCCACAGGTAAGAATCCATTGCGTTCACGATTTACGTGTAAAGTCACGCAAGTATTGTCCTTAAGTCGTATATTAAAACGATAGCCTGATCAGAAGCGAGTGGGGCGTCAACTATAGACCGATTAATGTTGAAACAAAATGTGTTTAGATAGAATTGCAATTTCACGTGTCGTTGTATTGGGTCGATTCTTTAACCATACGCATGGAACTTCTTTTTGTTACCTCGAAAGCTTTAAGTTTAAGTTTGACCTCGCATCAACCATATTTCAGCTTTATAACAAAGTACGGCACATCTTAGACAAAGAATGATACCCTTATTACTTTACTCCCACACAAGAGCTGGTCACGACGGATTAAACCATCGTCATGATGTTCGTCAGTTAGTGTGCAATCTCCCATGCAGAGAGATTCATTCTGATTTCTACCTCATTACTCTAATGATTCGGCTACAGAGGTTCCCTTTAAGAAGGTAACCTGACTCAATTTGACGTTTTGCTAGTATGCAATAACATTCATATCCATACATATCGTGGGCACATTTTGTGAGACTTTCTATACGTTTGTTTTTAAAAATGTTTAAACCAGTAAGTAGGTTCAAACTACTCGAATATGACCATCTCGTGTGGTCTGTGTTTTACGATAATTCTCAATTTTATGACCTCAGGTTTTCACTTTCGTAAGCAGACATGTGTCTATCGTCCTTTAAATAAGATTATCTTCAAATACGAAGACGAGATGTTTCGTGTAACGAAAGAATCGAGAAGCTTTATAGTGGCTTATTCTCCTTTTTTTAAGTCAAATTAAAATGTCGTTGAAAAACGTTTTTTTTATCTTGTTGTTAAACATAACATTCAAAATAACTATTGAAAGCATGATATATAGATAAATGTACCTCTTAAGAGCATACCTAGACCAGGAAGCGTCAATTTATCTTAGTACATGTATGTACAGTTTATATGCTGCAGATCTCAAACGCGATGATAAGGTTTTTTTTAAAAATACATGGGGATACACTGTATACAAACTTAAAAGAAATGAAACGATCTACTTTTGGTTCCAGTGACTATTAATAAGTAGGTATCATTGCACAGTATTAATGTTCTGCAGTTTTGAAAAAAATCATTTTTAGCTTCAAAATTTGTCATTATCTGTGAACAAGAACCTTTGAAGTGAGTAACGTATTGAAGTTGAGGACATTCTCGGATTCTGATGTAGGTTATATCGGGAAAAAACCCACAAAATCAGATAGGGGTAACCATCTAAACGTCTTCGCTGCTTGCGTCTAGAAGATAGATAAGCATAAAACAGCTAAAGACATTCGTTATCTAGAGGACATATCTAAACGTATATAGGGAGAATAAAAATTGATTTGAAATTGTATTAGAAACTTAAACACATACCATTTACGTTTTTCCATAATGCCATTCCAGCATGCCACATTTGGATATGATTCATCGAATGAGTGTTAGAAATGTATAAATTTTGCCTCATTTAACGGTTATTCACGAAATTATACATCCAATAAAGACACGTGTAAAGGAACGAATCGTTTGATGTAATCACACTTCATATATTTCCAACAGAAAATAACTATTTATAGGAATAACACTACATTACCACTCTAAGGGTAAAATCCCCACAGAACCAGAGCTTTTCTTTGCATCCACAATTTCAAAACTTCTACGATGTACTCCTTTTTTATCGTGACTCATTCGGAGTGTCTCGGCGTGCCGATTCTAATGAGTACCGACAATATTGGCTTAGGAAAATAAGTAAAAAAAGTAAGCAAATTATCTACATCTCTTTTTTCGACCTCAATACAACAGCATCAACGTAATTCAGTTTACGTTAAACATGTACACATAAATTGTGTCACCGCGCAACCACGTGCAGTAGAATATCGATAGTTTTCCACAAAGATAAAAGTTCACATAACTCACATATCAACTGAATCTTAAATTCCTTCTCAAAGCGTTTAAGAAACTGAAATGTTTAACAAACGAGAATGTAACCACAGACACCATGTCCGACTCAGACAAAGTCCGTTCAGACTATTGCCAAAGGACGGGACCAGTGTGGCCAAAAAGACATATGGCAGTGTGTTTCAAACCATTTGTGCTGGCTTGAAAGGGGTTCAGTATCTCTATTCAGCGGCCTTTTCAATGCGATTTGTATGGGCCTCATTCACTCTGGCTCCATTCTCTTGGCCGCGATTGCTGGCCTGTTGTATTTCAGCGAAAGGAGGGGGACTTCCAATACTATATGCTGTCAGGCGGGTTTTGTTAGAGGATCTTTTCTCTCTGCTTACAATGACGAGACCCGCAAAATAAACGCGTTTGTAATTGGTCCATGGTCCGGTGCTATGGTTTGGGACATAATTCTGGATATAAAGCATTGTGTCAAGATGCATCGCAGGCCCGAAGACTAATTTTGCAATTGGTGGATGCAATCAAAAGTAACATTCTTCAGCACACAACTTAAATCAACCCAGTTTATACATAATACACGTTGTTTTTGGAATTCCAGATCCATGCGGATTTCGTATCAGGTATCGATTCCGAAATCTGAGTTCACATTTTCATTTTCGACAGTACTGTACATTCTCGGTTAAACAGGGAAACGCCTTTCAATTCAAGTCAGGATTGTTCTATGGTTTGACCGCCTTTTGTCGGAAATAATAAGTGACAGTTTGTAAAACCCTTAACTCTTTCCTTTGTCATTCCATTTAGTCGACTTAAAATACTTTAACCAAGAGACAGTTATTTTTTTTTTTTTGTAATTTTGTGAATTGCTTATAGGGATAAAAATAGGTCTGTGTATATGTATTTGCTTAGTCTAATGACGACATTTGACGCAACACATTGTTGGCTTTTTCCTTTTACTCAGTGTCGACAATCATACTTTAAAGAGGGTATACATAAATAAACTCTGAAAGAGAAACGATCGTTGATATTAGAGTTGTCTTAAAGTATGTTTGTTATTAGATAGGGGTTTAAACTGCATCAACAGTATTTCAGTCATATTTCTAGTTCCGACTTATCATAAAAACAAAGAAGACTGCCTTACTCTCTTAGAAAAACGCGAAGGGAAGCTTTTTGATTGGTCCCGTCACTTTTCCCTCAGAGAGGCCCGAAGGCCCGGAGGTTCTCCGACTTCAAATTCCAACGGTCCGGCTTGTTGCATGGACGTTTCCTTTGGCAGACACTTCATAATCTAGCACTGATGAATCCAAGAAAAACTGTTATATAACTGAAATACTAAGCTATGTTGAAGTAGAATACCCATAATTCGCCATTATGAAACTAATTCTTTCGTCGGATTACTTGGGTCGTTCTCGGTATTCATCGGTAAAGGTCGGAACTATTCGGTGTAGAGACATCCGCGCAAACGCTCTGTGCCCTTGTTCTCGAAATAAAGGAGTATGTATTTCAAACTAAAACCTTTATTTAAACTTACGTATGGTTATCGTACTTGGCTAAGTAAAAAGGATATTGGGTGCTCTTGACGTCGCTTCTTTTAGCATTCAGCCCGTTAATTGTGATAGCATTTACCAATCTGAACACATCGGGTTTATCCAATGAAAACACGTGTATTTCACAACTCACGGAAATAACCGAGTAGTTCCGATTGAGCATTTACGTTTAAAGATTGAGTGGGAGTTCATGTGTAGATCACCACTAAACCTTGATACTGTTGCTTTTGCTCAACGTTGAGCAGTACTTTCAGTTTATGGCAGATTTCGCAATTAAGTTCGTTTCGAGAACACGAGCCTTGAACTTAAAAACAGTTCGAAAAGACTGCTAACTTTTTAAACTTAAAATGAAAGTATGTACCATTAACTTTTTGTAATAACTGTATAATTCTCGAACATGGCCAAAGACTCGACGCAAGAAACGGCCTACTTAATTTCTTAACGGTACACCCAAAGTCATGTGGTCGGATGAAACGACCGCTTAATGGGTTGTATTCAATACGAAAATAGCTTGTACAATCCACAGCTCTTTTCTCCTCGTCTCTTTGCAGAAATCATATGAAAGGCCCCTATTGACATGGGCTCGCAAAGGCTTTTTGTATCCAACCGCATTCAGTACGGCGAAGCAATTTAAAGGGAAATAATATAGAATAATACAGGGAGCAGTCAAAAGAATGAATATATCTTTTCAATGTTTACAAATTTTGATAATGATAACGCTGTATCGATTTCACTCCATGAAAACCATTTGCGAAGAATACGAAATAATACAGGTCTAATAATAGCACTCGAATCGCCGACCTTCCAGAAGGACACTCGTACAGCGTTTGTGACTGACTGTCGGATACCAACCACACGCAATAAAAAAAACAATTTCGACTTTAAATTTCTAAGACTCTCCCCTAAGATTCGGAATTAATATCGTTTTCAACAGTAATTTCAGTATTGAAATGAGAACAGTTTCATAATCACAATCCAACGTATTATAAACTCCACGAGAAACCGTAATAACCCTCAAAGCCTCAAAGCTCATAGGTTTATTCGTATTTCAAAATATTGAAGTCGTCGATGAACTGTAATGCTGAGATGGTGTCAAACACGACTCTGAAGGCAATGAGTTTTGAGAACAAACGAAGACTAGTCTTTCTGTGGTTGATGATCGTATATCCGAAAAGAGGGTACATAACTTGAACACATATTACCCCTCTCTGCGTGAGTTCAAGGCACATTGACGACATTCTGTTTTTCTTGAGATGAAGCCTCCCAGCCGACATACGGAATGCCGATGGTTATACTCGGCTTCGCAAGCCCTTATAGGTAGTCAAGTATAGGGTCTATCTCGATTATGAGCTGAGCATCATAACTTGACTGAAATAATGTTGAAGCGATTTAAAAAAACAATCATACAAATGAAGTATCAAAGTAATAAGTATTCGATTCGACATATTCTCGCATTAAATCTTCGAAAATCTAAATAACAGAAAAAAAGGTTATGAATCTGCTCTTTGTCTATGTTTCTTTCTTGTCCAAATTAATATCCAAGGTGTTGCAGAAACCGGAAATGACGTCAGTTTCTGATGCATCAACGGATGACGATCGAAGATGTTCAATTTGTCATCGACTTGATACAACTTTTCTCTCTTATTTTCGCTTCAAAAATTCGGAAAACAAGAGGCTATGGTTTATTTTCCGAATCGGGAAAAATGTCATGGATTTGCCCCGTCTGTTATCCAAATTGATATCCGAATTGTTGCAGAAACCGGAAATGACGTGAGTCTCCAGAGTTCCGGTACTGTAACAATGGCGGTGCTGATGCATTGACGGATGACAATCGAAGATGTTCAATTTTGTCATCGACCTGATACAACTATGCAATCAATCCCCGTACCCTATTGTCGTCAGTAACAATGGGCTCTTTCAAACGAGATGGCCCGGGCACAATGCCTACACCTCAAATAGAAAGTTAATTCCGGCAATAAAACCTTGTAAAATACTCGCACTCTATCTCTCTCAAAGTGTATGATCCCAAGAGGGGACGTACCTGATTGATGGTGCGTTTGCGATGATGGGACAGCATTATCAGTTGATCAATCATTTGATTATAATCAGTACCGCCCAATTAGGGTTATACGGTTATAATTAAAACATTCACTTCTTTTATCATTGACAAACGTATTTCTTTCGATATTAGGTAGCTTAATCTATAATCAACTTGAGCTGAAATAAGTTTGCCTTTTGTTGACAATATTCGATGTCTTAAAAGGTGTTTATTCACATACGATGAACGAAAAGAAAACATCAATGAAACAGTTTGTGGATGGTTGTTATATATACAATGCGAGGGTTCAACGCAAGACTATAGCAAGTGCTTCACAAACGTGAAGCACTTACTATAGTATTGCGCTGAACCCTTGAATTAATAGTAACCATTAAAAGCGTGGTGGATTAAGGAAAAGTCAACTTATCTAAGTTTATATGTAGTAGATCTAAAAGAAAAGGGTTGTCTTGCTTTTCGGTTAAAATACATGTTAATTAACCATTTACACACTTATGTAAATTGTTAGAAATACGAATTCCTACTCTTACCTTTTCAGCTAGAAAGGTAATTAGCTAGAATTGTCTTCAAAGATATCCTTTGAAATAAAAAGGAACGTTTTCTTCCCTCGAAGTGTAATATTTCAATTGCTACTCAAGTAAAAAGATATATTTTGACTACCTTCTTCTTGTCTCAGATATTTGCTTCATCAGATTTTAAAACTTGGGCTGAAACCCATAAGTAAGTTCTTGTTTTTTATGTCAGATGAGAATGACACCATTTTTATAAATCAGAGCCACGCTAGCATTTTTCTTAACATCTTATGCTGAGAAAAAACATTCTCTATTATATCGTATTTCAATATTGAGAAGCACTTTATTGCAATGTAACACGTCATCGTAATCGTCTCTCCGAGACACTTCTAATGACGTGTCACATTGCAAAAACTTCTTTTGTTTAAGATGACATCCTTGCAAATCGGTTTTGACCCACGAAAGTATTTTCCCTAACGTGATTTGAGAAAACGCTATCATTGCTTTTTATTTAGAAACAGAGTCGTACTTACCTATTCTTGTGGTGCGAATGATTTTAATCCAGAATTTTGTTAAATCCATAGACAAAAATAGAATACACGAAAACACTTTTATAATTAATTCCATATTCACATCAACGAAAACACGACATTCGACGAACAGAAAAACTCCTTTCAACGAAATACTCCACGAGTTGTATAATGGTAGGCTGAACATCAACTTCTATATACATCCATATTACTTTTTGACGCTGTAAAGATATTACTTAACACAATGACTATGAACACTTCGACCTATGTTGTATTGAGTCGCAATGCTGATGCATGCCTGAATGCGCCATTATTTAATAATTGGAGGCCTTTCTTGCAACTTCCAAATACATCAAGATTACTCTTTGGCGTTCCTGATATATTCCTTAACACAAATATCTAAAACACTTTGATCACACGGCATTCGATTCCCCAACGAATTTGGAAAAATCTTGTAGGCATTTTCACTTTCATTCTATAACGATATCACAATGTACGATAAAACACTGCATATATTTCCTTCAGCGAACGAGTTCATATTCCAAGAACACATTGAACAGTAGAAACTAATGAACCCCCTACAATCTAATGGACGTTGTCTCGGCTTCTTCAGTATGCCCCTAATCCCTTGCACCCCTGACCAAAGCAACTTCCTGTGCGGATATAGTTTACATCATACAGTCTCGATAAACACCATCACTGAAACAAACAAATATAATAATTAACTAATCATGAATATATATATATATTTAGGTCAATGAATTATGAAATGTCTATACGTTTGCAATGAAACGGACACAACGTATTTTTCTTCAGTATACCTCTCGCACCTTGCACCCCAGACCAGAGCAACGACCTATATGTGTATGATATACATTCTGCAGTCTGAATAGAAAATTGCTGAAACCAGTAGAAATAAGTATAAGCTAAACATGAATAAATATAAAAGTCAATGCGTTATGGAATTTTCAAACGAGTTACAATGAAAAGGACACAGTGTGGATATTCTGTTCACTCGTTCAAGTAAGTTATCAGTGATGAAATACGAATACATCATGTCGCATTGACTTCACGAAACGTCGGGAAGAATCCTGGCCAGGTCAGGTATCGAACTCAGACCACACTACTGACTATGCTAGCGAGTCATCCAACGATGAGGTCAACGTCGTCATATGAGTAAATCATTAATATCGAATATGGTCTTCTAATTTAGCTCAAACTTATTCATTTTACATCAATTGTGAAACAAGTAAAAGTGAATTGATCCATACTCGTAGTATGTTTAACAATTAAGGACTTTATGTGAACACGTACCTATCAGAGAGCTCCGGTAGCAGATTTCTGAAAGATCCTGTACTAAGGCAGCCTGAGACTAATGACGTTTCACGTACTGTTTAAAAGAAGTCGCTTTAACCCATTACCAAACAATAACGACATTTGACTAGTTTGTTGCATACGACTCTGGAAATCATTGTGGGCAATTTTTTTTTGAAGTATTAACGAGAAATTTCTCCTTTTGCCCACAATGTTTTCTGCCCCATCAGAATATTATTTTTTAATTTTATCACATCTTAAGATGTCGTCTGCAAATTCTTTTACATTGAGACAGTCGAAAATTTGGCGTTTTTGGTAAAGGTTTAAACTATAATAGACTGCATCATTTCCTCCATTTTTCCATTCCATTAATCTACCCAAGCCAAAGTAACGTTCACATCCGAAGGGGGTGCTGTAATTTCTCAGATTTTTAAACTGTATACATACATACAAAGGACACACATCACATAAACATGCGTATGTATCTGTATATTCCGTTTCCATCTGAGCGAAGATTCGACACCATTTATTTCTACATGCTTATTTCTTCAAACTATTCTCACGAATTTACAAATTTATTGTTAATCACTGACATAACTGAAGGTGATTTCTCTATTTCGAAAAAAAAGGCGTTCGCTCTATTAAAGGAATGGTCTCCGATAAAAAGTCAAATATCGTCTACACAGGCTATAACATAAGAAAATATAGAATAAAACATTGTTTAGTAAGAATATTTACTTACTGTGTATAGTCAAAATATAACCTATGTTTTTGTTCTCGTCTTCAACATAGTTGTTGTTGGTACACTCATTTCTCAGAATAATTGCTGATAGCTCTCTTACTTTTTAAGATAATTTCGTGTTTGAACACTCACTTTCAAAATGTTTGCTGTTGGCACACTTACTTTCCAAAATGATTTTATATTTGCACATTCACTTCCAAAAAGGTTCGTCGTTAGCACTCTAACTCCCCAAAATAGTTTACAGACCCTTATAACGAACATCCTATTGCGGTTACATGATGTACATGCACGCCATTCATCGACTGACTCTTCATTCAAAATGTATCTCTTCCTTAACGAAACCTTTTAACTTTTAAACGTATAAATGACAGTGCGTTTAACTTTTTTACCGGGTCACTTTTCCAGCTTATGAAAAGAAAAGTACGGTCGGGGTAACGTCGAGGCGTATTGGATGGCAGTAACAACAATGATGAAATTATATATTCGACGTTTTACAAAAGACCGGATAAGAAAAGACGTACGCTCCATTCAAAAAGGGAGAAACCCCTCTCCTTCCACCAACCCTTTTAACCTTCAAAATGCTGGGTATATTTTAGATACATGTTTGTGTCGTCTGCTTTCCAATATCTTATATGTCCGATTAATTTTGATGAGAACAGATACTCAAAGTAGCAAACAGAATATATCACAGGCCAGCCGCCAATTTTCTTGGCGGCTGCCCTGGATCTAACATGTGTGCATTAGCAAGAAATCGGTTCCAGCACTTTAAGGGTTAGAGATTCTGTTGGTGATTCGGTAGCACGGATTTATATTTACTGGGTAGAGGTTTCTCTATAATCGGTAGCTTAGTCATTATAAGTTATGCATATTCGATGCTAAAAAGTATGCAAACCTATAGGTTATTCCCGGTAATTTATATTTGGCGAAAAGTTTGAAATACTGGTGTGATAGTGTCGGAATCATATGGATGGCTCCAAATTTTTAAGTTAAAATGAATATGAGACAAGAAGATTGTAGTAGCAAGGCAAGGCTATTTCAAAAACGAACTATTTACAAACAAACACTAGCGGATATAGATTAAGAACAAGTTGGATACAATGCTGGATATACGATCTTATTCGCATATGCTTACCATCAATATATACGGAGCCATCAAGAATAATAATCTTAAAGTAAAGATGCCTTACGCAGTTATTTTATTTAAACGTTAACCATGCATCATGCAACGTGCAAATTATCGGCACTTGTTGAAAATCCAGAATTAAATTTTGAATCAGGTATGATAAGAGTAGCAATCGAAGGTTGTCACTTCTTGATGAATCAGCGACGGGTAACGAGAGAGGTATTCCTATGCATAGTATTCCAGGCGAGAATCGTGTGCTCCGCTAATTTCATAACACTGGATTTTGCAAGAAATCGAAATTCAGTATATTGCCCCCAGGATAGAGTACCCATATACCGCCATTTTGAAATTCTCTCTTGCGTAGGATTGCTTCGGTCTGTCTCGGTATACCCCGGTCGGGGTCGGATCTATTCGCTGAACATCGAATAGATCCGACCATGTTCTATGTTTTTCGATCACGACCGAAGTAATCCAAACGAAAGAAAAATGAGTTTCAAAATGGCGGATTATGAGTATTCTTCTTTAATGTGGTTGGTGCCTGTTGTTTCAAATCTTCGCAGCTCCTTCTTTGCTAATGAAGGAGCTGCGAAGATATGAAACTATCACCAAAGAAATATCCACCAATATTGAAGCGATAACTACCAAAAGACGCCGATTGTCGTGTCTCGGTCCAACTGAATGGGAGCATCCACGAAACTGATACCTTCCTATTGTCAAAATGCTTTTATTTGGCTTTATTGTGTATCTTCATAAACTTCAATCTGGTTTCTCGCTTAGATTAGCCTCGTCGACCCCGAGATGAATTTTGGCGGAGTCTGGATTTTTAGAGGATATACAGACAGCCTGTCCTACGTGGGAAAAAACGTGCTGTCTGACAATATAGATGAACGGTTTCGCACGGGACCTATCTGTATTTTTCGTTTTGGGTGGCCCGGGGAGATGTTATTTATTTATCAATTTTTTTTTTATTTATTCATTTATAAATTGATTAATTAATTAATTAATTAATTAATTTATTTATTTATTTATTTATTTATTTATTTATTTATTTATTTATTTATTTATTTATTTATTTATTTATCTATCTATCTATTTATTTATTTATTTATTTATTTATTTATTTATTTATTTATTTAATTATTTAGTTTAAACTTACTCAGTTTACATCGATTTCAAGTTTTCAAGCAAAAAGACAGCTTTTAAAACTGAGATTAATCACTCTTAATTCAGCCTCATTTATCATAACCAGTACTTACACGGAATGTGGATAATGGAAAGTCGCAAGGACGAACCCGCATCTCACGAAGGCTTACACTCTAAACCTGGACCACTCTCCTCCAGTAAACAGTGTTATCGTACGATATGAAAAACTCATTTTGATTCAAAGTAGTTTTTTAAGGTCAGTGTCTGACATATCGTGTAATATGTTGTACAGTATAACTGACGGAGGTTGGGGGAATTGTTAGTGAAACGGTTTTTAACTTGTATTTTGATCGACTGGGCATCTTTTTTAAAAGGTAGTCTATTGTGTCCCAACAAAAAGTGGTCTAGAATTTCATTATCAATGACACTGTCCCCCGTATCTTGTCGTTACACTTTACATTGCTTGTGTTAACATCAGTTTTCCTTTCTTCCCCAATGAAAACCGGTTATTATATAAAAAGGTAACTAATTTATTTAAAGAAAATAATAAACACCGACTGTGTTTTTGGATGTTCATATGTTTTCATTCATTTCTATTTGCTGTCTAGAAAGTGCAGCAATAATTAAGGTAGAATCCCCACACCCTGTCATTTTGAAATTCATTCTTTCGTCAGATTACTTCGAGTTTTTTTTGTATCCATCGGTCTCGGTCGTAACTTTACGGGTTTTTTTTTGCCAATTGTTATTAAGGTTATTCATTTAAAGGCCATCTAAATGCAGGGCACAAGTCATTCAGAAAGTTCCTTTTGAATGTCTGGCGTGCATACCTTGCCGTGAATTTTATACCAGGATTCTTTATCTATTTACTACGGTCGCTTAAAACACGATTAACTGGAAAACAAAGTTTGTAGCAACAAAAAACGCAATTACAGGTTATTAGTCCGGGGTGTTTGACTTTTTGTATTTGCTTCAATGTTTATGTTTCCAAGGAAATGGCCTACATGTATACGAAACTTTTAAACATGCTATAACAATGCTTATTCATCTCACATGTAGATTATAGGTATTTAAAAATGGTGTTTACATTTGCCCTTGGTTGGTTGTTGGTCTTTCGTGTGTATCGTCTGTTATCGTGTCAAGCAATTTGACGAAAAGCCTTTGATATTTACTCAATCGAATTAGAAGTGGTAAGAAATGGGTGAGTACTATTTAGCCATTTCTTATAAATCCTGAGTTGGTTGGTTATCTTACGAAAGTGCCTTTTTTGTCAATTTCATGAAATCGCCGATTTTACAGATGTTCTTGAATATTTACAAATTAGACAAATATGGATCGGCGATCGCTATGATGCTATTTGCAAAGCGTAGACACGAGAATGGACCATTCATGGATTGAGAACAAGCTGTCACAAGAAAGCAAAATGGACCGCTGTAATCGTTATAACATATCTTTGTTTGCTTTGTTTATGTGGGGTTTTACATCGCGTCAACATTATTTCAGTTCGATTGCGATACACGTATCTTAATGATTGAGGAAGACTGCCATACTCAACTGCCCATAACGGATGTCGAAGCCAGGTAGAACCAACTCCAATCCGTTAATAAGTAGACTATCACTCATAATAATTCGAATGCCGTCATCGGGATTTGAACCCAAACGGAGACACGACATATGATGTACAGTTACGTTATATCGCTTTTATTGTCTTTAACATTAGTCCGGTAACCTCTTTGGTGGACATTGTAATTATCAATGTACTCTTATCAGTAGTTCACTATAGTCTATATCAACGACTTACAGCGTCCTCGTTCATATCAAACCAAATGACAAAAGGACGAATAAACACCGATCTGCACGGATCGAGGTCGTAATTACATACGGGAGACGTGCATTGACTATCTCCGTTTGAATAGATCCCATACAAAGGGTCGTGAAAGGAGAACAGAAGCTTGCCCTGTATGATCAAAACCGCGTATAGAAAGTTGCATTGTTTTAATTGTTCGGGGCTTTCTATGGGATACAATTATACGCCAGTATTCGGCCTGAATGGCCCTTTGTTTCAATTTGTTGTGGGCTCACAATGGCTGTCGATACCGGGTATAGAGTGGCGTACAAAGGCCCCTGCAAGCAGCACAATAGACTGAAATAATACGTAATTGATTTATGGAAAATAAATCTGGTGTGGAAACAAGATCCGATTCGAAGATGGAAAACGATACAAGTCCGTTCCTTAAAAAGACACCTACACGTTTGATGTCTATTTTAGGATGTAGGAGTGTTTGTGGATTAACAAACATTTCAACAATTGATATTGTTTTATCTTCAATGGAGTAAAGCCAGCACTGCTCTCTCGATCAAGAACTTTCTTTTCTGGTCGTAATCGTGACCCGATTAGCATAGATGACAGTATAAGAACTCATTATTACAAATGTTCTTGGCATTTGGTCTTTATATGTGAGCTGGGGGTGGGGCTTGCAGGAATGTGTGTGGCGCATGTATATCTACCATTTCTACAAGTGTATAATATAAGAAGATGGATTTGATGTCGTATTCTATGTCAAACCATGTGCTGTATATGCTTCAACACGTTCTTTATCAGATGTGCCTTTGTAGAAAGCAGTCCAGCGGTTATGACCGTGAAAACAGTGTATTTATTAAAGTATAAGAGAGGTAGTTCATTGTAAGATTCTAGCAACTTCTTCAGCTTTGTAAAGGACTCGCTAAAGTCTTGCATATGAACCATTGTTTCACAGCTCTATTTGTAGATATTTGGAAACGGTATTAATCAACATAATAACTCGGATCTAACTTATTTAGAACACAGAGTCCGTTTCATTAAGATAGGAAGCAAACAGTTAATTTACCCTTCAAGACTACGGTCATTTCGAAACATATTCGTTGATAAACGTAAAAGAGAAAAACTAGCGATTCGTCGATGTTTATTCAATACTCAGTTTCGATAGGTTCGTTTAGCAATAACTATACAGTTAACAAAAGTCAATTTATTAATGCGATTGGACTGTACATGTACATTCTTTGTTATTGGTTTTACGTCGCGGCAACAGTATGTCAGTTATATTGCAATTCCCCACCTTTTATAAAGGAGGAGGAACCGACACCCAATGGCCCATAAGGACTGGTCAAGCCATGTAGAACCATCGACATTCCATAAGTGAGTCGGGAGACTAACTCTCCAAATGCCGACTCTGAAATTTGAACCCGCACGGAGAGGGGGGCTTCACCTACAAATTCATGCTCTGGAAAGTATTCAAACCAAGGTCAGCCAATGGTGATCATAATGGCTAATCTTTCCTGTACCTGGTTTTTGAAAGTTTATAAATATGTTTTATTGAGATAGATAGGACATGTAGGTAAATCAAATAGGGATAAAGTGTCGATCCACAGATATATCTAAATACAAAGCCATTTACTTCGCGCTGCACAAGCTAATCGGGATCCAAACATAAAAACTTAACTCACATAAAATGTATAAAGATATTTTCCCCATAGTGCACAGTCTAATCTAAACCGGAACTCTATGCATATGTAAACATACAAAGACAGTTTCTCTTGCACAAGGCCTAATCTTGATTTAAACATAGCACATATATGATGCACAAAGACATTGTACGGAGTCTAATCTAAACCGGAACGCTACGCGTATGTATTTCAGGACGTTTACCTGTATGGCGGTCTGCATTAAGTCACCGGATTTTTTCTTCGGCTTTTGAATGGGACACAAATACTATATAGAAACACGTACAAAAGGGTTGTTCAGTGTCGAACAATACAAGTCGATAACGCACAAAGTAGCGATCAGAAATAATAAACAGGCTGTTTAATTGCATTCAATGAAATAACAAATAAGGTCTTGATATTAAAAATCATCATTTATATGTTTTTGTAAAGGCGCTTTATTCAGACATATCCCAATGTTTCGCGATATTCTTTTGTGCATAAAACAATTTAATTCTACAGTTCTTTATTAAAGATTATAAAACGTTCTGGGTCCGAATTGCTCTGCCCTTTATCAATGTATTCTAAAGGTATTCACATAATACAAAGATAAAGCCATACATGTAATGAATAGAAATTGTGTGTCGCAGTTCAAATATTAATTGACATAAACATGAAAAATTAATTTGTAATTCGAATCAGAATTCTCCATCTCTGGTGTTACAAAAGTAAGGTTTTCCCTCACTTATTGTACTTTTGAGGGCTACGTGTTTTAAATGTTAATTTCAATCAAATAATTCCAGCTCAATTTATTCAAATTTTCAGCCTAGTAAGGCCTTCATCATATTTGATTCAAAGTATCTTATATATACAGTTTAAGCCTTTAATAAAAAAGAAAAGTAGTTGTAAATAAAGATTCTCCTGATGAAGGCCTTATCAGGCTGAAAATTTGAATAATTTGAGCTGGCAATATTGAGTTTTATAATCGTTCCCTACGGGATATTTTTGACATTAAAGGTAATTTTAAGTTAACTTTATCAAACTCAAACAGACTCTTTAACCTTTGACCATATGGGTTCCTGACAAAAAAAGCAAATTTAACCCTGATAGTGCTGGAACCGAATCCATGCTTATACAAACAGGTTAAATCCGGGTCAGCCGACAAGTAAATTGGCGACTGGCCTGTGATCTAACTAGTTTACTAGTCTGAGTATCTTTCCTCGTCAAAGTTAATCGGATAGTTAAGGTATTAGAAAGCAGACGACACAAGTATATACAGTTAGAAAATCACCCAGCATTCTAAGGGTCACGAATAATTGATTTCGTGTCTGCTTAAGCATGCTCAAATGCTCATTTTACCATTGATATCAAATAAATGTTTCACAGATAAGGACAGTGGTCCAGTGATAGAGCATCGACCTCGTGGCACGAATTCGTGGTTCGATTTATTTGAGAAGTGAGTTTTACATTATGACCTAGTATCAATTAATATAACATAACATGGCGAAAATTTTGATTCGAAAAAAAGGACAAATCTACAGTTACAAATATTAACATATAGACATACAATTTATCCATGTTAGTACATGTGATCGTGTATTAACATGTATAAAGGAAGTACAACCGAGAATTATTGGTTCTGGTAGATAACTTGACATACAATCAAACCAGAAAGAAGAAAATAAATTTTAACTAATCCCAAAAGATTGTGTGAACGAATTTATACGTGTTTGTTCTTGGATACAAAACTTGATGTAAGGTTCTGCATCACACGATTGATGTCTGTAACATTAGGTGATTACATTAATATGAATACCCTAATACTATGTGCGTGGCTGGCCTGTAAAAAGTTATTAAGAGGAAGTCGAGAAATAAAGACATGCATAAAGAGATTAATGAATTAGGCGAGGACGATGGAGAATGACAGTAAAAGAGAACAAGAAAAAGATAGAAGTAGAGAGAGACAGATAAAGACAGAGGGAAAGAGACAGATATATGCACATGCATATATACAGATAGGAGACGGAGAAAGATAGAGACAGAAAGACAGACAAATGGGGGGAGCGATGAAAGTGAAGGAGAGAGGGGAGAGAAATAATAACAAACATGGAAAGGTAACGCAGCAGAGAGATAACGACAGAGAGAGTTGGACAAAGAGAGACAAAGAAAGAGAAAGAGAACAACAAATTGACAGAAAAAGATCAAAAGAGAGAAGGAGACATATAGACATTCGGACGTAGACATACAGAGGGAATTTGAGAGTGATGTAAATACGATCACAAGTAGCTAAAATCAGATGTAGAAAGTCACACAGAAAGATAAACGAATAGCGAAAATGGAAGGAAGATACAGACGATAGGGAAAGAAACGCTGAGGTAGACAGATACATACTGATAAACCTATCTTGGCTGACAGAAACGAACATTCAGTCAGAGAAAGATGGGGTCTATATAGAAGAAACGCAGGTATAGAAAGAGTGATAGAAAAACAAAAGGCAGCTATATTTGGCAGCCAGGCAGCCAGAAGATAAACAAATAAGCAGCAAAGACAGTGAATAAGTGAGTCAGCAGACAAGTGAGCTCTTCAGTCAGAATGTAAACCATTCGGTCAGCCAATAAGCAAGCCAATTCATATTTTCGCAAGTCAGCAAACAAACAAGTAATCAATTATATCAGGTAATTAACTAAAGCAAGAAGCATCGAAGTAATTCAGTTACTTGTAAGTACTCAGTAAGCTAACTGTCCAACAGACAGTAATACAACATGCTAGTAGATGAGTCAGACATCAGCTAGCCAGTCGGAGAGACAGACAGCAGACATGCTTAAAAACAAGCACCCAGCTAGCAAGCAACACAGACAGACTGACAGATACACCTATAGACATATAGACAGATAGAAATACAGACTACATTGTACGACAATGTCTCTCTTAGATGGACAATTGCTACATACATCAAAGTAATCCTCACAACGTTTATAGATTCGTTTCTAATTCTTACTTAAGCTTCCCTTTACCATGAATCTTTCTTTTCTAAGATCGCAATGCTATCTTATAATAATCTGTATGAATGAAAATGCATAACTCATGAACAGGTCTCTAATCATTGTTATTCTTTGCGTATCTACTTTAAAGAACATGTAGTAACGAAATTCAGACGAACTTGAAACTAAATAGCAAACAGCTTCTGTCAAACAGTTTCCTCTTTTGTGGTATTATCATTTCCAATAACAAACAGAAGTTTCTTTAAATCAATGTTTATCAGATACACTCGACTTCCTTCAATGCATTTTCTAGGGATTAGTTGGGTAGATTATCATTTGCCAGGCTACATGAATAGGAACACTGTTGAACGTGTGGTAAGTTCGCTAATGTAAAAAGAACCCCGTCAACCTCACTTGATACATACCTTCATAAGTGCACCTTCGCTTTTCCGGGGTAGTCACTAATACCTTCGTATTGCTTAATGTTCACATAGGAAAACAGAGAAGCGTTATGTACGATGTTAACAAAACGTAAAAACAACTCTACTGCGATTGTTCCTTTTAACTACATTTTCTTTTTAAATATGAACATATACAACTACGAGACATGATCTGCTATATTAAACAGTCGAATTTTGTAATTTCCTCTATCATTTATAGTAAGGCATCTCAACGTAAGTGAAATAACGTTGACGCGATGTAAAACTCCATATATCAATAAATATACATACATATAAATAGAAAAATTAACGGTAATGTTCTATGATATTCACATCTTAACTAACAGACTAACCGCTTATATCCATATCGACTGAAATAATGTTGACGCGATGTAAAACCCCATATATAATAAAATAAGCAAATATATTAAAGTACATAATAAACGTTACTCACAATCTTACTAACAGACTAGCCGCTTAAATCCTTAACATCCATATCGAGTCTGTCACTGTGCGAGGATAAACAATATATGGCTGGTCTGTCGAAGGGAATAATCCTATATATTCCTCATCCCTAGCCGCGCGTTTTGCTACTGTGTGCGAGAAGGCTATAAAACGCTCCCGTTCCCATCCAAACCGTGGATACTTATGAAAATATTCAGCTTTTATTTCCCCCATTTTTTTGTATAAAATTGTATAGGTTTCAAGTATAGTGAATGAATGACTATAGAAAACGTTTTTATGTATTCACGAGTCGACCGCCGATAAAAAGTGGTTTTTGAATACCGCAAAGCCGTCCACCGCTCGGCAATAAACTGATATCATGCCTAAAGCTTTAGAAATTGTTACAATATTGCGACAATAGCGCCGAACAATGAACGACCATTTATCCCTCATATGCCATTTAGTCTGAAAGGCCAATCGCCGTCGCATTGTAAGCTGTATAAAGGCGACTTGGGTCCGTATAGAAAAGGCGCTTTCAAATACCTTCCCAGACGTATGAATCGCACCGCGGGGATATCGCACGGTTTTTGCGGCTGTACATGTAAACTAACGCTCCCGATTAGACGCCACTTCATACAGTCTAATCCGGTGCGATGGTGTTTGCATCAGGTGATTCGTGATCTGTCAGAATCATGATCCGATAGAGGGATGCTCGGTTTAGACCAGTCTGATTTGATAGATTCTCGACTTTGATTTGCACATATAAATAACACTTTCCGATCCGAGTTGGCACCTTGCGTCTATTTATTAACCCTTTAACCAAACGCAAAATTTTCGACTGTCCCAAATTGAAAGAGCGGCAGACGACATTTCGAAAGGTGATGAAATTGATGAAAAATCTTCGGATAGGGCAAAGAACATTGTGGAAAAAAGAGAAATGGCTCGTTAAGATTAACTTCTTCTTTTTCCTTCGAGGTTTACTAGAGTCGTCTGCGAAAAATGGTTGCATGTCGTTATTGTTTGGTCATGGGTTAAACAGCGAATTTGCCCTGCCGCGGCCTTCACGAAATGGTACAAAAACTCCTTTCAACTATTTGATAATATACAAATCACGTGGGTCCGATTAAATGATTCTCGATTACCATAAAGGTTGATTACAAAGTCAGGGGAACTATTCATATTTGATGAGGCCGTTCGGGTAACATCGGGCGTTTCCGGAAAACGAAGGTGTACTTTTGACTGCATCTGAATATGTTTTTTCAATCAATGTAGCAATCTGAACACATCGGGTTTATCAAATGAAAACACCTCTGAAATAATAGGGATGACGCCATATTGGTTCCCAGCGGAATGACGTCACTTCACTTTCGTGTTTAAAAATAGATCTTAAATGTAAAAACTGAAGTCTTTAAATTTGATTGAGGAAACAACTTAACGTGTCACAACAACAATTTTGCCATTTGGTATGAGTTACTGATAAAAAGATTACTTAAAAGGATGTCCAACCCTTCCATACACATTGAACTACTTATCTTGTACGCTTAGAAAATGTGTTAATTGGCGGATGCCGATTTACCCGAAAAATTGTAACCCTACACTTATATCCGAGCAATCGGAACTACTCGGGTATTTCCGTGAGCTGTGAAATACACCTCGGATATAAGTGTAGGGTTACAATTTTTCGGGTAAATCGGCATCCGCCAATTAACACATTTTCTAAGCGTGCACGTTAAGTAGTTCAATGTGTTTGGAAGCGTTGGACATCCTTTTTAATCACTTTTATTCAGTAACTCATACCAAATGGCGAACTTGTTGTTGTGACATGTATACTTGTTTCCTCAATCAAATTTAACGACTTTTTTGATTTTACATTCAAGATCTATTTTTAGAAACGAAAGAAAGTGACGTCATTCTCGCGGGAAGCAATATGGCGTCATCCCTATTATTTCAGAGGTGTTTTCTATTGGATAAACCCGATGTGTTCAGATTGATATCCGAGGTGTATTTCACAGCTCACGGAAATACCCGAGTAGTTCCGATTGTCAATGTAGTTGAGTTTTCGAAAAAAAGGTGTCATCTTGAGTCGTCTTGTTTTACAAGTGTTCTAACTTTAACCCTTTGAATGCTTGGTAGTTTTTTAAAAAAGATGTTTGTTTCGTCTGCTTTCCAAAACCTTAAACTTCTGCTTGATTTTGTTGAGGAAAGATATTCAGAGTAGCAAACGGGTTAGATCACAGATCAGCCGCCTATTTACTTGGCAGAGGGCTTGGATCTGACCTGTTTGCTGGGCATAAAGTCGGTTCCTGCACTATTAAGGTTAACAGCAAAGGCTGGCAATCTTTGTTACAATCTTTATTACGTATCATCTTGAAAAGTATCAAAGTATTTGCAAAAATATCTTATAACTGTAACAAATTGAACGAATGCACGTGTTTTGCTAAATAGTAATACTTTAATAAACAAGTTTTTATCTAACGCTCCCATACCTTAAAGGATCTTGATCCTAGATGGTTATGAAATTTGCAAGTTGAAAACAAGTGTCTTTAAAACTGCACGGCAGCTGAATTGGCACATGATATACAATAATGAAAGGTCATTTGAAGCAAAATTTGGTTATAGCGGATTCTAAAGAATTGTGTTCTATTTGCCGTGGACTGTGGTATCATCTAGTGCAGGGCCAGTGAGATTTATACCGAAGATCCTGGTTCGGTCCCCGCTACGCGAGATGAAATTTGCCGGGACTAGCCCGCACATCGGTGCCAGTACTGGTAAGTATCCAGGAAGCAGTCATCGTGAGTAGGGCGTCAGCTTCCCTCACAATCGATGTAAAATACGTAAGTTTAAACAAAAAGTGAGATTTATGCAAGATACCGTTCTCACCGGAAGTTTAATAACCTGTTGAATCGATGGATATAAAACAAAACTCGCACACTTTACCTGTGTCAGAGTGTTATTAATCCAAAAATACTCCTACGTAAATGATATACTGATTCATTAGAAAAAGAAATCATCCTTTTATCAAGCTTGTACTTTAATAGTAACAGAGTTCTCCAAATGTATTTATAAATCAACAGTGTATGTATACTATTAGCCGGACTTCACCTTACGTACGTCGTGTTACATTAGTACACTCAAACGAAGTTATTATTCGCGTTTCTATATATCGTTTACCACGTCATATGAAAACGTACATACGACTAAGTGTTTTTTGAATATCTTCACAGATCGATTGAGAGCACCAAAAACAAACTGACCTGGAATGAGACGGTCTAATCGGTTAATGAATGACATTAAAGAGTAAAATGTTAGAACAAGCAACCATTTCGAGAACTGACAGAGAGACAGGAAAGTGTTTGATTGCTTGTATGGGTTTTACATCGCATCAACAGTATCGTATTTGTATTGCGGTGCCAAGATCATTATAAAGGGAGGAAATCGCAAAGCATTATTGTCGTTTAAAGTGTGTCATCCCGAGCTTTTTACCCACGCGTTTAATGTTCTACACTCAGGCAACTAATTCGCGGAGGCCATCGATACAATTTTTTCCTTGAGAATATTACAGCAATTCAAAATTTGTATCATTTCAATGTCATATTATTTTGAGTTACAATTTGTCTCATGTGTAAACAATCAGCCTTTAAACGAAATTATTTGAAAGGGACGAGTTTTGTAAATCCCAACAATAAATGGTCGATGAGTTGATACAGCAGTTTTGTATATCGATACATGGACATATCTCTGGGTAAGATATGGACAAGTATAGAATTAGATAAACATACCCATTTGTAATCGTTAATGTGCCTATAGAATGAAGCATGGTCTATACATGACCCGACTCTGTTATATCCATATTAAGAAGAAAAGGCTATAAGTGAACGACCTTTCATTGAGCCTACAAATCTATACATTATATAAAAGGACGGAAAACAAAACGCGGCATTGTTTCTCCGCACAAAACGCCCGTATCAGCTTAATGCAAGAACAAAACACGACTTAAGTTTTCGTATTGAATAGAATGAAAGGGAGAGTTAGTTTGGTTTTTTGGCACACGATTCAGGATTCTTTTCAGTTCTTTGTTCCCGAAACAATAATAAAACAAATCAAACCCCGAGGATTAGTCTGATCTGCATTATAATAGATCGACAGCAGTAAAGAGGGTAAATATGGGAATGAGTAAATGTCCATGCTAGCCTCCTTTACTACTGTCTATTCATATGATTAAGCTTGTCTTCCATTTTAGGAGAAGAAACGATCAAAATATAGATTAGACCAAAGAAACCTAACTTTTACCCCCACCATCTATACGAGATTTTTTACTCTTTACCACCTATTTTTCTACTTGAAGCAGACGTCTTTAAAAGACACTTTGTAGACATGTGAAATACCTTTCAATTCTGCCGTCATATGTGACTGGATTGAAAAAACATTGTGGCAAATGGAGAAATTGTTTGTGACATGCAGATTCTCCTTTTGCCACAATGTTTTGGAAAGTCGTCTGCTGCAAGACGCAAAATGTGGCGTTATGAGGTAATGTGTTAATTAGTTCGAATACAAAGTATCATCAGACGCAATAAATGCATTTTAGTGGCCATAAATAGAGACATTGTGACTAACCGCGAAATTGCTCAGTCAGGCAGTCAATTTGTCAAAAAGGTTTTCTGCAACAACAAAAAGAATTTAAGAAACTTTGGAGTAAAGGGTTTAAATGACAAAAGTGCGCATACATTTTGAAAAAAAGACTCGATCAATCCAAAGGGATATAGAAAGGTACAGATGAACTGTACACCGTTATACCGACTGAAATACTTATGAAAAGTTTTATGATCACTTGCAAACACATGCACGAGCTAGCTACAATATTTGATTGCTTTATTGGACAGTAACTCATGTAAAACAACGTTTACGTGTGCAAGATAATTTGAAGAATTTGTTAATTATAGTGACATGTACATATACAACATATACAACATATATAAAAACATGGTCAAAGGAAAAGGGCCAACAGGTTCCCAGACAATTTGGTCTATAAGTCACCTCAAATGTTAAAACCAAAACAACTACGTACACTTAAAACCACAAAATGTTCAAACAGATTTGATCTTGATCGTACTCTTTGAAATAGACGCAACTCACGGTCAGACATCACTCGTGAGATATCTGGCTTTGTCTACCATTTGTTTCAGTGATAAGTACATAATATACAGTGAACCCTCGTTTATCCGGACATGTCCGTTCCCAACAAAATGTCCGGTTTACCGAATAATCCGGACTAATGAAGCAGAGCATGTTCTTATTCACATTAAGACATAAACGGTCTGTATGAGCGGTATATACTTATAACCCTTTAGCAAACGCCATATTGTCGACGATCCCAAATTGAAAGAGTTTACGGAAGACATATCAAAACGTGATGAAATTCAAAGATAATCTTCTGATATGGCAGAAAACATTGTGGGAAAAGGAGAAATTGCTCGCCACGAGCAGCTTCTCCTTTAACCACAATGTTTTCAAAAGTCGTCTGCAACAAACTGGTCCAAAAATTCCGTTCCCTTACAATTTCGTTCGGATTGCGAGACATCCGGATAATCGGGGTCCGAATAAACGAGGCTTCACTGTATGTATAATACGTATATGATTTACAGTAAAACTTGTCTGTGATAACAACACAAACATTACACTGATTATGGATCAGGGTGCCGTTTTACAAAACAGTTTACGCTTAAGATTTGCGTAAGTCTAAACGCATCAATTCCTCTTATTTAAATATTTGGCTAAGCAATATTGCAAAGTAATACGTCATTGGAATCGTTTCTCCGAGACGCTTCCAATGTTGTGTGACATTGCAATATTGTACTTTCGTTGAAGATACTATCCATGTGTATCAGCTATGCCTTGCACAAATGTGCCCGTTAGTTGTTTAGTAAACCGGTACACAGGGCATTTGAACAATATCACACTTAAATAAAGCAGTTCCAGATCTGAGATCCCCTTTGAGAGACGATTGATTGATCTGGGCCATCACTATCTACGTGCCAATTTCTCTGATACTTTTTCTACCCGTCATACAGAAATGTCTTCCCTAAATCTTCGACTGCTTTCCCTCATTGTCACATATGTGTTAATGTCGGTGAAAAGCACTATCATTCATGTTGTCACAGTGACTTCGTTAGATTTTTAAACGCCGAAAATATTATCTTATATCAACGAAGTCGTGATTCAAATTCAGGACACCTGTAAAACCGATCACGCGACTTACATGACAGCCTTTTGCTGTGTCTTCTTTAACATAATAGCGCAAACGTTTAATGAAACCTAGATAAGGTGACATTACCAACGCGCCAATCAAGCCTTGTGTATTTGACCAATAAACAGTGCAGATGTTATAAGGAAAAGAGGACTTTGGACATTTTCATCATATTTTCCTGTTTCTCAATCTCCAAAGTGGCATGTTTGGCCAATCCTTTATAGGCTGATTGTACTGTCACAAAATCGAAAACCTAAAAACACAGTCATCGTAATTCATTTCTATTTTGTCAAAGTGAAAATAAGAATAAAGAATATGAATAAGGAACACCAGGTAGCCTTTGGTTTTCGACAAGACGACTTCATTTTTGTTTTCTCTCTCTATAGAATACTGGTGGGGTAACGCAGGTGATTTGGTCTCGCACTACTTACGTAGTACTTCCGGGTCGTAGTACCAAAACTAGTTCCATTTTGACATTCGAGTTTCAACGGTTTCAAGTTGTAAGAGATGAGCTGATAGACCACTGATATGTTTCGTGTTTATATGCTGTCCTGCAATTTTCTCGAAGTCCGTTTTGAGCGCCTTTTGCGGTACTATTTGTGTAGAGCGTATAAATACAGATGCCGGTACCTCTGCAGGCTTTGACAGCCTGTGGAATGATTTTCGGACGGTACAAGTACACTTTGCTACGTAGAAAACAATGAGACAATACAGTCTGTCCATTTTATTGCAGCTTTTGGGAGAGTAATAAACCAACCTAATCTTTCAGCATATAGCTAAGAGTAGAAAACACATTTCTCAATTCAGCAGAGTCTTGATAATACATTAACATTATAGTTGGTAGGAGATCGAGATCAAAAGTAAAATGCGTATGACCATTTATTTTTATCTGCCCAAAGCCATACCCTAGGCTGGCCGAGGTGTATTATCAGCTTCAACATGGCGAATGATGCATACACCCATACATCATAAATGTCGACAATACACATGGTAACAGATGATAAATAGAACGATTTGTCGTGATAACTTTCAAATCCATTGATGTATTGACCATGTTTTGTACTCATCTAACGTGATCTTGTTTATCGTATGCTTTCCAATCTATAGGGTAGAAAGCCTATATGAATCAGGAAAATGTCATTTGTTAATCGTATCCCTTCCAAAAGCTCTTATTGCAATGTATGACCTAACATGTCCTTAAAACACACCGTCATGACCGAACAAGCTCACATATGATCGCCGTCAGGTCGATGCGTTTGGATATCCTTTATGTTTATGCACAAGAGCCCCCCTTGAGCAAGGGCATTGGTGCTGTTTTGAGAGAGAGAAAAAGCAAGACTACAGCGCTATACAAATATTTTTTTCATCCATGACCATGTTCCATTCGTATATTAAGCCTAGATAGAGGCGGAATTAGCTAAAGCGTGCGCGCGCAGCTGCGTCAGGGCCCGGCACATTGAATCATTGAATCCCGGACAATACCCCATTTCAAAGACTTTCAGGCGCTTTCAATTCCCCCATTTTGTATGTAGGAATTTCATTTCCGCGAGAAGATGAGCGCTTTCATGAAAGGAACAATAGACTCCTTTCTGTTTCCCCGTCCTTCTTCGAGTTCTTTACGTCCTTCGCCCCTTTACTATATAATACGTTGATTCGATGCAAAGTTTGAACTACAGAGACCTTTAGAAACCATTGTGAAAAATGCATAGGTTGAACCTTATTTGAAAATTATTCATTTAAGGTAATTGTTAAATTCCAATTTAAAAACGAAATTGGTGATTATTCTTTTATTTATCTGTCGTCTGCTATGGACGAGTGACAGGTTCCCGTATGAAGTTATGGGTTAATACGGGGCTTTCTGAAGCCGGGTTTAATTGACGTCGGGCCGACCACTTGAATAGCAGGATGGATAAACACGCTATAGAAATGGCGGACTGCTTCCCCGGCTTCTATACAAACTTTAAGAGAGTAAATGAGTGCTGACCGTAATCTTATTTGGTGTAAAAATGAAAAAAGCTTTGTTCCCGATTGAGATGTATTTGACATTGTTATCACGGTATAATGGTGGGGATAGATGGAGGCAGATGATGCGTACGCATTATTTTCTCGGTTTGTTTATTTATTCGTTCGATTTCATATTTTCTCGGTATATATGCTGCTGTTACTGTCTGGTGGGGTAAGCTCAAAACGTTCATTTTCGATTAAACATGAACTGTCGCAATATACTACAGACCTATACCGATATACGATTATTGAGCGAGTCCATTATTGAGAAAAAGTATATTGGTATAAGTAGTGTATAACTCATTATCATTATTACAAACTTTTGATTTTTTTTTTTGACAGGATGAGAAACTGTAACAGTTTAAGTCAATAGAGATTCTTGAATGTTGAGTCTTTTTACGTAGTATAAAGGTATGTAAGTATTATGTATCAAAGATAGGTACCTATTTTTAGACCGAACCATTATGTTGTGTTTATGTTTTCCTGGCATTATAGCCACCGAAAACTGTTGCCTTACCAACAGCACGTGCTTGTTTGGGACAATACACAGTACAGATGTGAAATACGTTATTCATTCCTTTTATCACCTTATTTTTCAACAATGCGTCATTGGTTTTACGGTTAGCTTGTGTTACGTTTCCCGCGCTTACAAGTTATTGAGAAAGACCGTAAGGTTTACTATCAATAAGGAATGCAATCTGAACACATCGGGTTTATCAAATGAAAACACCTCTGATATAATAGGGATGCCGCCATATTGGTTCCCAGCGGAATGACGTCACTTCTCTTTCGTGTTTAAAAGTAGATCTTAAATGTGAAATCTAAAAAGTCGTTAAATTTGATTGAGGAAACAACTTTACATGTCACAACCACAAATTTGCCATTTGGTATGAGTTACTGATAAAAAGATTATTTAAAAGGATGTCCAACCCTTCCACACACATTGAACTACTTAACATGCACGCTTAGAAAATGAGTTAATTGCCGGATGCCGATTTACCCGAAAAATTGTAACCCTACACTTATATCCGAGGTGTATTTCACAGCGAACGGAAATACCCGAGTAGTTCCGATTGTAAGGAATGGTCAAGCTGGGTAGGACCATCGGCATTCAGTAAGTCGGCAGGTATACCCATAAAATTTATATTGTCGGTACCGCGATTTGAACCAAGCAGAGAGTGACCGTGAGGTTTCAGGCTTTAAACTCTAACCAACAAAATACCTAAGGAATACGTATTAAAAGTGATAACTACAATACATATTACAAAGAACTATTCTTTGTGACGTAGCGGAGTATTTATATGATACTTGCTGTACATGCTGTACATGCTGTACATTATGCTTAACTTTTCGGATTGTTTTCTCGGTTTGTTCATTCGTTAATTCGATTTCATATTTTTTCGGTTTAAGCATTCTGCGGTTTGGTCAAGTGAATGCGATTATTCTGTTAAACTTGCAGTCTTTATAGACTGATTTTATCTTTTCAAATATGGTAAAATACAGCGTCATTCTTTTTTTTCAATTATGATTAGGCTTTTTTGGAATTGGCTCGAGCTATGCTGTATTGTGACACCAAAGGGCAATCAGATGAAACCAGAGTGGCTTGCGGGATTCGAAGTTACAAAACAATTTCAGTGATTGATATAAACCCACTCAGACGGTTTTATCCCGATTGTCACACATTAAGCATTTGATCTCCAAGCTCATAATAATTTTCTTCGTCATGACTGTCGCAAATGACCGTGACAAAAGCAGAAATTGAAAGTGAGAAGTGATTTCCCATTAAACCAGGATGGTCTCCTCCAATTGTCGTATAAAATATTGCATCCATATTTCTCTCGTCTGCTGCTGCATTCAATATTTACACATTTTGAAACTGACTTTAACCACAAAATCCCTTTATCCCTACTCTCGCAGGTCTATTAAAGATTAATTCAAATAAAGACCAAATACTCTACTGTCCACAAGGGCAAGGCAAGCCTGGAAAACAATCGGCATTCCGTTTATCAGACGGGAGACTATCTCTCAAGAAAATCAACCGGGATTTGAACCAACGCGGAGAGAGACCGTGTGATTTCAGCCAGCCACTAGGCCACGGAGGCCCCAAACAGATACACCTACAAGGATAAATCGGTGTATAATGTAATAGCGAGGAATTAATAACCACGAATGCACACTCAATTAACCTTCATTTTCAATTTGCATGTTTTCATTTCAAAGCGGTCCTTTGAAATCAGTTATCTCGTTTGAAAAGATACACTAGCCTTTCAACTTCCGGTGTAAGCTATACACATGCACGAAGATCGATAAGTACATTTCTATCATTACTTCTTTCCAAATTGGTTTCATTACAGTAATGCAACTCTTAAAACTACCGTTATGTTGTATGAAATGGTAGAACTAAACCGTATGGGTCCGATATATTAGCACAAAAACCTTCTTCAGAACTGATTAGTTGGAGAATCCTTAGCCATATTGAGTCAAAAATATGAATTGCTTATATCGAGACTTTTCTTAAATCATTTGGAATTGAATAATCGGCGGGGTAGTGTGCCTAGAGACCGGTCAACCCGGGTTCAATCTCCGAAGGTGGCAATCTATTTCACCTTGTAGTGTTCTTGGGCAAGACCAATTTTCTAGCGAAGCACTAGAAGGTCATCCGGGAAACATGTACTAAATCTACCCAAGACTGAGACCTCTACAACCCATTTTGTAATAGATTAACGAATTGCATGTGTTCCTTTCTTTACCGCGATTCGTAATATATTAAATACATCTGTTACGTTATTTTCACCGGCTACCCGAATTCGTTTCCATTTCTGCTTCGATTTTATGGTTACCAACGGAATATCAATCATGTAAACGCTTCGAGAACAATTCCGAGCAGATGCGATATGGTTCTAAGTTTCATTTGAATCGACAGGAAATATTGTATTCCCATTTTAGGATGCTGATGAGTGAAAAAGAACAATGGATCTTTTGAAATCCGCTCCATAAAGCTATCTCTCCTTGCTTCAAGGGAAGTGGCGACACGGACCCTGCTTTGTTCGGCGCAGATTAATGATACAATCGACTTGGGAACCAGTCACAGAAAAGTGGACTTCCTTTCAGAAACGAATAACAGTAGTCCAGGGTACTTTAACTAATCGACTTAACCCTTATAGTGCTGGAACCGACTTCATGCTTATGCAAACAGGTTGGATCGAGGCCAGCTGTCAAGTAAATTAGCGGCTGGCCTGCGATCTAAACTGTTATAATACTCTAGGTATCTTTCCTCATCAAAATTAAGCAGATATTAAATGTTTTGATGACCAACATTTCTATTTTTAGTAAATTACCCGGCATTCTAAGGGTTAAGGAAAAAATCGCGTAATGTATTTTAGATTCGACTTCTGTGAGTAGCGGGATCCACCTGGCGATCTTGCATTAATCAACTATCGCGAGATTTGTTAATGCATCAAGAAAACTAAATCGAGAGTGACAAATCTAAGTTGTAATAAATTGTTTTACGATCGAAGTTAAACAAATAAGTTTAAGTTAGATATAACACCATTTGATACTGACTGATAATCTATCTTGAATAATCAAAGGGGCATAAAACTTGTATGGATCTTTTGAGCATTGCTGGTTCGGAGAAAACTTGTAAAATAAACCTGCCGAAACGATAACTATGTGCAAGACCTAAATACGTTTTTAGAAGTATGAAGAGAAACACAATACCCTGCTTGGTTCAGTGCAGATTAATGGTACAATAAACCGAGAACTTACTACAGAACAGTCGTCTTCAGGTTAACCATACAGTAGAATATTTATATCTCAAATTCCCGATTGTCTAACTCTTCTTTAAGTCGAAGAAACGGGCTCCCAAAGACTTTAGCCTTTTTATTTACTTCTTACTATTCCAGACGTCTATTTGTCTCCCATTGTCGAACATTTCCATAGGGTCCCTTCAAATTTGAGGCGTAGAGATTCTATTGTAATCCATTTCACGAACGTACAGTTTGTGCTATGGCTTTAGCAGAGTTCGTGATAAAACGTGCTCGTATTGTGTTTCTTTCCTAAACCCTGTTTCGTGGATACTCCGAATAACGGTCAAGACGAGACCTTTCTAACCAGTCACCACTATATAGGCCTTCTTGCAAGGATTTTGTCAGTCAAACAGTCTAAACGCGAGCTATTTGAACGAAACTGAAAAAGAAAGGTTAAGAAACCATTGATAAAGATACGAAAGAAAGCTTTCTCATACCTTTTATTTTGTGTTGGCAATTGTCTCAATGAAAACCAGTCACAAAATGTAACATAAAGGAATATGGCTTCAATATCTACTACTGATGGTTCAGGTACGTAAAGAAATTTAAATTTTATACCTTCATCAAAGCATCAACGTTTTCTCCATTTCTTAGAATGCAATACTTTCATAAGCAAATGGGAGTATAATCAACGACGTCTCATTTTCATCTTACCAATAGTTTCACTACCTTGACATGGCGTAAAAATAGCAATGGCGGTTGAGGCAAAGTCTTCTGTCTGTTTATGGAGCTATTATCCAATCATTAAACCAATCAAGATTCTCCAATGCTTGTGAATCAACTGAGGTTTGACATATTCCTTTATAGATTGATAAGTTGATTAATTACTTGACCATCATTTCAACACCATGTCATGTATTCTTCTTTAATATCATCAGACACAGCAGGTCGAGCAAGAGAATATGAATACTCAAGAATTTTGTCACAGTTTGAAAAGTTCAAAACTCTAAAAGTTAATCATATATTAACGACAAGCATGGGATCTACCAATCCATAATTTGCGTATCCATTTTCAAGAAATGAACTTAATTCGTTAAAAGTAGCGGCATGCATGTTCAATTCAAACGCAGAAATCCGACCTCAACATTTTGTATTAACCCTTTCCTAAACAACAAATTTTCGACTGTCCCAAATTGAAAGAGTTTGCAGACGACATTTCAAAATGTGCTGGAATTGAAAATATTCTTCAGATAGAGCAGAAAACCATGTGGGAAAAGCTCGTTACGAGCAGTTTCTCCTTTTCCCTTTTGCAACAAAGTGGTCAAATGTCGTTATTGTTTGGGAAAGGGTTAAACGATAGTCTAAACAAATGCTCCGGTTATTAAGGTTTTTCACCGCGGGTTCGATTGACATTCACAAGTGAATCTAGTTTTCTGAACAGTTCTGTGATCTAGCACGGTCATCTACCAAACGAAAATCGAGATTAAACTGGAATATCCGCATCGAACTAATTTTCGTCGCGGAAGTACGCGGCAGTTCCAGCACATACAATTCTCGTATTACTCCGCCGATCAAAGGAAATACGAATAAAAGGCTTTGGATTTTATTGCGCGCTCCCTTTATTTTCTAAGAATTGGCAACAATGGTCTCTCTAAGCATAATAGCGGTAATTCCGTCCTTTTATTCGCCTGAATATAAGCCTGTGACAGTCGTCTCGAAGTAGTTTTGTAAGCTTTAATTAGGCGAACATTCTAGCATCATTAGCCCTTTTCCGAGGAAAACGACATATTTCCCGCGTTTTTTTACTCCATACAACTTTTGCTGAAGTCGGAAAGAATTTGCATTAATTCGTTCTCATTTCCCATCAACGTGTCTCATTTTGCGCCTTTCAAGAATGCATACATTTGACCATTTTACTATGAGTTATTGCCATGATATCGGACGAGTCCATTATCCATGGGCTAGATGAAGGGTCAAGGCATATGAATGCGTGTAATTTTGTCATGGTTTAATCACTCTTATTGAATTTCTGCTATTGATGTCTTTTGCTTGAATCGAAGCCCATATTGAACGGCCAACTCTTTTACAATACGACATGCAGTTGTTAGTTACAGCCTATTCATTGGTCACGGACATGGACTCTTTTAAAGCGACCATACCACAGAATTAGGCTTTTATGTATGATTTTCTTATTGAAACAAATGTGTATGTCTGTGGAAGAATTAACAACACGAATTTAGTAACATGAACTAGATAATTAATTCGCTTCCAAAATCCGTTCATAATTGGTTGTACACTTATTTCTGGAATATCAAACAGAAAAAAAAATCCGTTCAAATGGTTTATCTGAAACGAAGACAAAGCTCAATTAAATGGTTTCTATAAAACGATGGACATCTCTTTCTGTCCTGCGAAAGCATTGAAAGGTATTGCCATCAAAGGAAAGCTGATCATTGAGTTTAGCAATCTATTTGTTTTTCAATAAAGTTCGAAATACAAAAGAAAGGTCAATGATATAGAGAGTTATGGTTCCATTAAAAGGCTATGTAAAGAATAATTTTCATGGTTTATCCTTCAAAAGAGCGCGAATGTATTGTCTTTTTATAGAGAGTGCACGGTTACTGACATTTCATTTGTGTACAAGAATGTAATAATTTGTAAGAATGTTGCTTATCGCTGTATCAACAATTTTCAGTTATATAACGGCTTTCCTGGAAAGATACTAGGCTAGGGCTCTGAAGTGACTTGCAAAAGGTCACTGCCACGAAACCGGAGGGTTGGATGGGGCTCGAACCCGATACCTAGGGTTCCGTGATGTGGTGATATCCGCTTCTTTAAATTCAACCTTTTTTGTATAATGACAGTTACTACGACAACTCATGAAAAAGATGGTTTAACTTAACTTCGATCAAATTTTTATCTCATCGAAGTATATCCTAGTGAACTTTTCTTGGACAGGAAAATATTTCCTAGACTTGTATCCACACAGAAATACTTGTATACATTGATAACGTATCGAAACAGACAGCAAGAAGGGCTTTTTTGTGTTGTATAACAGGGGGGTGGGGGTTGGGGCTATTACAGGCACCTTCCAAAGTGGAAATTTCTTTAACATCTTGTATATTTCCCAAAGATTCAAAGTTGAAACAGCCTTTTGGTTTCCTATTTCAACAAGTTCAGCGATTCTTCTTCTCAAAAATTACAGGAATAAAGGCCCTGGCAACTGACCATTTGCGCTACGGATGTGGAATGACGGCCATGGAGTGATTTACAGGATTATGAAAGACAGTAAGGATATCATGTTTTCTAACATTTTTATCAGATTCTTCTGAAAACATATCAATATCACAAACATAAGGCAGTTTTGTCTCTCTAATAACCACTTACATAACACCTTCACCGACTATAAATGGTATAAATAAATCGTTTCATAACAACAAATAGGCGGTTTTGCTGTTTCCCATATACATATCTACATTTGCACTATCAAATGCATAACTTAAAGCCAGTATTCCAAGTTTGATGCGTTACTGACTAAACTAACGATTTGAAGGAACAGGTCGAAAGTTTAAATCAAACAAAACACTGGCTTCTAGTAATGTACAATCATGATACCCATTTACTATATTATGTGGTTTAGCGTAGTTCTCATTCACAGAAATAATTGAATGTCTTCTAAAGCATATTCAAAAATACTTGCAACCCTATAGTAAGCTTGCATGATCTTGTAAACGTTTTATGATTAAAATTATTCAATGCTTAGTTGACAAATCAACTGATTTGACTTTTTAAAATTAGTCGACCATTGCTCTTATTAAGCAACATAATGTCTGTTTACCATAGATATGCAATCGCTCTTCCCATTCCTATTGGTGCTCTGAAAAAAACTACAGTTTATATCTCACGAGAAGATAATTTCTTCATTTTTGACACATTTGTATAGAAACTTTCCCTCAACTATTAATGTACAACATGTTCTTGTAAAAAATGTAGTTAATTTTAGAATATGGGGTATGCAACAATCTAGTGAGAACTACGATAAAATGGAACAGAACACTATAATGTGCATGGTATGTACGCCAATCGATGCTAAAGCGACAAACTCAGACCATTTGTGACTTGCGCCTGCGCACTCCTTAATCGTAAGAATTCGCTCTATAATAAATCACTTAAGTAGTTGTTCTCTCGGAAACAAAGCGCATTTTCTGATCCGCAATCTACGTCTTTCTGATCCGCAAAATACACGCATTTCATATGATTACGTCCCCATGGATATACGGTAGAACAGCTCAACAATCAATCACTTGAGTAGTTGTTCTCTAAAAAACAAAACGCGTTTTCTGAACACAATTCACGTCATTTCTGGTCCGCAAAATACACGCATTTCATGAGTTTTCTTCCCCATGAAAACTAACGAGTTTCAAACATTGAGCAACAATAAATCATCCTCGTCCTCCTTTCTTATCACTTCCGGTTCCTGGCCTGATGTAACGTCATAGGTCTTTGACATCATGTTTGAATGTACTTTCGAATGTAGGATTGCGGAGAGATGCATCAGGATACACCCCATTATGAACGCCAGCACAGCGCATGCGCCCGTCATTATTTGAAGCGAGAGGGATGTGGATAGTAAAATATATTCGAGACAGAAATCTCTTGCGACGGAAGTGACGTAATTCTGACTCGCCTCGAAAGAAACCATCATCCATGTTGACGCAGCTGAAAAAGATGGATAGAAGTTTTCATTTTAGTTCAGTTCATTGTTTATTAGAGTCTCATCATATATACACTCGTATATACAACATATCGTATATTTTCTATGACATGTACACAAGCCCCGTTTTTAACTTTCTGGTAACGCTAAACTACCAAGAACTGTGAATTGGTGCGTTCAAAGTTTAATAGTTTATAGTCAATTCCTTATAAATGGGCAAAGACAATTGGATTGGTCATAATCTATGAAACATTGTACAGCAACCCTCCATACAGATCATCTGGTCATTGAAATGTTTAATAAAGCAAATTGCGTGTGAACAATGGCGAAATACAGAGAACGAAAGACAAAGCGAGAGAAATACGTTGGAGAAATGAAATGTTGCCGTTTTATAACTGAATAGGTGTTTGAAGTGTCGTAAGCCACGCTAAACGTAATAACCTATTATTGTCAAATTTACTCCTTAAGTCAAAGAACCATAGCACCATATCTCGGTTTTTCGTGTTTTTTTATCATAATCGCCTATTGAAGCTTTAAATGTTGACTTATCAAGATGCCAATGTTTTGTGAGAACATGTTTGAACTATTTTCTTATAAAGGATTTCTGACACAGTGTTTGTTTGGTTGTTTTAATGGGGTTTCTACTTCGCGTCAATATTATTTCAGTTAATGATGGAGGTAAAACCCCATACTCAACTGACCATAAGGGCCGGTCAATATGGGTTGAACCATCGGCTTCCGTAAGTCAGTCGGAAGACTAAATCTCATGAAAATCCAAATGCCGTCATCGGGATTTGAACCCACATTGACATTGTGTAAAGACTAGCATATAAAGCAATTACAGGCAGTAAGTACAATGTATTGATTGCAAGCACTTCTCATTGAGCTATCAAACCATTGTTTTAAAATTTAGAATTAGTCTTCATAAGCAAATATAATCAAGCATTGTTTCCTCTTGCGATGAGTTTGTTCATTGTTCTGCTGCCGATGTGTACAGACCAATATTCGATGAGGATGGTACGATCTGGATCTGGATCTGGATGGGTACCTTCCAGGGTATGTCGATGTATACGCAACAATATAAATGAATTATCACCGATGTTCTTATGACAATGTTAGTTGGCACTTTTGAAACAGGTTAAACTTATAGGATAAAACCCATCATCGTCTAAATTGTTACAATCAATGACGTTTCTGGAAAAGAATACTTTTGTGAAATCCGGTTTTGTCTACTGTTTAAAACCCTGAATATTTCATAATGTTTCTCTTTCTATAGTCTTATATAATTCAAAGTCCTGGAATTTCCTTTTTTCTTTTGCTTTCAATGATTGGTGTCGAATAGAATAGTCCTTGCTTGGCAGAGCTTGTATCAGCCCCTCGACCACCTTTTGTATAAGATAGATAAGAAAAACCTTAACAATTCTTACCGGTGACGATGGATATCTGGGACAAACCGTAATACACCATTTTGGACGGTTTTGTCGAGGCATTCATCGTAAATACAACCCCGAGTACCAACAACGTAAACGTTATGATACCAAGAAGGCCGCTGCACAGCACGTGATTACCCTCTTCTGGAAATAGAAAATGATAACAAATGCAACACATGGTTCCTATCAAAACAAGGGTTCGTATGAGGTTTTTATATACGCATTATATCATAGCCTACAAAAAATTTCGTATTATATTTACATATATTTGAATCGTCGAGTTTGGGACGCTTCTAATGAGTATAAATACTGATTATATGCTTAATATATGAAATAAAGAAGTTAGGTAGGTGAATACCCTTTCTAAATGGATCTGTGGAATCCACAAACATTGTTAATCCTGTACACATAGTCACTTGACGATGCCTATAATGTAGTTCTTGCTAAAGGAACATGTCCCAATAATAGAATTGTGCGTAACAGAGTATGTTTCAAAGGTATAACAAAACCTTTACGATAAATCATATCTATTTCATTGTATAACTAGTTTATGGTTGACCTGGTACAATACAGGCGTTGTATGCTTATAATGCATTTATTTATCTGGGGTTTACATCACGTCAACATTACTGCAGTTGTTTTGGAAAACAGAATGCAAAAATCTTTTTGTAAACAAAGGCCTCGGGCCCAAAATAAAGAAGCAAGAAATTAAAACCATGCATTTCAATAAGAACACATCATTGATTCTATCTCAAACGTGTACTACAATCGGGATAAGGGACATCACCCATGACAATACAATTTAATCGATAAATAAAACGTTATCTCCCTTGATTGTTTATACAGGAGGCAGACATGTGACTCAATCTCGGCTTAAAGATATTGGTTCACATAGTCTGGTAATTGCATTCCCCTACGATAAACATTTCGTTGCGCCTGATGCAATAGAATCTAGAAACCACTGTAACGAATGGACAAATTGCTCATGAATAGTAATGTATTGTTTCTATTACATGAGTTCTTCTTGAACACCATCAATTCAACATCGCTTTCGTGGTTGTTTCTACTCTTGTTTTTTATTTCTGCATTCTTAATGCATTCTTTTTTGCTTTCAAATTAACCATAAAAATGGCCAAATGATATTGGTCGTTAGAAAAATTCCAAGGGAGTTAACCGATTAATAATGTTGTTTTTATTTGTGAGTTATATCCCTTAAACTCAGGCATTCCGTGATTATGGGGAAAATGAGAATAAACCTACGTGACTTGTAATAATTGCATCACACATCATTTGCACGAGTACAAGGGAAAACACTCAAAATCATTCATGAATTACCAGTCCATCTGAGTAATGTAATTTTAGGTTTTTTAGAACAATACCAAGGCCATGATAAGTATACCCGTTGCTGTTGTTAGCCTGGATCGAACCTGTTTACATAAGCATGAAGTCGGTTCCATCACTTTAAGGGTTAATGTGACAAGGACGTTTTTCATTTATTTTTTTAACATACGAGAAGATGGATGGTCAATGTGTCATGAATGATCATGTGTGGCCGCGGCTTTTTTGCTTCTGGGGAATTGTACAAATACCGGTAAACCATGTAATACGTAACTGTCACAAACAGTGAGCACCTGAGTTGAATTTAGAGTTGATTTCTAAACACGTTAATTTCAAGGGGATTCCATTATTTTTCGACATTACGCCATCAATGGGAAAATATTTCCTGTTAAAGTTTCCAAAAATAAAAGTTAGTTAAATCGTGAAAACATCTGATTCGTGATTACTCGTGATTACGTAAACCATGGGGTAGTACTTTATTAATTGACTTAAGGAAAGCATTTGCTTTGTCAAAATATATAAACATCGATATTATCTTAAACAAAATTATAGAATTACGATGTGACGCATTATTCACGTGTTACTGTGTAATTCCGAGTTTCTCAATAATGCAATAAGAGGGAATGTCGTTACGAACGATCGAGTTTGGCATTCGACGATAAGTAAAATACCATCCTGCCTTTAAATTAGGAATCAGACAATCATAAAACTTACTTTAAAGGATGATTACTGAAAATACATAAACAATGTAATGTGTTAATAAGCCGATATTGGTTCAGAAACAAAGTACAATGAACATGTATTCCACCAGCTTCCGCGGAATGAAATAGACCTTGTTTTATCACGCAAGGGACGTAACTCTATGATTCAAGTAGCAATAATGCCAGTTATCGAACTTGAGCAATGTTATCATGGCAACAATGTGGTTTGTAAAGTTTGATAGAGATGGGATTTGAACCTCTCAAACTAGAGATGATACAACACTTCAGTTTGTGACTGTTTAATCATATTTATCTATATGGGTTTTACATCACACCAACATTATTTCAGTTATGTAGCGATGCCCGATTCTCAATGATGGAGGAAGACCCCATACTCAACTGTCTAAAGGGGCTAGTTAAGCCGGGTAGAACCACCAGCATTCCGTAAGTCAATCGGGAGACTACCTCTCATGAAAATACATATCCCTCATCAGGATTCGAACCCAAGCGGAGAGGGGCCATGTGATTTACAGTATGCGACATACAGATGGATCGACGGACATACAGACAAACTAATATCAGATAGATCACTCGTCGTTTCTCTTACTGATTACAAATTACTGCTCTTGTGACACTTTAATGTGTTAAAGATGCTGCTGGTTCACAGGAGCGATAATTTGAAAGTCAAAATAATGTGTCGTTGAAACAATGTAGCTGTTTGTATCGTCGTTTGATATACAAGTAAAGGTAGCTTTTTAAGGTATCATTAATTCAGGTAGCGTCAATCAAAGGTATGTACGTTCATATTCAGTAGATCTCAAAGACGATGTGACGCTTTGGGTTAAAATACATGTTAATTCATTGTATAAAAAGTCCAAAGAATTAAATACGATCTAATTTTGGCTCCAATGACTATTCTTCATTGCGTATCATATAGTGGAACAATTGTTTTGCAGTTTTAAAGAAAGTGGATTGATCGTATTCGATTCGTTATTGATTTGCTATGAGACGCGGACTCCCAGTTAAAATAATTTTAACTTCCAAATTTCCTCACATCTGTGTACAAGAACATTTAACGTACCATTGACGCATACGATGATATAGAATCACATATGTCCCCTTAGGTAGTCATGCAACACATTGGACAAATGCTTATTCTATATACCAAGCTGTTTCGCGTATGAATAACGAACGGGGTCGATTTGCACTTTATCAAATTACTCGTGAATGTACACTGGGAGTCATAGAATTGTGTTTCCATGGGTAATCAAACCAAGTAGTTATACCTTTAACCCTTATACTGCTGGAACCGACTTCATGCTTATGCAAACATGTTAGAATCCAGGCCAACCGCCAAGTAAATTGGCGGCTGGCCTGTGATCTAACCTGTTTGCTACTCCGAGTATCTTTCCTCATCAGAATTAAGCATATATTTTAGGTTTTGGAAAGAAGGCGACATAACAATCTTTTTTTTTTGAAAATTACCCAGCATCTTAAGGTTTGAATTAAAGTAAACCTGTTCTAAGGAATAAAAAGTGCCGCTACTGGGAACCAGTACTGACTAGTTTGTATTATGAGCCCTCCTTAAACAGTACGTACACGATCCATGTCAGTTAGAGCTGAAAACTGAAAACAGTACGTACACGATCCATGTAAGTTAGAGCTGAAAACTGAAAACCAGTTTCTCAGAAAGATCAATTGAAGCTTTTACTTGACATGTGTCACAAATTGAGAAAATTTCAGAGTCTAACCCATTACCAAACAATAACGACATTTGACCACTTTGTTGCAGGCGACTCCGGAAAACACTGTGTGAAAAGGAGAAATTGCTCATGACGAGCAATTTCTTCTTTTCCAACAGTGTGTTCTGTCCTATCAGAAGATTATTCTTCAATTTCATCACATTTTGAAATGTCGTCTGCACACTCTTTCAATTTTGGACAGTCGTAAATTTGGTGTTTGAGAAAGGGTTAAAGCTCATTTTAGCGATTGCATTTTTTAAGATGCATTATATAATTCGTGACGTTGACTTTTAAATCTCTATCGCCTAAAGTGCTTTGTTCAACTAATGCGTATGTACTTTACAACAAATACATAACGAGAAGGATCTACAACGATTTTGAGTCATAAAATTATGTTCATGTCATACACTGTGCATAAATCATAGTCTGCATCGCTCAAATCATGACGAAACCTCATTATGTTGTCCCAGATAAGACAGTGTCGTTTAAAGTCTGATCTAGAGCGGCACTTTAAACAATGTGTGTTTAATGTATCGCTAGAGAAATCGTAGTCGAAGATTAACTGGTTCGGACATGCACAGCACCCGTCGACTGCGATTTCTCTGCCGAGTGTTAGACGTGACGTCGTCAAAAAAATAACTTATCATATACCACCAGAACTGCAAAGTTGATGGTTAACTCCAATCTCTTATGCAGAGTTATCGACCATACCTCACAGATAAATGTGGGAGCGTAGCGGGAACCAATTTACTCGGTCAGAGATTTGGTCAACTCGTGTGGGGTACACAATGTGACAAGAATTGACAGAAGTTGATGAAAAAAGTAAAAATACCTGGGCGTGGCCATCTTTTTCGAACATAAGATCGTAAATATTTGTAATAGGATTCCCTCGTCTTATAGAGTATACCTCGTGTAATTCTGTAACAATGCACCTTTTATAGGCAACATGTGTTACATTTCATACTAAATCATTTGCACAATACTTTTAAGAAAGCAGACCCTATCATATTGCTTAATATTGACTTTATATCGACTCGATTCGTCCCTCATGGAGACGATAATCTAAGAAACCATTGTGAAACGTTAAAATCTACCAATATGGAGCCCAACGGAATACATATATTTCCAACATGTGAGAACACATACAATGCAATATTGTTCGTATCAATATATGTATCGGTTTTACAACACGTATCAATATATGAATAGGTTTTACATCACGTATCAATACATGTTTAGGTTTTACAACACGTATCAATACATGTATAGGTTTTACATCACGTCAACATTATTTTAGTTATGTTGCGATACCCGCCTCTTAATGATGGAGGAATATTCTATATTTATTGTCAATAAGGTTTGGTCAAGTTTTGGTTAAGCAGGGAAGAAGCATTGGTATTCAATAAGTCAGTCGGGAGACAGCCTCGTATGAAAATGCAACCCACGGGGAGAAGGGGCATGTGATTTCAACTTCGATGTACTCTTCCACTAGGCCACAGAGGCCCTTCTATCACAAAACAATGTTTTCTTAATTCTCATAAAAATTGGTGGAAGCAATATGATGGCACATATATGCAATGATGTGGAAATATCGACATTGACTATGTGACGAAAGCAAGCTGTGTATGAATGCGCAATCCAAATTAAATTAATCTATGCAAATGATGCGTGTAAACAAGCCGCAGTATTGACACAAAGATTATGCACAATAAACCTTAATGAGAGGTGTGCCTTTCTAACGCTGTTTAACCCTTTCCCAAACGCCAAGTTTTCGACTGTCCCAAATTGGGAGAGTTTGAAGACGACATTTCAAAATGTGATGGAATTGAAAAAAAAACCTACTGATAGGGTAGAAAACAATGTGGGAAAGGGGCAAATGCTCGTAAAGGAACAATTTCTCCTTTACCCACATTGTGTTCCAGAGTTGTATGCCAAAAAACTGTGCAAATGTCGTTATTGTTTGGTAATGGGTTTATCAAAGGGTTGTGTTTATGTACTTACATTCGTTTCATCATTAATAACATTATGACCAATGTTTAACCTATAACAACACATTATAGATATTGAGGCATTCAGATTTATTCGAATTTGAGTGAGCTATTCATGATCATGTTTGTGGGTGGTTTTACATTAATTAGCGAAACACTAATCACGCCACTTTTGCAGCTTAACAGAATCAATATGTATATCAAAAGTGACAGTTATATATTAACCTACAGTTAACTCTAAATTCATATCTAAAGAATTGCTGGTAAATGAATAGTGTTTACGAAGGTTTGTAATAAAGTTTATAATGTTAATCGTTTTTCAGTGTGAGGACAAACAGTTTGCGGTACGCTTATGCTTGAATTATATATGACCAAGATGAAAGACAAACATGTGGGCACACTGAGACTGGGACTCCAAGTAAACCTTGAAAATGTAAGCCACTTCTGAATTATTCCTATATATGCACACAAATGAAATTTGTCCCGAATATCCGTAATCAAATTGCTTCCATTTGGCATTATTTCAACCAAACTAGCAATTTTATATAAAATCAAGCTACATGTGTTTGAATCACGAACGACAGAAGTGTTGTTTTTTTCGTCTCAGTGTTTTCTACCCACTGTCAGAGAAAGAAAATGCCCCTTGCCAGTATTAGATTGATTCTGCCCAATTCCATTCGGAGTAGTCATGAATACCAATCTTGGGGGATCGGGTTAAATTGACTGCATTCGTGCTCGAGAGCGATTGGCGCTCAGCAATCCATCACAATGCACCATCTGTTGTTGACAATCGACAAAATGACAACCAACATGTCGCCGATGTACCACTTTAGGATTACAATAAAACCTGCGATAATCCGCTCAGGTCACGTGTAACCCCCTCTTTACCCATTACTAAACAATAACAACATTCGACCAGTTCGTTGCAGACGACTCTGGAAAACATTGTGGGGAAAGACGAGCAATTTCTCCCTTTCCTGCTATGTTTTCTGCCCTATCAAAAGATTATTTTTCAATTTCATCACATTTTGAAATGTCGTCTACAAGCTCTTTCAATTTGGGACAGTCGAAATTTTAACGTTTGGTATAGGGTTATGGTAGTACATGTACGGTGCTTCTACCATATTGCATTTAAACGCCTTTAACCCTTTACTAAACGCCTTATGTTCAATCGTCACAAATTGAAAGAGTTTGCAGACGACATTTCAAAATGTGATGAAATTGGAAAAAATCTTCTGATAGGGTAGAAAACATTGTGGGAAAAGAAGAAATTGCTTTGTCATGATAATGTAATAAACATAATTGTTTTGATGAAAATGTATCCTTCAATTACGCAGCAGAAGACGACAAAAGCAGTGTGAATGAATTTTAAGCATGGTATAGTGTACTAAATGGTTCAAATACTAATTCTAAACATGGGACAATCGTGAATAGACCCCTAAGTCTATATATCATGCTTTGGGATTCGTGGGGTACATGCTTCCGTTAGTAACGCGGGGAGGGAATAATACATACCATATGATTTGGGCAAGAACAGGAACGGCCAATATTGACTGCTTATTGAACCTTCCTCTTCCAATCGAATGTTTAAATACCACAAACTAGACGAAATGTACAATTTCGAAGTCTCGCCTTTTCTCGAGCCGTTCACATTATTCTTGACGTAACGACTGGCCGAAGCACAAGCGGGCGTGTTTATGTCTTCCTCGACCATGAACCAACCTGGAAGTGACGTACCGAGAAGGTAGAGAGCCAGGAAAGCTAGTCCTAACACTGACAACAAGTTGAACACGTGTCTATCGGCACTCATGATTAAATATCCTCGTTTTAATTGACTTGGTTTCTTGGATAATCTTGTGAACATGGGTTCCTTGTGACTACTTCCAGGCATTTTGTTGTTGGTGATGCTGTTTGAACACAGATCTTTTCTGAAAATAAGAAAGAAAACGATAAGTTGAAAGTATTCCGTCCGACTTGGTTCCCAGGAAACCGTTTTACTTAATTGCTTATGCTATATATTTGAGTGAGTTCACAGCAACATTCCCTCTTATATCAATAATGAACTAAGCAAGTACTGTATGTTAAAGATTTGCGTAAGTTCAAAGCAACGTTCCCTCTTATTCAATATTGGGCTAAGCAATATTGTCACGTAACACGTCATTGGAATCATCTCTCCGAGATGCTTCCATTGACGTGTCACGTGACAATATTGTGTTCTCTTTAAAGATACTTTCCATGTTTTCGACGATTTCTCATGATTTTTCTCTTGTAAAACGGTGCCAAGGTCTTTAACTTATCACTATGCTAGCGAAGTGTCATTGTCAAGGACTGGCGCTCAACAAGGTAAATGTTAGCTTAGCTTAGCTTAGAGTCATTACCCAACACAGGTCCCATATGGGTCCTCTTCGTCGGGGCCATTCCTACATTTTTCAGTTCTGTAACGGCTTTCCTGGATTCACCAGTACTAGGCTAGGGCTCTGAAGTGACTTGCCAAAGGCCACTCCCACGAAACTAAATGGCCTCGGTGGGGCTCGAACCCGGGACCCCCGTGTTCTGACCTTAACCACTGAGCCGCGCAATCGTCATTTACATGTATTCGACATTGCTCACTGCGAATAACTATTCCATCATAAACCCCCATAATTATTGTTTTTCATGTTTATGTTGATTAACCGAATTCTTTTTAAAAAAATATTTTTCTAAGCGAGGACGCGTCTTCAGACTGGCATACCAATCCGTCATAGTTCACTCGTAGTGTGTCTGATATGGTCTACTTGAATCTACATAGATTTGCATGGATCTACTTGGATTTACATGGATCTACATAGATATATCTATAGATATGCATGTATCTACATGTATTTACTTTTATTTACTTGGATTTGCATAGATCTACCTGGATTTACATATATGTCATATATATATATACATGATTCTACATGTATCTACATAGATGTATATATATATATATATGGAACTTCATAGATCAACAGAGATCTACATGGATCTACTTCGATGAACAGTATACAAATCTACATGGCTTTACACGGATCTACATAGATTAACATGTATCTACATAGATTAACATGGATGTACTCGGATCTACATGGATCTTGAGTTCGAGCTTCAGTTTGGCAAATATTCTCGTCGACCTTTCTTCTAGTCAAAGACACGCAATTTGTTCCCTTTGGCCACTGATACTATGTTCATTTTAGAGATCAATCAATGACCTAAAAAGAATATTTTGCAGGACTGATGAGGGAGGGTTGCAACCACGGAAACATGCACCTGCTTTATACTTTTTTACTTTAAATCGAATGTAACGGAAGCTTAAAACTTATTGAATTCACTCTCGACGACTGCTTCCTTGCTACTAAACGATACTCGCGCCGGCGATTTTCACCTCGTCTAGCAGGGGATCAAACCTGCGACACTAGGTACAAGTAGCCGGCGCTCTATCTCTACACCACTGTTCCACCAAATGTCTATTTTCTCCTTTGATTGGATTAAAGTAGTGTTGAAAACGGCCTTATCCAAAAATCAACCAACATACATGTTTTACATAAACACACAAAAAGGCACTTCTTCTGCCCAAATGGTTTGCTCAATTATAATGAACCACTTCGTACTTTTCGTTACTCGCTCTGTATCTGATCCCTTGTTCCCTTGTTCTCAAAACGTACGTTAGTATGATATCTTACTTAATTTTGTTAATGCTTATTATATTAACTCTCTCAATTTGGGAGAGTCGACAATTTGGTGTTTGTTAAAGGGTTAAAGCAGTAGTTTTGAGTTAACCAAAACGCTGACACAATTGACATGATACATCCTCAAAAATGCGACGTCAAGAACACGGCCCAAAAATCTTTCTGAATTTGTTGAGTATGCTAATGGCATATAAGTATAAGAAGGTTTAAGTTTGAGTACAAAGTCGAAATTTTCCTAGAATACGGGCCCAGATTTGATTGGTGAATAAGGGTTTAAGCCGTTTTCAAGACTATCACAATCACATTGGGTCGAGCATAACATTTTTTGATAATGCAACATATGTTGTTTTTTGTGATCAGCCCTTCACCATACTCTTTGGCAGCTAGCTTCTGTTTTCCCAAAATAACAATGTTTTGTGAAAAGGGAAATGACCTACGGAGTGCTGTTGTATAACCCATCATGGATACACGTATGCTTTTATCCCTTGGACAAACAATATTGGGGTATTTACGGATCTTATAGACCAAGTAATGATCAGAAAACTTCTCAATGTCTTAACGTGTTTTCTGTCCCTATTGAGGAGTGGGTTTCAATTAAAATGTCGATTCCGATTCAACGTTGTCATCAGCAAGCCTTTAACGTTTGAAAAGATATCAATCCCCTATTATTTGTTTGTCACTATTTCCGTACATAGATATTTTTAAGTGGGGTCGATGATGATATTAGTCGGTGATGATCGTGAATATAATAAATGATGACGATAATGTGTTTTTGTTAAATGATGATGATGATGTTGTCGAGGTGGAGTGGAGAAGGAGAAAAAGAAATGGAGCCGGAGGACGAGGAGGAGGAAGAAAAAGAAGAAGAATAGGAAGAGGGTAAAGGATGCTGATTGTGATAATAACGAGGAGGACGAGAATGAGGAGAAGGAGGAGAGGATGCGGTGGAGGAGGAAGAGGAAGAGAAGAAGAAGGAGAAGAGGAGGAGGAGGAGGAGGAGGGGGAAGAGGGAGGGGAGGATGAGGGAGAATTGGATGAGGAGTAGAATGAGGGGGAGGAGAAGGAGGAATCGGATGAGGTTGAGGGGAAGGAGAAGGAGAAATTGGACGAAGAAGAGGAGAAGGAGGAGAAGGGGAAGGAGTGGGAGACAAACAAGAGGAGGAGGAGGAGTGATTATCATATGCTGTTTTCTGTATGAAGAGCACAAAGATCTCAACTTAGACGCCTGTCTCACCTTTAAAACGTCATATTAACGTGTATTGGATGAAATGTGAACCCTAACTTTCGACTGTTATTATAGACTGGGTATCGGATACGGTGTGTATACACATACTGAAAAGGAAAATCACACCACAGTACAATGGATAAGTAACCAGTGTTGGGACCTCCATCAATGAACCGGGAGTCGGTTGTTTTGTTTAGAGCTTTAGAACGTCTTCAGCAATAGTTTAATCATATCGCGACTCCATGTGCATCTACTGTTCACACTTGTTAATTATTTACCGATACCGTAAAATAGTACATGTATTTCATTGTCAATGTGTGTCCCACTGCTGAAATAACCACTAAATGCTTCTTCTCTTTCACTTACCTCTGTTTCCTTACAACACCTTTGCCTGTGCATCATTGTTTATGTGAATGAATGTAGAATTTGTGTATTACTATACGCATGTGTCTGACAAATTCAGACGTTAGCGAATAACCGATATATTAACTGAATTGAATTGCAAAGACGTAATCACTTTCAATGCAAACACAGTATCGTTTGTATTTTAGATTAACATAATATGAAATATTATCCATAGGCCTAGTGTTCATATAATTGGCTACTGTATAACCATGAATTTTCTATTTAATAGTAAAACGACGAAATGACAGCCTATGGCCTTGTACTGAACAATCAGTGTCGCGTTAAAATCATATTTACCGAGCGAAGGAAAGTTAGCTCTGCAAATAACATTTTATAAGGAAGCCCGTAATAAAATCTACTTTACCCTACCTATTGTAGTGTCCACTCAGTCATAAACCGCTGACCACTCGAGGTTTGTTTATTTATAAATATCAATAATCTGCCTTTCCACACGTTGGAAGCACATGCACATGTATTCCCCTATCATGCGTATATCCCTCCGTATACATACACGGTTAATGAGTTCATAGCGTTGTCATACATATCCTTTAATTACCGCCACGTATTGTCACAACTCCTGTCAACGTACAGTTCATATAAAGTGAAACCCCTATTTTATTTACCTGGTACGTCATTTGTAAATGTAGTATATACCTCCCTTTTAGCTCCTCCCATTTTTCGACCCTTTTCCCCCATTAATGGAATGTCACGGGAGAGATCGTGGTGGATGGCTTATGTGTGTGGCCAGTGAATAACAATCGCACGTGATTTACCGATATCAACGTTTCCAGTCATATTCCTACGTTTATACCAATACCATAATGCTATTACTTCCCCTTACAACGATTATCAATTAACTCGTATAGTGCTGTAACCGACTTCATGCTTATGCAAACATGTTAGATCCCAAGACAGCTGCCAAGTTAATTGGCGGCTGGCCTGTGATCTAATCTGCTTGCTACTCTAAGTATTTTGCCTGAACAAAATTAAGCAGATATTTTAGGGTTTGGAAAGCAGCCGACTCAATAATCTTTTTTTAAGGAAACTACCCAGCATTCTAAAGGTAAAAGATCCTACTACATGTACATTAAAATCAGAGTTATTTGTACAAATCAATCTACATGTCAGACTAAAGAAAAACTTATAGACAAGACTTTTTTCTAGCCCTGTCCAATTTCTCTGCCTTCCTCATCAGTTTGTTCGGGATATAATACAGAGCCGCTTTGTTGAAAAGAAAAAAGAGAACATTACCAAATCTTGCAATTTCTCCTGTTGTATGCGACGGTTTCTAAGTCGTTTGCAGCGAAAAGTTAACGACAAGTCGTCGCTGTGTTGTAAAATGAAAAGGTCTTGTCTTTTATTAGGTTCGATTTTCTGATATTTCGTGACGATTTAGGAGTAAAATCATATAGAAATACAAAATCGTCATCGCGTTGTAGATGGTAAGCTCTTATCGTTTGATAGTTCGAATTTCTGATGTTCTGTGGCGATTTAGGAGTTAAATTGTTTAGAAAAATCAAGTGCAAATAAAGGCGTAAGGGTCGTATGTACATAAGACATCGGAGAAAACATACAAGATAAAATATTTCGTAAGTCGAGTCTCTGGGCCGTGAAGCCTTTATAACAATGTTTAGACGTTATCCTTCACTGAGCCATTTACCATAGTTAAAACGTATCCCCGGGCGACCTTGGAAAAAGCCAATTGAAATTATTTAACACAATAAAACATTCTACGAATACCTCCACAAATGTTGTGATATCAGTTTGAATTTGAAGCGACATTCCTTTTTTATTTGGGTGGTTCATTTGGTTTCATTCTAACTGCAAGTATGTTTTACTTATGCCTTTACAAGATATGTGGCGACTATTCGGTATGTTCTAAAAACGGGGCTAGCAAGTAATTCCTTTAACCCTTTCCCAAGCGACAAATTTCGACTGTCCAAAATTGAAAGAGTTTGCAGACGACATTTCATAATGTGATGAAATTGAGAAAAATCTCGATCTCGCGAGAGAGAGAGAGAGAGAGAGAGAGAGAGAGAGAGAGAGAGAGAGAGAGAGAGAGAGAGAGAGAGAGAGAGAGAGAGAGAGAGAGAGAGAGAGAGAGAGACGGCAGCATAGGTCAAAGGTTAACCCTTGTTTACGACCAGAACAGAGAAAACAATCTTACTTTCCTTCTTTTAGCTACGAAAGCAACTTTGAGCGACGGGTAATATTGCCTGGGGGTAATTATATTACACCTTGTAATGACCTGCTACGAGCCAGCGAATTAAATTACATTAAGTGTGACCACAAATGCATACACCATGAATTTACACACGAGGATCATTTCCCGAAATAGCATTATATTTCTCACCGAAACCAAACATGAGTACCAACATACCTAATATGCAGTGTGCACAGGTAGAGCTTCGCCCTCTTGTATCGAGGGTCCCTGGTTCGATATCGCTTAGGCAATTTGAAATTATCTGCACGGTTTACAGAGGTCCTCGATTTGAGTTCCGTTCTGACTGCATCTATTCTCTCACCTTGGTTACATTTGCGCCAAACGTAAATGACCCACGATAGCTACAGTGATAGATACTCCATGTTCGCTCACCAAACGAGGATTGTTCCTAGGACATCTGGGACGCACTTGAGTTGTGTGGGGAAATATGTATTGTGGGCCTCGATTGACAAGGTAGAGTTGCATTTGTAAGCGGGCTGGAAAGATCGGTGGGTAGATCTTTCGCACAGTTTGCAGGGGTTCCTGGTTCGACTACCTGTCTGACTGTATGTTTGTCTCCCCTTGGTTATATTACGGGTTTCTTTTAATCCCACGAAGTGCATATCCCACGAAAACATCGTCGCCAGTGCTGAACGAACTTAGGACCCTCGAGTTATAAGTCCACCACTTTAACCATTAAGGGCATGCAGGACTATGGTTTCTGATGCTTTAGTTGAGTAATAAGAGCGCTGGTCAATGCACGACTTTGCTCTTCTTGCAAGGATTCGAATCCCATTACTGGTTTACTTAAACTTTCAGCTTGTAAGCAAGCGAGAAATGCATGCAGCCAGCCCGGAACTCGAACAATAGATCCTCACGAATGGAGTGACTGCTCTGCAAACGGAGCTATCCGTACCGATTTCAACATGACTGACGCCAATCTAAACCCATCAGGTTATTCAATGGAAACAAACGCCTCTGACATAATATGAGTGCCGCCAAATTGTTTGTTGCGAGACCACTTTTGTTGTACTTTTATTTTTGACACTTTTGATTGCAATATCTTCAGCTACAAGTTCTAAGACTTAGTTACATGTACATCTCTCCACTTATACTACATCAGTTGCAACAATGGTCATGGCAATATTACATTATGTTATTAACAACCCATACGAATTCACGTAGAAAATAAAAAACTTACAGCAATGATGAGAAAACTTAATATATTTGAACGCAAAAAAGAGAAGATTAGAAAGAAAGCGAAGACAGTCTAGATGTGACATTTCGGATTAGTGTAAAAGAGCGCAGAAATAAGAAGTGTGATTGGATGAGTTATAAAAAGGGCCAATTGGCTTTGGAAGTTACGCATCAAAACGTTTTGGAAAACTGTTAGTGGTATGAAAAAGCTAGGTAACCCCAAATGAAGAAATAGTATCTTCCAAATTAATTCATTTGGCAGCATAATTTTTAATTTTAGATGTCAAAAGGTCAAATGATCGTCTCTGATCATGGGATATTTAAGTACATGGAATGGACAAGTCGCAATGTGTCGTGTTTCCCATAAAGGAGTAAACAACCCCAGTAATTCATGACTTCACTGCCTAAGGTGGTCAAATTAAAAACTTTGCGGAAATACATAGTAAAAATTAAATGATCAGATGGCCTTTTATAGCGACCATTCACCCTTTGCGAACCGACACTTTTTTTTATTTCTTTCATCCAAATTGAAACATGTTGCAGCCAACAGTTCGAATCGTGACGTTTAACCTGTGGTGGAATAAAAAACATGATATGGAAAAGGAGTTAATTGCTCGTATGATTTTCAGACATCGTTTTCAGCAAAAACCGGGAAATATCCAGGACTTTATTCTCTCATTTAGAAAAGGGTTTGAATTGTTACTAGTAATATTTACTAGTTTGGACATGCTGTCAACGTGGCAGCATGTAGTATGGCCGATGGGTATGACAGATCGATCGATATTGATCGATCGGCCGCCGATTATGATCGAACCTTCTTGAGAACCTTTTATTTGAAAAGATAACCTTATAATTTTTCATATTTCACTTTCATATTAGCTGCCGGCAGTTTTACAGGTCCCTTTAAGTTAAGCCGATTTGACAACGTACTGACGTCTTTACCTTAATACAACCTTTATGACGTTTAAGGAAGTTGCTCGTAACAAGAAATGAATACTTTTGACACAATGTTTATGTTTGTATGGAGTTACCATCGCGTCAATATCGTAGTCCACTGTCCATAAGGGCTGGTCAAGCCGGTAAAACACTCGTCATTCCGTATGTCAATATGGGGTTACCATCGCGTCAATATTAATTCGATTATGTTGCGATGTCCGACTCTTAATGGTGGAGAAAGGCCCCATAATAACTGTCCATAAGGGCTGGTCAACCCGGGTAGAGCATTTCGCAAGTCAATATGGAGTTAACATCGCGGCAACATTAAATTCGGTTATGTTGCGATGCCCGACTCTTAATGGTGGGGATACGCCCCTGTACTCCACTGTCAATAAGGGCTGGTCAAGCCGAGTAGAACCATCAGCATTCCGTAAGTCAGTCGGAGGACTGGTTCTTATGAAAATCCCATATGTCATAGGGATTTGAACCCTAGGTGAGAAGGGCCTTTGAATTTTAAGTTATGGACTTTAACCACGAGGCCGCGGAGCCTCCCTTATATTATTAGGCTGCTACGGTCTGATAGTGCAAATGCTTACATGAAAAACGGATTTCATAGCCCTTTCAACGAAACGTAATCGACAGCTCAATTGCAGGATTTTGATATCTTAGATCGAGGGTTTGTTGGTTGATTAACCTTTATAGTGCCGGGACCGACTTCATGCGTATACAAACATGCCGGGAAGGACATTGGCCGAGCTGGCATTGAACCCAGGGTCCTTGGTTTACAGGGCTAAGCTTAGTAGGTGGAGAGTACGTTGCTTTCGAGTAAAGGAATACAGACATTCTGTATGCCTTTTTTTGCAAGGGCGTTTAACGCAGTCATGAAATGTACAATTATATTACAATCCTCGCGGTACTACACTCTCGTGGAACTAGACATGGGCTTTTGACTTTCATGCGAAATAACACTCCAACAAAAACAGCATCTTTTTGAGGCCCGAGACCAAGCTCATGAGTTATGTCTAACACTACAACCACTTGACCAAGGACACTCAAGCGCAAGGGAAACAAGAAATTCGCAAGTTGTTCAATTCCTCCTCAATGACTTTGATATTATCTACTATGAGATAAAGAGTTTGAATAGGGTGCATTTTCTTCGACATTCACAGTAAGGAAATCTAAGATGACATAGGAACCATCCATGCGTGTATGGATGTGAGCTGTCATATCATGTATTCTATACACTTGGTCACATAGGGCCCTCTAAATGGCCAGAAGAATACGATATCCACCATCAATTTAATACATACATAACACATCGGAAGTCAGAAAACACCGAAAAGGGGGTCGAATTTCGCTCAGGTAAAATTGTTTCTGTCCAATTGTTTAACATTGATTTCCCCATAAATTCAGTCATATTACGATAATCAGTACAGCTGTCTAAGTTACTCGCCCACACAAGGACAGGAAAATACTCCTTCCCAACCATTTGCTTTCCACCATAAACAGAGACTGCAGTCTTGGCCGTGGGTACACCCAATACTAGTTTGGGCCCTGGCCCAAGCATACCCGCATTAGGCTAATGCGGGGTATACGCATGGACCTGACCCCATGCTCACCCACTACTAGGTATAATTGAGCCTGAGGTCCTGGCCCATGCATTAATCCCTGCATTAGATCCGGAGTATACGCACGGGCCGGGCCCCATGCTAACCCACTACTAGGTATAATTGAGCCTGAGGTCCCATGCATATACCCTGCATTAGATGCGGGGTATACGCGTAGGCAAGGACCCCAAGCTAGGTGAAATGCCCCAGGCTAAACAAACACAGAGATACAAATGTCTTGCACAAATCATTGAAGAATTATTGGTGTAATAAGGCGCATCGACAGATAAGTCATCCTACTTTGTAGTTTGAATACCCTTGTAGTTCAACTCTTAGACTGTCAAGTTCAACACTTTGACAGTGTCTAACATGTTTACAGCTGGTTAATCGAGGAAGACTAAATAAAATTGGTGCAAAAAACACAACGTTAACAATTAACATATATAATCAAACTTTTATTGCATTCGAGTTTGAACTAAAGTCAGTCATATATTACCATTTGGTAGCACAATGCTGGGGTAAAAAGCAGTCATCATTTCTCGCAAAAATTCATTTTACTATCTTAAATAAACCAAAACTGGTCCTATAGCATTCCACACCAAAAGGATAATTTAAAATATATTGTTACATACATTCTGCAAGACTTAAGAATATATCATGAAAAGAGTCGACTATTGAATATACTTTTGTTTTGTTTTTGTTTCACTATTCCTCTATCATTTCATGAACAACTTTGAGTGAAGACCGAAATAAAATAATCTTGGATAAGGTTTCTTATCAAGCTAGTAGGGAGACCTATAAATATGGCAGCACAAGTATAGCAGGGCTATTTCTCGTTATGTAACAGGGGCCCTTTAAAAGCACTTCCCAATTAGACTTTTTTTTGTAATATTTTCCCAAAAATTCAAAATCACTCTAGTCCGAATTATCCAGACGTAGATATTTCATTCTATGTAACAAGTTAAAGTTACACCAGCTTTTTGGTTGCCCAATTCAGCAATCATTAATACAATTTCACAAAATAAGCAGACCTATGCCTCTGCCTTAATTAATGCAAAAAACTGTATAGTATACACATCCAACGGTAACAAGACCTTCCTCTCACGTAGTAACTTCGTTTGTTTGTATTATGTTTAACATTGTATCAAGAATCTATCCGCTATCTAACAGCTTTCCTGGATCCATCAGTACTAGGCTAGGGTTATTAAGTTAATTTATTTATTAATTTTAATTAAATCAAAATTGAAAATCTAGTGTTTTCGATACAAATAAAGCACAGATGGTCACATGATATTTGTGTTGGGAGGGATCAATCCCATAAAGGGAGATCATTGTGAGGAGTTTGATCAAGACAATGCAACCCTTTACCAAACAACAAATCTTCGACTGTCCGAATTTGAAAGAGTTGACATTTCAAAACGTGATGCAATTGAAAATAATCTTCTGATAGAGCAGAAAACATTGTGAGAAAAGGAGAAATTGCTCGTTAAGAGCAATTTCCCCTTTTACCACAATGATTTCCAGATACGTCTGCAACAAACTGGTCAAATTTCATTATTGTTTGGTAATAGGTTAATCCAAATTGGTGTTATCAGCAAACATAATGATTTTGAGTCACTAAAAGTGAGTTTGTCAGTAATGCTCTTTGAAGCCAGCAGGGAGGTCCAGGTTAGTGTTTTATCCATTTCCCACAATGTTTTCTGGAGTCGTCTACAGCAAACTGGTCAAATGTTGTTATTGTTATGTAATTCATTGAAGAGCATCAAATAACAGAAATGTTAAAAGCCCTGTAGTATGGTAATGAATAAAAGGGAGATTACTGTGAGGAATTTGATCAAGACCAAAGTTTATCCATTGAAGAGCATCAAATAATACAAGTAATGTTCACAGCCAGCAGCACTTCACCTATCCACTTCACATATGCGGGAATACTTCGCCCTGTAGTATGACAGTAAAGAGATCCTTAGAGACGGTCCCCGTCAGCTGTAACTCACTCTCAGCGGTAATACAGTAACGACGTATAGCCTGCATCAGCTGGGAAACGTCCCAACCTCGATTCTGTACGGTCTGAATCACGTCTGGAAACTGAAACAGGAAAAACAAAGAAATAATTGAATATTTGCATTTTTTGGTTTAAGCTTGAAATAAAGATGCATCTTGTCACCAGTGTGTTTTACTGACAGAAAACAGGTGGCAGTATAAAATTTTTGTTAATATTTGCATTTTTTGGTTTAAGCTTGCCATTTCAATTTGCAAAACTTTACAAAAACATTTGCATATTACAAAACAATAGAATTGTATCAAAATAGAACTGATGTTATAAAAGGACAATATAAAGGTGATGAGTAACATATAGTACAATATACTTCATAATAGGTTTAGAAAGTTCTGTCTCAAAATGTTGCTGGTATAAATATATTTAGCTATGTTTAGAATTTCTTTTTTGTTTTTTGATTTTATAAAGAGTTGGCCATCTATTGAAATATGGTTTAAGAAATTTTCTGCGTGTGTCATAATAAAAAGGACACATGAGATTTTCAACTGGATTTTGATTACACAATTTACATATTCTTTCTACCCTCAGTATATTTCTGTGTCTGCCTGTTTCTAAAATGCCATGGTGTCAAATAACAATTTTGCTATTCGTCATTAGATCATGTGATATCTATTTGCCCTGTCAGTATTGATTTTCAGTTTTGTTTGTTCCTTTTTTAATTTTTTATTATCATTGCTTTATTGGAATCCATAAAAGGAAATAAAATAAATAGAATAGTAGGTTGTTATCTGTCAAGGTTATCAAGTTGGCCTTAGATTGTCATCCCATTTGCCTTTTGCTTCACCAGATAAAAGTCCTATGCCTTGCCCAAACCAAATACAGCGTCATGACACCAAATATATATTCTCTTTATATTACATCTTGTTCCTTTAAGAGGAATTATTGAGAGGGAAGTGGCTTTGAATTTTGATTCTTTGTCATGGTGTAATATGTAGAAGCAAATCTGAATCAAACCATTGCTACAAATAGGATTTTGTCTTAATCAAACCATTGCTACAAATAGGATTTTGTGACGTCTAAAAAACAAAAGCATAAGCATAAGAGTGGTTAACAATAAAAAAAAAAAAACACCAAAAAAATAGAAGCATACATTGTGAAAATAGGTAGTAACAACTGTGACAGATGGATACAGTCTGTTTCAAGCAATTCATACTTTTGTGGAACATCAAATTTGTTAAATGGATCATTCTTTAAGGTAAAAGTGAGGAAAGTGTTTTCATTAAAGGACCACTTTTTTACCTATTCCAGTTTGCTGTTATTAAATGTGTATTTAGTAAGGGAAATGTTTTCATAAACAAACCATTTGTTTACCTTTTCCATTTTGGTGTCATTAAATGTGTAGTAAATCATGGCTGGAACTCCTGCATAGCTAGCAGCAAGCCACTGAACTAACGACTTCAAGTGAGGATCACCTCCAAATGCTCCACAGCCCCAGTTACCTGTAGACAGGGGTCGTCCATACTGTCTCTGTATTCAATAACAACAAATATATTAGAATATAATACAGTTTTAAAACACAGGGGTTTTTAGTAAATCAGTTATCAAGGGGCCAGTACTATGTAATATAGTCTTGTTATATTACATAGTACTGGCCTCAGAATAACTTGAGACCCCTGTGGGTGTAGTTTTTTCTTTCCTGCATGGGTTTTATATCACATCAACATAATTTCAGTTATGTGGCAATGCCAAATTCTTAATGATGGAGGAACAGCCAGGTAGAACAATGGACATTCAGTAAGTCAGTCAGAAGACTACCTCTCATGAAAATTCAAATGCCTCCATTTTGATTTAAACCCATACAGAGAGGGGCCATGTGTTTTCAAGTTCTGCACTTTTAACCACTAGGCCACTGAGGCCCCCAATATTTTAAGCCATTATCAAACAATAACGAAATTTGACCAGTTTGTTGCAGATGACTGTGTTAACATTGTGGGAAAAGGAGAAATTGCTCTTAACAAACAATTTCTCCTTTTCTCACATATTTACATATTTTTCTGTTCTATCTGAAGAGTATATTTCAATTTCATCACATATTGAAATGTCTTCTGCAAACTCTTTCAATTTTGGACAGTCGATAATTTGGTGCTTGGTAAAGGGTTAAACCACTTTTTTAACTTACATTTTATAGAAATGGGATAAACGTACGGTGGCATAGAGGTGACATTTATGCGGTTTTTTTCTTCGTTATTCCAAAATAAGTCGTTATAACCACTTAACTTTCTCGTTATTACAACTTATCTAACTCGAAATAACGAAAAATTATGTCGTTATGTCAAGTAAGTAAGTCGAAATAACGAGATCGTTAAGTCGTTATTCCGACTTACTAACTCGAAAAAATGTGATAATTAAGTCTTTATTTCAAGATAAATAAGTTGTTATAACGAGAAAGTTAAGTCGTTATAACGAGTTAGTTGACCAATCAGATGGTTCGTTGTATTATTGACGTACAGTGTGACGCAATGTTAACCACTCCTGTTTTTTGTACGCACGCAGGTACATTATACTTTTAATTAAAGAGTGAGTGAATCTGATTGGTCATAGTAAGTCAAAATAACGACTTAACTATCTCGTTATTTCAACTTACTTACTCGAAATAACTACTTAGTTTTCTTGTTATTTCGAGTTATCAAGTCGAAATAACAACTTAGTTATCTTGTTATTTTAGACTTATTAACTCGAAATACCGACTTAATTTTTCGTTATTTCGACATATTATTTTGAATAACGAGAAAAAAAAATCGCATCCATGTCACCTCTATGCCGACGTATGGAGAAGAGTGATCAGTGATAAAGAGTATTGCCCATGATATATGTTTGGGCCAAGGAATCAGGAAAATACCGGTTTTGTCGGTTTTGGACTGATTTTGGTTTTACTGGACTGGTTACAAGTTTTGATTTGATGAAAAAATCGGTCTGGATAATATACGGATATGACACTCTACACACCTACCAATACCTCCAGAATCACATAGTTATTTCCTTAATTGTTATCCCCATGTCAGACAAAGCCCGAGGCGTGTATTAAGTGGGAGTCTAATTGTAAACAAACAGGCACTCTTGATTGAGAAGCACATGACTTGTGACACCCCAATATTCCGTGAAAACCGATCAAATTAAGCACATTCGGTCCGATTTGTACAGTTACTTTTTAGGTTGCCAGACATCAAAGCGTTTAAATGTGTAACGTTTGATGATAGTTTGACAGTTTGCTTAACATGCCGACACAATGCAGTTTTTCAAACGACTTAAATGAATATCAGGGGTAGACTATATCAGGGGAATCCCCAAATGGACTCATGAAGGGTTTAAAACAAACAGACCTCAGACCCTGTTTACCTTTTATTGCAAACAGACAATTTTTTAACATGATTACTAAAACCAAGAATACAGAAACATGAAGTTTATACTTAATGTTATCCTAAATAAAAGGTTTGTTTTAATATTGTTGCATAAAGTATTAACTATGGTTAGATGCATATAAGAAATTGATAATTAAAACTTTTTGTTGGGGAAGAAAGAGACATATGAAGGGTTTGAAGGGTTTTCCTCGGATTCTCGGACCGATTGGGATTCATATTTCTGATCCCTGTTTAGGCCTAACATGACAAACCATTTTCTGCACCATAGACCAAATTGTCCCGCCTTTTCTGAAGTCATCTGAGGTTTTGAAGAGGTGGACTAGGCCTTTCTGCTGAGACAAATTGAAAGAGGCCTAAACCTTTCAATTCTTGGAAGTTGTTTCAATGCAACTGGTGTGTCTTGGATATTTCAGGAAAATTGCATGATTTTGAGGAAATTTCCAATTGGAAAGGGGCCTTTTATGGGCCTCTGTTATGTAACATGTAAAAGTCCTGGTGGAGACTTGAAAAAATAACACATCAACAAAATTCAATGTCTCAAAATATACTGACTGAACCAGGATCACAAAGATCCCTGCAGGAAAAGTCAGACTCTTTACCCACCAAACTATAGTACAGGGTTCTATAGATATCCTAGGGTCAATACTCTGTAATATATTACTGTTTGGCATATTACATCAGACAAGAATTATAAAATTATGAAATACCACCATAAGATGAGGCTAATGTAGGTAACTTAGAATATTTTCTTTATCTTTAGTGTTGGAATAAGTTGGAGTCGTCAACCTTTCAATCATTTCCTAACAAACACTAATGACCTTTAACTATCAATTATATAAACACTAGTCTACAACTCGAAAATTCAGGCCCGTACTTTTGGCTTTGGACAGGCAACACTTTCAAGACTGCCAGTCTGGTGGACAGGTAATTTTCTGCATATTGTGGAAAGACTGTTAAATAGTATTGACCATAGGATAACACCTGTGCAGTATAGAGGCTCAACTATTTTTTACTTGAAGGTAAAGTGGATAAAATGAGGACATGTAGTAAACATACCCTTAGTGCAGCAGTTTCCTCTCGTTTGATGATTGCAACAGAATTGTTGACAACATTCGAAGCAATACTATCAGCAAAGTCTTCCAATCGCTTGTACGGGAAATCGTAACAGTCTTCATATTCAACGCAGCTAGAGCCGGTCTCAAGGGAATAAGAGGAGTGAGAGGAGGACCTGACGAGGAAAGTTAATGGAGATTTGTTTGAGGTGTAATTACTTACTATATAATGCTAACAAACGTATCCCAGTTACTACTCACAAGACTTTCTAGACGACTGTGAAAAAGGATACAATGGTCCCAATGAATATGACGCAATCTATTAGGAGCAATCTATTTTTTAGACACAAAAGTTTCTACCCAATATCATAAAGACCTTTTGATTCTCATGCTAGTTTTGTTGTATGCTGTTCAAAGACTTTAAGGCAAGACGTAATGGAAAACTGACAATTGCTTTGGTTAAGGAGTAAGTTGAAATGTAATTCAGAAGAAAAATATAATTTCAAAGGCATTCACCAAGCCAATTTTCAAAATTTATCTGATTTTGAATTTATATTTATAAAATGAATACCAATAATTTTGTTCTTTATTTCAAATGAATTATCCCCCTTTAATTTTCAATTTTCACATTGAAATGAAAAATACATGAATGACTTTGGAAAATAAAAATTCCAATCCATGAAAGATTCTTATAATATGAAACTTCACTTAAAAACGGCATTTGTTCTGTTAAACCTTTAATTTTGTTATTCTGACCATTCAAATGAAGTAATTTTGACAAAGTAACGACAAGCGATTATGTCTAACAGATACTACAAATGGGTCACTTGTTGATTGAAAAGGATTCTGGTGGCATATTTCAAATCAGAGAGGAAGATTCTTCATAGTACTAAGATCATACGGTTAGGCGAGAGAACAAAGAAGAAAGTGTATGAAATAAACATCATGGGGAAAGTGTATGAAATATACACCATGGGGGGAATGGTTTTATGGGTTAACTATAAACAATAATAATTCATCAATTTTGAAATGAATTAATATGAAATGCTTACCTCCGATAACCAATTTGTTTTTCAATGTTGTGCCTTTTCTCTTTGACAGCACTGTTTTTCTGGGAGTGTGTTTCTTCTGACCAAGTGACTGCTTTACTTTGTTCCTGCCATTCTGAACACTTTTTTTCTATTTCTTGTACAGCATCCCGCATGATATCCGCAGCTAGCATCTCACTAAACATCTCCAAACTTACATATTTTACCGTCGGCGCCATGCACACAGTGGCCGACAGTGCCTCACAAACAATCATCCGTGCTAATGACTCCGCAAACTGTGATACTGTGTCCGAGCAACACACTGCATCGATATTTGATTTCAACGACTTCCAAGAGTGCACGCTCAACTCGCTCTCTATAGATATACTGTTTACACGTTGCTTGATGTTCTTATTAGTGTTATTTCTCGACTCATTCTGTCTCGGAGAACATATACTCCCTTTCATCTTGGACCAAGACATCTGGGTTTTAACAAAACTAAAAGTGGAGACTCTGTTAGAGCTTGTATTCAGCAGTTCATCTTCAAAGCTTGCAAGTAACGGGTCCCGGAATGAGCTGATCGTACTGCACACAGACCGGCTAGACCCACTCGTACTCACACAATCGCTTATCAGTTGTAACGTAGGGACAGACACATTAGCCTTCATGAGTTCTTCGGCAAATCTGTAATACAATTAAACAGTCGCAACATCCATTTAAAATTTTAACATCAATCTTAAGAAAAAATGTAATGCATTTGTACGATCATAAGTATTCAGTTATTTGCATGATCTTAGAAATACACCTCGTACATAAGTGTAGGGTTACAATTTCCACTGAATCGTCCCTGGCTGATAACATGTTTCCTAAGAACACCCATGTAGAGTAGTTCAATGTATATAGAAGTGTTGAACATCTTCTTTTTTGGTATATTTTTCTTTCCTTAAAGATCCTGGACGCCATACACTAAATAAATATAAGTAAAAAGTAATTTGCGTATGGTATTCAGGTATGCTTCTAACAAATATTCATTACAAAAAATCGCCGAAATTACGGTATAAATGAAGATATTGACGGAAAACCCCCACAGCCTCGACTTCTGTATATTATTACAGCTGAATGGTAACTAGTTACGCCACATGGGCTGTCAAGTGCCTGTCGCGTGACGATGTATACCTAACTGAGATGATACTAGCGTCAGCTTCCATTTTTGGTTTTCAGTGTGTAGTCTTAGAATCATGTGAGCATGTTTAGATTATGTCGGATTTCCCTCAGATTTTTATAAAATGAAAAATGTCAAAATTCATCTTACATGCTATTGGTTTCTCTGCTGAAATGTTAAATTAATCTATATCCCTTTAGTTTTGAAAGTTTAAAAAAATTATCCTATGACGCACAGAAACTTTAATAATATGTCTGTTAGAGATATTGTTTTGACATTTGACATTTTTATTTGAAAACAAAAGTTCAACGAAAGTTATTTTGCAAGTAGCATTATGGTGGCTTTCATACAACATCAGAGGTGTTTGTCCCTTCCCATAGATTAAAGGAGAAATTGCTTGAATGAAGTGATTGTTCTTGTCCCAGCTGTTGCTTGAGTCAAGTGATTGTTCTTGTCCCAGCTGTTGCTTGAGTCAAGTGATTGTTCTTGTCCCAGCTGTTGCTTGAGTCAAGTGATTGTTCTTGTCCCAGCTGTTGCTTGAGTCAAGTGATTGTTCTTGTCCTAGCTGTTGCTTGAGTCAAGTGATTGTTCTTGTCCTAGCTGTTGCTTGAATCAAGTGATTGTTCTTGTCCCAGCTGTTGCTTGAATCAAGTGATTGTTCTTGTCCAAGCTGTTGCTTGAATGAAGCGATTGTTCTTGTCCCAGCTGTTGCTTGAATCAAGTGATTGTTCTTGTCCCAGCTGTTGCTTGAGTCAAGTGATTGTTCTTGTCCTAGCTGTTGCTTGAGTCAAGTGATTGTTCTTGTCCCAGCTGTTGCTTGAATGAAGCGATTGTTCTTGTCCCAGCTGTTGCTTGAATCAAGTGATTGTTCTTGTCCCAGCTGTTGCTTGAATCAAGTGATTGTTCTTGTCCCAGCTGTTGCTTGAGTCAAGTGATTGTTCTTGTCCCAGCTGTTGCTTGAATGAAGCGATTGTTCTTGTCCTAGCTGTTGCTTGAGTCAAGTGATTGTTCTTGTCCTAGCTGTTGCTTGAATCAAGTGATTGTTCTTGTCCCAGCTGTTGCTCGAGTCAAGTGATTGTTCTTGTCCTAGCTGTTGCTTGAATCAAGTGATTGTTCTTGTCCCAGCTGTTGCTTGAATCAAGTAATTGTTCTTGTCCAATGCTGTTGCTTGAATCAAGTGATTTTTCTTGTCCCAGCTGTTGGTTGAGTCAAGCGTTTCAGGTAGTTGTAACGTATATTTGGATGAATCTGATACTTCATTTATACCTTTTATAAGACTAACTTAATCATAAAGAGAAACTGCTTCAACATATCTTTTTATTTAGTCTAGCAGATTAGTACAGACCTTAAAATATAGAATAGCCTTACAAATATCTGTTGTTTTACAATTCAATTGTAGTCTGTGGATATTCTTGACATGAACCAGAAAAAAAATTCTATCATGAATAGGTTAATACATACCTCGATAGAACTGGATCCCGAAACCCAGTTTCATTGCGATGATTAATACATTCAAGCTCATTGGCCCAGGCCACCTCAAAAGGACCAATGTCTTCAACAGTCATGCTTTTATGGCTTCTTTTCCCGTTGAGAGAATGGATGGAATTTTCTAGGCGTTGTAAAGCGACACCGTCTGAAATTTGCATTGGCTCACTGCTGCGTCTTGGGTACACAAAGGGTCCCTGATATTCCTGCACCTGTAAAAAGGCATTGGTTAACAAATCCCGGGACAGACAGTGGGCAAACTGATCATAATTCTTCTTGTTTCCAACCACATGATGATGATGATGATCATGTCTGTGTCTATTGCCATGATGAAGTGTATCAGGCAGAGTGAGTCGGGATTTGGTATATGATTCCTCAGGACTTTGTTCTGGATTACTTCTCCGTTTGTCTGAATAATCCTCCAAGAAACACAAATTGGGCACAGCAATATCGTTTATCTCATTACCTGTGCAGTATGCATTGGAATTCTCTGTAGAATTCATAACACTGTAACTGTCATCAGACTTTTGTGAGGAACTATTTTTTGGATCACAAGAATACTTTGATTTTCGGGAACTACTTTTCGAAGTATAGATACCTCTACTGTTATTATCACAACTGTTTGTCCTTGACCTAGAATGATTGGTGCCCTGCTGACTAGATGCAAAATCACAGGTAATGGCTGAGTGAACATAGGAAGGATGGTTCCCCAACATATCACAGAACTGATAGCTGTCAGTGGCACAGCAAACAGGCGCCTTTTTGGACGAGGCGGTACCCAACTTTCCTCGATTATAGTTCTCCCTTGCCTTTTGTTGATGGTGAACATTTGTGCTGCTGGCAGAAGACAATCCTCTTGTAACAAGTCGGTTGGCTATACCATCATACACACGGGCATCTGATGCACTTTGTAAGTTAGCGTTAGAGACGGAATGTATTGATTTCTGGGATGCTTCTGTTAAGTTGTTATCACAGGCTTTGAGGTCCTTATCAATGTTTTTGTAACCCTGGTCCATATTACTATCAAATAACCTTGACATCACACGTTCTGCAACCCTTACAGCAGAAGATGAAACAGAGCTTTGAGAGGACACTTCTAATTGGCTAGCAGAAGGAGACGGTTGAGCTTGTTTCGTGGAATTTGATTGGTCTGTAATTCCCAAGGAATGATCAGATTGGTTACTCTCAGTAGAGACTTGAGCATCTATTGGCCTTCCTGCAGGACAAAGGTACCGGAACCTATACTCTACAAATGCTTCCTCTATTGCTTGATTAACAAGATCATCTGCCACACTCAGCAAATATTCTTCTTCCAGACAATCTCTGTAAGCATTTACATTATTGCTACGTGTTTCAATATTACCTGTCACTTCAGCACAACTAGTCAAAATCTGCTCTATGATACCATCTCGTATTTCCTTATTACAGCCATCAATATTGCCAAATGGCCAAATAGATTCAAACATTTTATCTACATATGACCGAATACAGCTTTCTGACATTTCACCTTCTGAAGATTGACTTAAAAACTCATCATTGGAGACTATAATAGGGTTCACGATACGGTGTGGTTGTGGGTTTTCAACATCTGGACATGCATCATCAAACTTTTGTATTCCACTTTCCAACTGCGAGACCTCTATAGTGCACTGTTTCAGTAAGCTGGTTGCAAGAGTTGTGGCAAAGTCGTGCACTGAGGACGTTCCAACTTCCTCTTTAATTGTGTGATACTTGTACTTCTGGTCCTGAATCTGTTAATTAGAAAATGTAAATCAGCTTATTTAAACTATGGCCCATGGTTCTCAAATCTGCTTTGGGATACAAAGGATGTGACTTCAATTCCCATATAAAGCCAGGCTAGCATTTCACTTTTGTGTGTATGGTTTTTAACACACTATCAACAATTTTTCAGTTATGTAACAGCTTTCCAGGATCCACCAGTTCTAGGGTAGGGCAGCATTTTAACTAACCATCTCTTGCACAAAACATGCGTAAGTTCAAAACAGAATTCAATCTTATTTCAATATTGAGATAAGCACTATTGCCAAGTAACACATCATTGAAATCGCCTCTGCAAGATGCTTTCAATGACATGTCACATCACAACATTGCACTTTTATTCAAGATAATTTCATTGGCATATCAGTTTTGACTGACGTACATAATTTCCTTAAGTCTTTTAGTTACCCAGGTCCACTTTGTAACTTTTTGTTAATCGCAATTTTGGAAGGGGTGTATGGTTATGTATCCAGAAGGAAGAATTGAGAGTGCTTCATATCAACTGTTAGAGCCGATTATTATTCGGACAAAACTATACAGCTATATATAGTTTCATATCATGAACTAGAAGTCGAACGAGGGCATTATAATGGAAATCCAAGAAGAGAAAGATGTTATATAATATGTAAAAGTAATTATAAGGAAACAATTATAATTTCCTTCTTATTTGTCCAGCGTATACTAATCTGAGAAAATATTTGAACTCATATTATTATACCTGGCCAACTATTCAAAAGTTCTCTAAGCTTATGATGGCTCAAAATATAAGAGAAGTACTATTTTAAAGTAAGTTCATTTTTCATGCAGGCATATTAAGATTGCCTAGCGTTAGTTTAAGTCTATACTCATATTTATGTATGTATTCAATTGCATAGCTTCTCGCCAACACTATTATCATGCTCTTCCATTAATTTACTTATAAATTCTTTTGTAAAAAGTACTTTGTGCTTTGTACTGAATAAAATGAATTAAATATAGCAAGCTCTTAACAACATACTTGATTAGAGCATAAGACCCTCGATATTCGCTCTCAACTAAGAAACAGTCATTAGCCCAAACAGAGGACAAGTTAACTATGGATAGCTTCCTTTGAAGGGACTTAACTTTTGGCTTGAAGGGGAGGAAGAACTTGTGAGGATAGTTTCCCTTTTTATGACGATAATGTCAAAAAAATGCAAGTAGATACATATAATTCAAGGATTATTTGGAAGATGATTAGCAAATCTTTAACTAAAATCTTAAACAGTGTCTTTCCTTTTTTTTTATTTAAATCAAATCATTGTGAAAACCCATGAAAAAAAAACTGTTTGGCATTACTCAAAAGTAAAACAATTGAAAGCTGTAGTAACAATTTTGGAAATTTGGATTGAAATACATATCAATACATTGTTTCCAGGCTCTAAAAACTTAAATACCATCTAACTTTGGTTCCAAAGGCCATTCTCCAGTACATATCATGGAGGAATACAGCTGTTATAAAGTTTTAGATAAATTTTTAAATCTTAGAATGCTGGGTTATTTTCTAAATTTTGTGTTGTCTGCCTTTCAAAACCTTATATATCTGCTTAATTTTGATAAGAAAAGATATTCAGAGTAGCAAACAGGTTAGATCAGAGACCAGCTGCCTATTTACTGGCCTTGATCTAATCTGTGTGCATAAGCATGAAGTCGGTTCCAGTGCTATAACTTCAAAATTTTCACACATTTGTGAACAAGCAACTATGATAACTAACCTGAAAGTTATCAAAGTACTCCTCAAACTCTGAACTGAACTCTGAACTGTATCCTCGCATACTGCATCCACTACTTCTCCTGGAGGCAACATCCCAGCTACTTCGTCGTGAACTCAGATCGCTCAAGTTCGAACTACGTCGACGATAATTGGCATACCAATCACGGTAATTCACCTCTAAATGACTCATGTGTATTTCGTCACTCACTGAGTCATTGAGTGATGAGGTTCTATGGCTTCTGTTGTCAGTCTGCTGTCTAACCGAGTCGTCATTAGAATCTGGACCATTACTACAAATGGCCTCAGGTAATGCTAAATGCATGGCCTCTCTCAGTAGGTTATCTACAAATCTATCTATAGCGTCCATTTGTTCTGAAATAAATAAGGTGGATACCTTATTGACTTTCTCCTCTTTTTTTTTTCTTAAGTGTTTAATGCAGTTTCCACATTTTTACAGTAGTAGTATGGCTTTCCTGGGATACACCTACTCTAAGGTCTGAAATAAATTGTCAAATTTCATTCCCATTTAATAAGAGGTGATGGTAAGGCTCGAACAACAGACCTTAGGGTTACAAGGACATCACTAGGACCATACAGGGGCCTTCTCCTTTATGCAAAACTATATGATTTGTTTTGTGAGTGTACTATCAGCCGAAAAAATGAAATAAACTTCAGTAAAAATTGCATATTCTTTTTGCAATTGCTATAAAAAACACATTGACACAACTATACCATGTTTTAGGATAAACACTATCCGATATTATCTGCTGTTGGTAGTAGCTGAAGTACCTAATTGGCTTTAGCATGTTGTCTTCACTCATATTTTATACATGTTCCAATAGATAGAATGAGACAACTAAGTAAAGTTTTTCCCAATACTTTGTTCAATTCTCAAACAATCAAGGGGCTGCTAAAATGGCATGGTAACATCCCTGATATGATTACATAGTGCTTCTTATTTTTATATATGGGGTTTTATATGGTGAATACATAATTTCAGTTATGTTGCAGTACACGCCAATAAAAGAGGAAGACCCTATACTTTACTGCCTATAACGGCTGGTCAAGCCCAGTCGAACATCAATAGTGATCGTTTCTTAAACAACGAATTTTCATTAAGGCTTGAATTTCAGGTACAAAATTATTGTGACAAAAGATGAAACCGATCATCATCAAAAGCATCAACAAGCTTTCTGATGCAAGCTTGCTCAAAGCATAATCTTAAAAGCAAAACAATAACAACTTCCAAAGAGCCTTTTATTAAGCTTTTGTAGAAAACATATTTTGATAGATCGTCACTATTACATGCAATTTCTACTGTTGCCATATCCATCAACAACATTTACAGTTAATTATCAAATTCTTACCCCTATCTTCTACCAAAGGTGCGTTCGGTGAATTGTTAAGTGATACGCAACCAAAACTTTAAAATTTGTTTTCAAATTGAAATTTTACGAATTGAGTCATTAACTTACCATACGAAATATGCATTGAAGATTAAACGCTTATGTATATTTTGTATTTGTACACACCGGAACATAGATTTTAAAATTTGTTTTCAAATTGGAATTCTATGGAGCTGTTACCTTTTCATATTAAATATACATTAGAGATGTAATCCTAATATTTATTTTATATGGTAAGTTAACAACGGAATAAAATGTAATTACCATGAGACATGCTGCCCTCCTCTGGAACTCTGGGTAATGACATTGTTTCCTGTTTGTTGAATTCATCTTCGTCTGCAGTGTAATAATGTTCCTCCTTCCCATTGCGCCCAGATATCTCCATCTCTTCAGGAATAATAAATGGGGCGGAAAACCCTGAAAGAAGCACGTCTCAGAGTTTATAACAGTACAAGGGCTTTTCCTCCTTGAATTTGGAAGAGGCGCAGGCCTGTTGAATTTGGGATGTTCTATAACTGAAATTGCTTGAAAACCAAGAAGCTGGTATGACATTGATTTTTTGGGATAACTGCAGGATTCTAAAGAAACTACCAATTGGGAAGATGCCTTTTATAGGCCCCTGATATATTACATGAAAAAGCCATGAGTATGAGGACTCTAGAACATATTCTACTTAAACCCTTCCCTTTTTTATTTTTAGGATGGGTCCAAATTGAAAAAAAATGATTAAAAATATGCTAGAATGAATGAATGAATTTTTTAGTTTTATCCTATTTTATTGCATTATTCCTACATTTGTTAAGACATTTACAACAAACATATAAACATGTATTGAGAGAAGAAATGGAAAGGCAAAACTATAATTGTAATTGGATTGGGCCACAAGTTATTACAACATTAACAATTGGCCCTCTCCTATTTTGTAACTTGACATATAATGCAAATTATTTTAGATTTGAAATATGATCGTTAAATAATGCTTTGAATGACGTAAAAGTGGTAATTCCATCTAATTAATATGATTTAACAAATGAATGTATTGTGATTCAACTCGTTATCCTTCTCTACCACATTACCGATACAAAACTCCAAACCTATTTCTTTCTGAAAACATCATCGTGTCTGAGCACAAGATGAATGAGTTGAAACATGCTTTATAACAGAGAGCCTTACCAACAAATGCCTTGTTTAAATCCCTCAACACATAGAAGTCCTGATACTGCCTGGCTAGCCAGGCACCTTCTCCATAACTGTATGATATGGCATCTATGGCACACAAAGTGTTCTTTAAAAAACCATCAAGATCTCTCTAAAAATAAAGAATCATCATGTTAATTGTGAAATTTATATTCTCTTAACTCAATACAAAACAATAACGACATTCATTTGTTGGAGACTACTCCGGAAAACATTCTGGGAAAAGGATGCTTTAATTATGGATTATATACCTTAACTGCATTTCTATTATTTGCTCTAATGGGATTTCTAGTTTGATCCTAATTGAAAAATTCAGCACACTACAATGATACAGAATGAAAAATTAAACACAATCTTTGTGATATCAGGTAGAAATCATTGTAACATAAGGTGAAATAATTCATTACAAAGAATTTCTTCTTTTGTCAAAATGGTGTTTAAACTCATCTTCTCTACTTAAAAGCATCAATTCATCAAGGAAAGAGTTTCTTAAAACTATACAACAGCTTGGCTTTTGTATAATATCTAATCAAGAATAGTAAATGGAAGCATAAGAAGTCCAATAATCTAGATCTTGTATACAGTGATTAAACATATATTTCAATCCAACTATGTTGCAAGGATTTTGAGAGTATACAATGAACATACTTAGATGTTTTATCTTCATTATGAATAAATTTTACTTTCAATACCAATCATTATTTGTATATCATACAGCACTAAAAAATTGTTTTGTATTCAACAAAATTATATTTTGACTTTTTAAATGAATGAATGGTATTCTAAAGCAAATTGACACCATAATGATAATGTGGCTAAACATGTTTTGAATTATTTACAGGCTTAAATGAATTTGGATTGTGAAAAATAAATAAAAAATTAGAATGAATGAATAGTAAGTAGTTATATGGCATTGAATTTGGTCCTCTCTGAACAAACAACTTGAGCAATGTGAAGGACAATGGTCCAGCGTTGAGCGTCCGTCTTGTCGGTCTTAGGTTCGAATTCTGTGAGTAGCGGGATCTGCCATGCGACATTTCATTAATAAACATTCAGCGGGATTACTGGTTATGTATCCAGGAAGCAGAATCAAGATTGAAAAATATAAGTTGTAAGAACTTGTTTCACAATCGATGTAAAATATGTAAGACTAAACTAAACAAACAAGTTTAAAAAAAATCTGCCCACCTAGCAAGAGTCTCTGTAATCTCCAGTAAACATAAGGCCATTAAACAAACAAGTTTAAAAAAAATCTGCCCACCTGGCAAGAGTCTCTGTAATCTCCAGTAAACATAAGGCCATTGGCATAACCCTCTGTCTTAGAAAACTGTTCAAATCCCTTTATGATAATTGCCTCGTTCTCCTCCATTGATTCCATGAACAGCATTGAGACAATCAGTTCCGGACAGACAGTGAACCGGATCTCCTCTTGAACCCGCCCCTTACCAACAGTCCCGCCTCCAATGTATTTATTGGCAAAGTCTACCTGAAAACAAGAAGGAAAACAATGAAACTGAGCTGCCAATATGACAGTGCTTTAGACTATCAAAACAACGGTGGAGGAAAATAATAAATTGTTTATCTTATTTTTATTCTTAGTAAGTTACATTCTAACCTGTTCACTACTAGACTTTGTTACTCTCTCATGTGCCAAGGGAATGCGAAAAAATAATGGGAAAAAGAAACCAGTGAGAAAAAAAGGCAAACTGCTCTTGAACTCATAAATATGTTTGATATTTGCTTTCAAATGGCACTACTAATTGACTTCCAAACGAGGCAATAGGTTCATATGTCATTTTCTTTATTTTCTAATTGAATGATTTACATTACAATTAAGAATGTTAAAGATGAGAGTCAGATAACAATCTGAACTAATGAAACATAACTTACCAATGGAGGACAGTGGTCTAGGGGTACAGCATTGACCTTGAGACAAGTGGTTCAATGGTTCGAATCCTGTGAGTAGGGGGGTCTGCATTGTGAACTCCACATTCTACGCTAGTACTGGTTATGAATCCAGGAAGCAGAATAAAAAATGATTAATCTAAGTTGTTAAAACTTGTTTCACAATCAATGTAAAATAAATAAGTTTAAACTTAATTACTTACCTCTATGGCTTCAGGGCTTGAGTCTTCTATGCAACCTTTTTTTAATACTGTGACAGGACATAAAGGTGTGGAGGAGTTAAGCCAGGTATCTATTGTAGGCAATTCATCTTTTTTTACCACCTGAAATATACATTGTTTATACATATATAGAATAGATTAATAGATGGAATCTTGCACATTTGATCTAAATATGTAATCAAATGCAGCACTCTTTTCATCAAGTGATAACATTGTCAATTGATAGAAAACGCAGGTAGAAAAAACGACTTTCGTCTACTCTCCTAGCTGCTTTACTCTCCTAGCTGTTTGTGATGACCTACTCTTAATGATGAAGGAAGGCCCTGGTCAAGCTGGGTAGAACCATCCGCAGTACGTAAATCAGTCGGAAGACTACCTCTCATGAAAATCCATATCCTTCATAAGAATTTGAACCTGTGTGGAGAGGGGCCATGTGATTTTTAAGTTTTGTACTCTAACCACTAGGCCACGGAGGCCCCTAGTTGCTTTGTAAACGAGATGAACAGTAGATGAAACAACTGTAATTCAAAGCCAATATAATAAATTGTTAAAAAAAAAAGGAAAAAAAAAAGTCATCCTGAAAACCATTTTCTACTCTCCCATTGATGAATTTTAATTAATTTTTTTATTTGATTAATAAGATACTAAGAGAAACTTTTGAAAAACTAATATGGAAATTATATGTTATAGATGAAATGCAATGCTTGCATCAAACAGACATGATCAAAGATAGGGCAGGAATATCTAAATAATTCATTACCAAGCGTGTAAAGGCAATATTCCCATCAAGTCTGTCATCATCTACAGATACTCGATCAAAGAAGTTCAGGATGCATCTCAGCTTTGCCATCTGGGATGACCTATAGATATGATAAATAGAAGTATTTTAACCATTTACCAAATGCCAAATTCTTTACTGTCCCAAATTGAAAGAGTTTGCAGACGACATTTCAAAATGTGATGAAATTGAAAAACCATCTTCAGATAGGGCAGAAAACATTGTGGGAAAAGGAGAAATTGGTCGTTAAGAGCAATTTCTCCGATTCTCACAATGTTTCCTAGAGTCATCTGCAACACAGTGGTTAAATGTCGCTATTGTGTGGTTATGGGTTAATAACAATTATTTGAAACAGACAAGCTTCAAACCTATTTGCAATAAAAGAATATTTACCATTTCATTTCTGTTGTTTAATTCCTCAAAATATTTTGTAAATGAAAAGAAATATGCACACTAAACACAATTTTGTTGAGTTGTCTTTAAGTTAATTGTTTACCAAATTGACTGTCAAACACATTCCTTCTTCTCCTCAACACTATTGATAATGCTCTCTTGGTCTACTGATTATACCATCTTGATACATAACAAGGATAAATGGAAAGTTTAACCCAAGAGTTCACTGGACTCAATCCCTTGACCATCATGTCTTGAATGGGAACGTTTGTTCTCCACATATGTTTTCTGTAGCAGATACACCAAGTCAAGAACACTTATTTGAATTATAAATTCAAAAGCCTACTTCCAGAATACAAATTTAAAAAAAAAAAGGTTTTCTATTTGGTTCATTTGACTTATCACGAAATTTGAACTAAAACAAAGGTCTACTCACAAATAGAGGAAAGAGAAGAACTTTGCAAAGTTGATGCATCTGCCCAGCTTTGGTCCATGGGTTTCTGGTATAAGACAGAGAAAGGCACAAGCCAAAACAGAACAGCACAAACGTCTCTCAAGTAGTCGGGTCTCTCCTGAAAAATGGAAACATGTTAAATATGTTTGTTTTTTCCTGAAAAAAAAAGGAGACACTTCAAATGTGTTCCAGTCTCCCCCGAAATATGGAAACATTTCAAATTCGTTTTAGAAAACATTGTTGTATTAAAATTTGGAAAAAAATAAAAAATCATGTTGCTTCTTCATATCATAAGTTAAAGATTTCTTGAACTTGATTAAATCAAAGGTAAATTCTTCTATTTACAAACAATACCTTAAATTCTTGAATGTTATCATTATAACCAATCATTGGCAAGACAGAGAAAAAGTCGACTGGCTCAAAGAAGAATAGGTAAAAGGTCATTCTGTAAAGATAACCAACAGCAAGCCTATATTAAGTTTTTAAAACTGGGTGAATCTCTTAGAATAATGTCAACAGAGATGATGTCAATCTGTGAAGGCCAATGGCAAAACGTGAATGCAAGATAAAATCAGAATCAGTGACACATGTCACATAAAGGTTACTGAAAAATAGTTTAAAGCTGTACTCACAACTAAAGTTCTTATTAAGACTTAAAGCAACAGATCCAGGTTGAGATCTGACCAGTTAAGCCAGACAACCATCTTTAGTCCGACTAAAAGACATGGCATAAAGTAACCAATTCTCAACAATAAAAATCAATGGTTTGCATCAGCATTCAGTTCTTAATGAAAACCCTGCTTAACCCATTACCAAACAATAACGACATTTCACCACTTTATTGCAGATGCCTCTGGAAAACACAGTGGGAAAAGGAGAAATTGCTTGTGACGAGCAATTCATCCTTTTCCTACAATGTTTTCTGCCCTATCAGAAGATTATGTTCCAATTTCATCACATTTTAAAATGTTGTCTGCAAACTCTTTCAATTTGAGACGTTCAAAAATGTGGTGTTTGGTAAAGGGTTAACCCAAATTATGAAAATAATAGGACCTCACCATTTTGTTGTTGGGAGACAGCAATACCCTCTGTGGGTAGCAGACTCTCGACATTCAGCGCCAGATCTATAATACCAGGGAGGGTCTCTTGAAGGAAATGGCTTCTCTCATATGGTGTGGCTTTCTTTATGAAGAACTGTGACAAGTTGTAGAATGAGGAGTACTTGTACTCCAAAGAACCAAAGTCCCCGATCCCAGTTGATATGTTGATAATGGCTTGATGTTCAACTGCCACTGTTTGAAGGTCAACATCACCCTGTAGGTAATCAAAATAGGTAGCAACGTTCTACAATACAATATTCTTTATTCACAGTTTACAATGATTACTATTATTATCATACACCAATTTATATAGCACTCTTATCATAATTAGACATATGTTCAAAAGTGCCTTACAAGATAATGAAAGCACATACATGTACTTATGCATATAAAAAAATGATAGCAGGATTTTATAATTTGTAAGAATGTGTGGGAAAATAAACGAAAAATAACATCATACATGTGGTGAGAAAGTTGATAAGAGAAGAAAATTGCATTTAAAAATGTTATGATTTGTTAAAATAACAAAGGATAAATAACATAAGGCTTAATCTTGTATGTAGAAAACATAAACTTATACATATTTAGCTTAGCTATTTTTGAAAGTCTTGTCTTTATTATAAACAGCATCAGCATTCACCCCTTAAATAGATCACTAACAAAACCTTTTTGATGCCAGACAAACTTTCTTGATATGAGCAATTTTTCTTTTGGTCTCATAGGTTTCAATGTTCTCTAAAATGAAATTGATACATGGTGCTTGTTCTAAATGGGTAAGTTTGGAAGTTAAAAATCAATTTCTTTAAAACTGCACAAAAGGCTGTACTGTTATATGATATGTCCACCAAGGAATAGCCATTAGAAGCAAATTTAGATTGTTTACTATTTTTTAAAGTGAGTATACAGTAAATTAACATACATGTATCTTATTCCAAAACCATGCCATCACTTTTGAGATTTACCCCATATTAAATAACTGTATATATTTACATAAATTGATGCTTCCTAAATTATGGAAGTCCTGGGAATCAGGCTTTTGATAACATAAATTATCATAACTACTTTTAACTGTATATCAAACAACAATACAAAAACTGTATTGCTTCAATGACATTTTATCTTGACTTTCAAATTTTCTCTAAAATGACATTATTTTTGTAAGACAGATATAGTTGTTAGAAGAAAAGGAAATAAAATAAGTTCTATTCAAATGATGGGAAAATCATGAATTAAATCAAAATAGCCTTTTCAAAATACCCCCCCCCCTCTTGAAACATGTTGTTTTCATGAGAAATTGCGATCATGAAGCATGACATACATTGATCAAATAACCAAATGCTCTATACAGCTATTCAGCCAGAAAAAAGGCGATGGAATAAATAATTGTATCATACCTGCTCACATAGTTGTTTGAGTCTATGCAGTCCATCTTTAACTTGCCACCATGTTGCTTGATCACAGGGGAAGACAACCTTTGTCATTTTGTAATCAAAAATGACATCTCCCAAGACATGTCTTGAACATATCCCTGAAAAATTAACAGTGCTTGATTAGATGCATTGAGAAGCTCAAAGCTCCAAATAATTCTGAATGTTTTTCACCAATTAAAATTTCAATGAATAAATACTAATGTTTTAACAAAGCATACTTGCTCTCAAGAAACTGCAAAGCTGGGACCTGAGCAACAAAAGCTGACTAGTAAGCTATTCTAGTGTTTGCTGAGAGTATTTATTTGACTTTTGCTGAGTTTTATCCATATTACACATTGTTGTTGATTTCGAGATGTGACAAATTGATGTCAGTAAAATGAATATCTACCTTGCCATGAAGGATTTTACTGCATCTAAACTCCAAAGAATCCCAATAGATCTTGATGCCACTATGTTTCACTTGAAACTTGCTTCCCATAAATACAGGGTTTTCCCTTGACCCCTTAAGTTATGCTTATTTGGGAAACTTGTGAGTCCTGGCTTAAATTAATGGAATTGCCAGTGGAAAACAACAATCTTTAGGTGTCATATCAAGAATTTGGGTGTCATTTACAATATATTTATAAGTTGGAGTCAAGAAAAATCCCATAAATAGTGACATTGTTATATCCTGTGGCTGATATATACAAGACTGACTACTGAAGTGTCAGAGTGCAACATGGATACTTAAGGAAATTACATTGAATGCAAACTAAATCAACCTGACTCGGACAAACACAGCCATCTCAACACTTTGTTACTAATTTTTCTTGCTAAGAAGTCGGACTTTGTTTTTAGAGAGTGACATTGGAGCAGTGCTAGAGCATCGGCCACTTTTTACCAAGTGTCTCGATCAGGATCCATCCCCGTTAGGCAAGGTGAAAATTGCGATTCATAGTCATTTCCCCGAAGTTAATTTATATAGTTGTCTGGGAGTCGTTTCCCCGAAGTTGATTTCTATAGTGGAAAACTTATATTATATATCCTTGATTCCTTTGTTTTCAACCCTTTTTCTCAATCCGACCCCTTAGCAAAATCAGAATTCTTGCATGCGTAGTCCCGTGGTACAGAATCAAGAAAAGTCGAATTTACTCTATTTGCTCTTTTTTATCATCTATCACAAGAACAATGGGTTAAAAACAGGTAAAATGTATCTAAACTACAATTTTAACCTAATGTGATATAAGCAAGCATATTTCTCCTAAATCTGTAAATTGTTGATCAAAGTATTGGCAGAAAAATCAATATTTATTTTGTAAAATTATTCAAAAACATGTTCCCTCTTTTTCTGGATGTTCATCATATTTAACTTTTTAACAGGGATAGTATGTAGTTACTCACTATTTGTAGGGTAAAGTCGTATTTATAACCTATTTAGGTATTTTATAAACAAATATTAAGTGATCCGGTGTCTGTGATATTCAATGTTCGTAAAAATAGGTCGATATTGATTGTCCTATTCAGGAACATAACGGCTTTGAAGGAAACAAGCAGGTAACTTGTATTCGATGGGAAAAAATCGGCACCCGAAAAAATCAGATCTTTATCCAACAGGTTTGTATGAAGTCAGCTTTACATTTTCCCCATAAAAGTTAATTTTTCTGAATATATGATATATTTATCTATCATATATAACAAATTGATAAATTAGGTATGTCAAACAGCATTGATCCTCGTGCTTCATCAGTGACGTCCTCATAAGTTAATTGGCCCAATGACACTTCACCTAGTGAAAATACCAATTAAATGGCACCAGGGCCAGGATTTAGCTCCATGAAAAGGAAGGAATAAAACTAAAGAAGACGACAGGTATATGCTTTTACTGTTATTCTCTGTGATATAAGTTGGAGTCCACTGTAACAAGCAATTTCTACTTTTGTCAAAATGCGTCCTGGAGGTATTTGACGAATGTATGGTCATGCAGAAGGGAGTGGTGAGTTTCGATTAGTCCCACTTTGGTTATTAATATGTGGGGATTAGACATGCTCTACAGATAGAATATATATAATAAGAGAAGAGGAACAAGATTTAAATGTCCGACTTTCAAACATTGTAAAGTATGTAATTATACAACATTATTTACAGAGATTTATCATCTACAACCGATTATTATCATAAGTTTCGCGGTAACAATATTTTTCCATACCCTATGGCCACCCAACTGTATTGTGTTTTACCATTGGGATAGAATTGCAGCATCTGCTTATCAGATAAACTGATTACCGATAATAAACTCAAGTTTAATAAGCTACTGTTTTATACGGTAATGCACCTTACCATTTCATGCTACCTCTTTGGGATTATGATTTATTGACTGAAAAGAAGGCCCTTTTGGATTTAGTCAAGTTGTGAGGGACATGCATTTCCTTAAAGAATTCTCCGTTTATTCTGCAATGCGATTTTTCCTGATGATCTCTTATATAAAGGTATCCGTTACCTTTTATAAACTGGCCATCAAAGTTGGAAAGCAGTGACCTTTATTATATAGATTCTCCAAAGTATGATCAAAGAAAGGTTTCCCCATCACCTGTGCCAAAACTGAAAACTAATGCAACCAATCAGCATTCTAAAGTAAAAAAAAAAAAGTTAAGTGTATAACAACGAGGCAGTATACATTCACAATTAAACAATTGAAGGGAAATATCTGCGTGTCGGTCATGCAATTCCGATTGACTAGGATTAAAAGAGTATTCGCACCTTTCTCCTGATACGCATATACAGGTGACAGTGTCTCTGGTCAGGGTCACACTATTTGCATGTATTTCCCGACATTGGAGACAAGTGGATGTTCTGTCAGAGGTGTCAATGAGTAAAAGATACACACATATCTTCCTGTTAAAATGTTATAAAAATGTAGTGATTTCAATGTCTGCATCTCATTCGAGGTAAAACCTCGCAAGCCATTGTTCTAAACAAAATTGTTGATCATAATCATGCCGCGAAGAAATGCTTCAAGATTCCCATGTGGGAAGTGCACCAGAAGTTGTGTAGCTCAGTGTCTGTTTTGCTGTATGTGTGACCACTGATTCCATAGCCGCTGTGAGGGCATCTCTGAGAGTGGACTTCGTCAATGGAGCGATATAAGTTTGGAATACATATGTGTGTCGTGGCGTTTGATCAACGATAATGGCGAAGACTTTGACTACATCAGCGGGATGCGTCATCTTGAACATGTAAGTACAGTTAACAGATTATTATTTACTTATAGCAAAAACTTTCAATAGTTGTCGTTATGAGATTGATAGCAGTTATCAACCTCTCGACGTGACAGAATATCCTGGAACAATCCAACAGTAGGCCTAATTATGTAACCAAACTGATCATAATCGCATGTTATCATATCAATACTGCTTAAGTAGCATATAATTCAAAATAAATGAAGGTTGATCGGCAGTGAGAGAAAATGTATCTATTTATTTCATGTTTAGAACGTAGGCAGACTTTCCATGCCGTGTATGTACGTTGACTCAACATTATCAAAGGAAAGAGCTGAGTTACATCAAACTAACCTAATCAATTCTAAAGACAAAATGTTGAAAGAATAAATGTAATATTTGTATTTTCCAACTCAAAGTAATGTTTATCCAATAAAAAAATCATACAATCGACATGTTACTGTATGTGGATGAAAGCGTGGATTGTATTAAGAATCCCCGACTTTGCCCACCACCGGACAATTGCCCACCCCCGGACAATTGCCCACCCCAGAACATTGCCCACCCCGGGACAATTGCCAACTCGGACCTTGCCCCTTTTTTGGTATATGGTTGACATTTGCCCCTCGCCGTAATCTAGACATTTACCCCCTCATATAAAACGTGCTTGACCGTTTTCCGTTATATTTAATTGGAAATAATACAGGCAAAAGACCGCCTATATGTTACACGTACATACGAAACGAAAGAAGGTACCTACAAAACCAAGGATTTCCGAATGACTCAGAACCCTATAGGACTTTTTTTGGCCATGTTGGTTGCAACCTTTTTTCTGAAAAAAAGAAAATTGGCGCCATCTTGTCCAAAACTTTATTTTCATTCAGCTTTTTTGGTAGCAATGATGTGGAAAAATCAAAATTAACAAACCAAAAATAGAAGGATTTTCCTCCAAATATTTTTTAAAAAACCTTAAACAATAAATAATTTTGTAAAATTTAGACCGCATTTCATTCTTTATTTGGTGAAGGTGGCGTCTCTCATCCTAAAACCAGTTGATTCTACACATGTTGACATGGTGATTACACCAAGAACCGTAGCATATTACACTTTCCGTTTTTGTGTATCACTTGACAAGTCAGTTTCTTTATAATTCATCACCCCTTTGATCACCGCTTCAAATCTTAAATGGAATGAAATGATCGCATTGTTGAACGCACATCAACAACGATGACGTGAGGTAAGATAACTTTTTGTACGCTTTCATTTTCGTATAAATAACGCATATTTTTACAGTCTATTTTGTGTAAAGCGACATGAATAATTCGAAGACAACCTCTGGACCTTAATTCTATGTAAACTTACAAACAAGATGCACGTTACGATCACTGTCTAACTCCATCTATTGATTTTATGTTAGCGCATCTATGTGTGGAGGTAGTATTTAGTACACTTCCCAGTGTTAAAAGATAAGGGCAATATGAACATATATTTTAGAGACGAAACAATTTTTGTTTACATTGAGATGGTTTCTAGGCTGAGTAACTTTGATCCGTTTTGGATTGTTGATTTTTGAATTGACGTTTTTTAATTTACACGTTCTTTGCTTTCAAAACATGTATTTTTTCTAAACTTTTACACCTAAAAAATGTGTGAAATCTATATTCCGATACTGATAGATAGTTGTAGCAAAACTGTCTGATTTTATGAGATGATAGAAACTTTTCCCATAATGTTAAAGAACCTTCAATAACCAAGGTTTAAAGTAAAATCATGGGACAGTAAGAGTTTTTATTCATTACTTTGTACAATATAAGACAGCAGTTAGCATTTAAAACTGAGATACATATTGATTGAAAATTGCCATTCAATATTAATCTCTGTTTTTTTGCATATTCTGCCACTGATTTGAAGGACATATTTACTACGAAATGTACTATAGGTTGAATTATTGTTCAAAACAATAAAACTAATAATATATCTGCTTTAGTTTCAATAGTAAACCATTTAACTCATGTAAACACATTTTCAAGCAATTGGAGTATAACCAATTTGAGTAAAGCCACACTTGCGACTAAATTATTCTTACAGCAAGTTTTCCTTTTTGTCACAATGATTTTATTCCCTTTCTCTCTCTAATGCTCTCTTTTTTGTTCTGATTACAGAGACTTTTTATTCCAAATACTTTCTATTTCAAACAATGAAGGCTTTCCATTTTTAAATCATTTGGAAATTTGTAGAAATAAAGCATAGAGATTAATAATTTCCAAAGTTATTGGGTAAAAAATATTGTTATTTATAGAAACATTGCTTTGAAAGATTTCCTTACATCACATTGGCTTCTTATTCTCTGGTAAAGATATGTTAAAATTCTTACTACCTTTTGAAACACTTTGCATGTTGTAGGAGTCTTTTAGAAAACACTTTGACAAAACCATAAATTGAGTCAAATGACTAAATGAGCTGTTATCCTTTTTCTCATCATAGTTTTAATCAAATATTATAATTAAAATATACAATTTTCTTGTGCTCTGCTTTTACTTTCATTGGAAAGAGTCACAAATAAAGCTTGAATGAAGTTTTAAGGATAAATGATGAAATGTTGTCTGTTTACTTTCAATACAAGATGTAATAGTTATTTGAATATTATACAAAGATTCTGTGCTTTATTCTCAAATAGGACTCCTTTTTGTAAATTGTTCAAGAAATATAGATATTACATCCTGAAGATGACATTTGATAAGTATACTTTAATCAATAATTTGTTAAAAGGATTGACAGCTGATTGACACAGCATTGTAGCACAAGTTATGTTCAAATGTGGTTAATATGCAAATTTGTATATTCTTTTTTCTGACTACATAATGTAAATTATTCATTGCATTTTGAGAAGGTTTAATCAAATAAAGACCAACCCTATGGCTTATCATTTGAACAAGTTGTTGTATAGATCTGTACATATACTATTGGGGAAAGCGTTTGTTATTACTAATTACCATGAATAAATTTTGTCAATTGTTCAACAATATAATTGTTTTTTTGTTTATTTCAACTTATCATAGAAGGACTTTTGGTGCTGTAGATAATTTCAAAGAATTTTGACAATGATGGATTTCCTTCATAATACAAACTTTTTCTCTATTTCATCATCAAAACATGTGTTGTGAAAGGTTATAAGAATGATTCAGAGAAAAACATAAACTTACAACATACATTTGGTGAAATTCTATATATAAGGTTTCAGTATAAGACAATATTGTAAGTGCTTCACATATATGAAGTACTTATATGAAGTACTTACTGAAGTATTGCGTTGAATCCTCCCTCATTCTGCATGCAGAGATTTTGGAATTAAAATTCTATAGTTTGGTGGTTTTGATTTTGCTCAAACAGTGTCTTCTGTTTCTTATTGCATTAATGAAATGGGTAGGACAGCTAAAACATGAGAGTATCTAGCGAGAACCTCCAACCACACATAAGTGATAATTAGTCTTATATGCTATTGTTGGATTATAGTTTAACCATATTTTCAATATAACGTTTCAGTTGTGTCAATAGACATATCCCTGCTCCTATTATTTCCTAACCAGTCCCTGTAAATAAACCTTCTAAGCCACTAACCACCTACCCTATACAAACATCATCGTTGCTCTGTGGTTTAGTCAAAATAATTCGACATGAAGCAACCTTCAATCCCCCCCCCCCCCAAGCTTTGGTTAGGACCTGGTTCACAGCTAAAATATGAGTATGAAGTATCCATCCATAGCATCCAACATACATGAATATTAATTAGTCTTAACCCTTTCCCAAACAATAACAACATTTGACCACTTTGTTGCAGAAGGCTTTAGAAAACATTGTGGCAAAAGGAAAAATTGCTCGTAACAAGCAATTTTTCCTTTTCCCACAATGTTTTCTGTCATATAAGAAAATTATTTTCCAATTTCATCACATTTTGAAATGTCGTCTGCAAATTATTTCAATTTGGGACAGTCGAAAATTTGTTGTTTGGGAAAGGGTTAAATGCTATTAGTGGATTATTGTTTAAAAACATTTCCAACAGAATGTTTCAGTTGTATAAATGGACATTAACCCCTGCTCCTGTTATTTCCACACTAAACCCTGTCAATATTCCTCCTTAGCCACTGACAGCTTAACCCATACGAACAACATTGCTCTGTGGCTAGGAATTTAACAAACCATGGTGCAATGACTTTCGAAAGAATATTGTACAAGCCAATGTATCAAACACATATTGATGTATCAAGCTTGATACCAACTATACCTTTGTCTAATGATGATGTACCATTTATAATGGTTAGAGACTCGTATATCCTGGTGTCGTAGGTTATATATTTAACATATCTGATTTGAATAGTGACAGTGGCTATCTCTTTAAAATTGGAGTGCCTTCTGACAAGACACTGCTTCCTTGCCTATTACTGATGCATTTCAAAGGGAACATTATGTAATACAAATCCAGAGCTAGCACTGTTAATAAAATTGACGGAAAAAATCTCTTTCGCCCGGTTTAGGCTTTGTCTATTTTCATATTATTATTTATCAATTTTGCTATATATACAGTCAACTTGACAGTTCCAGATCACTAATAAATAAAAGATCGTTTTTTCTTGTACAAGCCCATATCCTGTAAAAATTAACATATGAATTAAACGGGAAAAACATCCTCTATCCATTTATACCAATGATTTGCCGCTTTTATTTACCATTTTTCAGTTTTTTTAAGGAAACAATTTCGGGGTCATCGCGACAGTTTCGGATCAAATGTGACAGTTCCGAATCACGCTAATTGTCATATCATTTATTGTAAAAAGAGTTAACTAAGCAAAGAGACAATCAAAACAGAAAAAAATATCATCAATTAATACTTAGTTTTCATCCAAGATGTGCCTGGTACAATTTCTCTTTTATGAATTATTTTACTTTTTCCTTTTAAGAGTGTATGAGAATGACCGGAAGTTATGTTGAGAAAACTCCTTTTAGTGTCTATAGTGCCAACGAGGTGATCCGAAACTGTCGAGTTACCCTGCCTTCATTCAACATACAAATATTTAATCCGAGGCCCGTTTTAGCGTGTAATTTTCACATGAATACATTCCATTATATTTTGTCTTACAAATGATGTCAATTTAAAGTGCACATTTTATCTAAATGAGCGACAAAATTGCCCAGAAAAAAATATCGTTGAAATTAGGTCAACTTTCGGTGACTTGTCTTGTTCTTAATTAACCGTTCCAAATTGATTGTGATCACTTGAACAGTAGTGGAAATGTCATCTTTGTTTTGTCAACAGCTTTATGAATATCCTTAATGACACAATGACACTTAAGTTTTTAAGGCCAGAGTTTCTTTGCATTCATAGAAATTTGATAACAAACATAAGATGATCCGGAACTGTCGATGATCCGAAACTGTCGAGTTGACTGTATATGTGAGTTGCCTCAATGGTGTCGAACAAACTTTGACAGTTGTTACCCCACCCACCATCTCTTATAAAAGCGAGAGAAGAAAATATTTGACGATCACCTTTAAACCTTACCAAATGCAAATCAAGACAGTGGCGATATGGGGTGAAGATTAGTTATGTCTTGGATTTCATCTAAAGTATGATCATGTGCCATTGATAATGCCAATATTAAGGGTCGGATCTTGTTTTTATTTTCCCTTTCGATGGTTCTGCGCACGCAACCATAGTTTACCGGAAGAAGATTTTCGTACCATATCAATTTCAACCCTGCTTTGCAGTCGTACCTACTCGGGTATTTCCGTGAGATGTGAGTGTTTTCATTGGATAAACACGATGTGTTCGAGATTGCCGAGTAGATACGATTGCGGCGGCTCATGAGTAGTTCACACTAAGTATTTACACAAAGACGGCGGACAGTTTAAAAAGAGCAAGATGCCTGCCCATAAGAATTTTTCAAAACATATATCCCCACTGGACGCTCGACAATCGAAACCACTGAAGGTGTATCCACCGATAGAGCTAAATGATTCAATTATTGTCCAAAAGACAGACGAAGCATATCTTAAGGATCTAAGTAAGTTTAACTTTGCCTCGATTAGTCGCGTAGAACCAGTATTCGCCCCCCGTTTTCTTCGAATGAAATTCACTGTCGAGTCAATATATTCTGACCGTTTTACATTAAATAAAACTTTTTTTTTATGCTTGAATAACAGAATCAACTTCTGCAATAATTTACGAAAATATGTATGAAGAGAAACTTCTCTAGGTTTATATTTGACAGATCTAGCAAATATATATATTTTTTTTTCATAATTTGTTATTTTCTTCAGATGTTTCTTTCACAAATGTTTGTAAAACTTCAGTTGTACAAGAAATACATTCAAATATATAGGTTTTTGACATGTGAAAGATTCAAATGAAACCATCATTTAACCGTTGTACTTGAGTGTTTTTCTTGCGCAGCTCACAGGTGCTTGAAACAATCTTCGATAATATACATGCTCTATATGCTATATATATAGTATATAGAGCATATATTGGGATATTATCGAAGATTGTTTCAAGCACCTGTGGCGCAACTTAAGGATACTTAAGGATATCTTCTGACTCAGGTGCGTTATGGTCCTCTTCGCCAGATTCTCGTTCTTGTACGCGACTCGTGCAACTTCCTGTCTTGCATGTGATCGCACATTTATAATTGTAAATCAGTTCTTGATTAGCCCAGAATTTATCAAGTCTATTTTTAAAAGTATTGGTATTTATTGCGGTGAACACAGATTCTGGGAGGCTATTCCATAGGTTTGTAGATCTAACAGTAAAACTGTATTTCTTTAAATCTAGTTTTGGTCTTTGAGCAAATATTTTTGTGGTATTGCCTCTTACTGTGTCTCTTGTTGAATGATCCTTCCTCTACTTGATGAATTCTGTGACTTCTGTGTCATACTTTCCACTTGCAATTTTGTACATCTCAATCATCAATCGGAACTACTCGGGTATTTCCGTGAGCTATGAAATACACCTCGGATATAAGTGTAGGGTTACAATTTTTCGGGTAAATTGGCATCCGGCAATTAACACATTTTCTAAGCGTGCAAGTTAAGTAGTTCAATGTGTATGGAGGGGTTGGACATCCTTTTAAATAATATTTTTATCAGAAACTCATACCAAATGGCAAAATTGTGGTTGTGACATGTAAAGTTGTTTTCTCAATCAAGTTTAACGACTTTTTAGATTTCACATTTAAGATCTATTTTTAAACACGAAAGTGAAGTGACGTCATTCCGCTTGGAACCAATATGGCGTCATCCCTATTATTTCAGAGGTGTTTTCATTTGATAAACCCTATGTGTTCAGATTGCTCAATCATGTCTCCCCTGTATCTTCTGAATTTTAGCGTTGGTAGTTTGAGTTTCTTGAGTCTTTCTTCGTAGTTGAGGTTCTTTAATCCAGGTATCTGTTTAGTAGCTCGCCTTTGTACACCTTCAATGAAATCTGAAAAATTTTCCTTAAATGGGCATCAGACTGAACTTGCTTACTCTAGATGAGATCTTACTAAAGCTTTGTATAGAGGTAAAAAAATTGTTGAATCAAGGTGTTGGAAGGTTCTTCTAATGACTGCAAACATGGAGTTTGCCTTTTTCACTTTCTCGCTGATATGCCTACGAAGTTGAGATTGTCATCAACAATTACTCCAATGTCTTTTTCTTGGTGTACTTGTTCTAGATTATTACCCATTAGTTTATAATTGTGCTCAGGTGGTGGATCATGTTTACCAATGTGTATGAATTTACATTTGTCCGGGTGGAACTTTAATAGCCATGTATCACTCCAACCTGTCAATTTTGTTAGGTCTCTATGGAGTTCATCTCTGTCATTTTGATCACTAATTAGTTTAAATATTTTCGTGTCGTCTGCAAATAGGTACACCGCCGAGTTGACAATGTCTGGTAAGTTATTGATATATATGACAAATAGTACAGGACCAATTACAGAGTCTTGTGGTATCCCGGATGTTACTTCATGCCATTTAGAATTAGAATTATTTATTGTCACTTGTTGTTGATCGCCCACTAGAAGGCGGCGATCATATTTGTAGAAGCTTTTGGTTAGTGCATATGGGGAAAGGGATGCTATATTGATTTTTCTTATCATTATTTTGAAAATAATTTATAACAAAGGCTTTTCTTTTTTTAGTCATTGACCTTTTCTCCTTTATTTATTGTTTTAAAAGATGTTTTCTGTTTGATTTTGTGTTCTTAAAATGTTTTAACTTGGAAAAATAGTTTAAGATAGGATCCATTTCAAACAATAACAGGTCCATTTTCCAGCTTGTATCTCTTTTAGTAAGTCGTAAAATTGGTTTTCTTTATCAAAAAGATGGTATCGAGTGCCAGTCAAATGTGTAAAGTCGTCTGACGAGGTCCATTAAACTGGCTCTCTGATAAATATTCTAAAACCCTATATTTTATAACATAATCGACTAGCCTGGTGGAGCCTGGCCCATTCGTATACCGTAAACTAGGGCCAGGTGTCAGAGAAAGTTTACGGAACACAATAGTGTTCGGTTATGCCGAGATATTCCGAATGAAACAATATCGACTGCGCATGCGCGTCGCTTAAGAGTCTGCAAGCTTATTCATGAGAAAATGCACCTATTTAGACACCCTACTTAGCGTTGGATCCTTTTGAGATGAAGCCGTGACTCCGGTTTTTATTGTATTTTATAGCGTTGTGTTTTGTAATGGAACACAAATGCAGTACAACGCGCAAATCACCCAAACAGGGTTGTGTTTGTGATGCAAGTATTGAAAAGTCAAGCTCTTTGTTGGGTTTTACCATATAACAAATCCGGAGTATATCAAAGTAAACTTTATGGTGGAATTTCTGTAATAGATGGTTTTGCTTAAATTGTTATAGAAAGGTACTTAATATTGACAAGATGGTTACAGAATTAAGGAAGGCGTGCCAATCTTCCAAAGTAAGAGTTAAACGTGGTTTTAAGACGAGATATGACGAGACAAGAATATATCTGGAAAATCGTTTGATAAGCAATGTTTGTTAGAATAGTATATATTCTGATATCAAATTCTTGAGATCTAAATGTGTCCAAAGCATTTTATTCTTAGATCACACGTTCCCCCTTTTCTTGATGACTTGGCCAACTACAGGTTCTTATGTTAAATCAGACTTTAAAACAACACTAAATAAGCTTATAGCGATAATGTTTAATACTAATTATAATTGATTTTGTAGGCTTCATATGATTTTGTCAAAGCGAAAAATAAAGGTGTTTAATTTGTCGAGAAGCTTGGCTTTTGATTATTATTGGAAAAGAAAAATCACGTTCTTTTTTCCTTGTTTGTTATTTAACTTATGACTGCATAAAGGGAATAAATACAGATGCCGTTTCGTTGATATACCAAAACTCTTGTCGGTGGGATTCTTATCTTTATTTCCTGTTAATTGAATTCGTGATTGTTTAACCAGAAAAAAGTGAAACCCTTTACCCTTTCCTTTTACGTGTCGTTGAATTTGATTAAAAAGAAGATGTTTTGGGAAAGATAGAAGAAAATCCCATTTTTTTCACATTTTTGTGGTCTTTCTTTCTTTCTTCAAAGTCGCCTATTAACACTTCACACGACTCAAATTTAAGCATCGAAGGAAATAAGATAATATGTAATATTGATTGGTGGAGATATATGTTTCCGATTTGTTTTCATTAAATTTGTTTTGTGTGTGATCTAAAACTCATTTGAATATATAACAACATTTTTGGTAGAATTCATTCAGAGAGAACTACTAAAGTAAAAAGTTTGATTCTTTTACAAAAGATATTAATTTTATCTGATATTTTGAATCCCAATATTTAAATCCAACAATAAATTAATAAAAATATGAAATGAAATGAACCAAATTCATTGAAGTGCAATTAATTTATAAAAATGGAGTATTGTATGAAAATTGTTAAAGGTAAAGGCTGAGTGTCTATCAAAAGCCCCCCCTATCAAAAGCCCCCCGTTCAAAAGCCCCCCGTTCAAAAGCCCCCGTTCAAAAGCCCCCCGTTCAAAAGCCCCCCGTTCAAAAGCCCCCCCTCAATATAATTTTGTTCCATAAGTTTAAACAAATTGAAGAATGTTGTCATATTTTATAGAGTAGATCCAGATCAGACATTTTAACCCTATTTTACGTTAATTTCCTGCACTAATTCGATAAATTAGGCTACTTTAGTGCTTTAGTGCTTTCTGGTCAATTTTTTGTTGGAAATCTTATTCCTGACGAAACACCAAGTAGCTTGGAGTTTCATTTGGATAGAATATTAGCATATTGATAGAATATTAGCATATTGACTTGGTAATCAGCAAGTGAACGGTGTGTTTGATCTGGCTCAACTCAACTCGGACAAGGACTCATACAAGGACTCATACAAGGATAAGGTATTGAAAGGATAACAGTGTAAGACAATTAAATGAATAAATATCTTTAATTTGATTATTAACATTTATAAGTACCTCTATGTATCTATACTGTTTTTCCCTATATATATTCTATATATTCTGGTGGAAAATAAAGATCTGCAGATAATAGCCAGCTGACTAAGATTAACATAAGGATATGTAGATTTGTCAAACATCAACAAAATAAGATGAATATGCAAGTAACAATAATACCAGTTTTTTAAAGTGAAACCTCAGAGCAATGTAGATATAGCTTAACCCATTTTATGCGGGATACACTTTTAGGTGTATCTCTAGGCAAAACGTTTGGCCCCAGATCAGGCCCCACAATGTGGAGCCTGATCTGAGAGCCAAACTATTTGCAGCCACATCAATATTTCTTCAAAATATGAAATACGAGTTTTAGCAAAATGCTGAGTCATTTCTGCAGCAGACGACATTTCAAAATGGCCGCCAATATTTCCCAGCATACAATCAGAGACATAGATAACATGTTATCTATGTCTCTGATATAGGGTACAGATTTTATGTAAGAGATTTTTTTATCAAAATTGAAACTTAAGTGTATTTTCCTTCGACAATGGATTTCATCAAATGACTCTGCTTTGGTTTAAAACGAATTCATTTTTTCCCGTCAATCATATGTCTACAAATGTTAGTGTTTTTGTTTTTTCTGTAAATTACCGGAAATGGAAGCAATAAGCAATCTTATTGGTCAATCCTACCTTCATTCTGATTGGTGCCTATATTTTTTCTCGTCGCCGATTGGACCCCTCACACACAGAGGGGGAATACTGACGCGTTTTTATCGCAGGGCGCCTCCAAGCTGTCACGCAGTTTCAGCATGGATCATCCCAATCGTATCTACTCGGCAATCCCCGTAACAAGTCGGTAGATATACCTCGTAGGCAGTACATGAATACACCAGAAATCCTGGGGTAATTCGCCTTATTTCCGGCGGATAACGCAAAATGCACACAGGCACTAAATATGTTATTGAATACACACAAATTGGTTATATATCACAATTGAATGGGTTTTTCACCCTTTTCATTAAAGATGATCATATCAACACATCTTTGTTTTATATTTTGTCAATCGGCTCTTTTCGGCAATCCCCGGCTTGTTACGGGGATTACCGAGTAGATACGATTGGCCCTCCGTTGCATTCGGAACACCTCGGCCATTTCTTAAAATAACCTCGGAGGTAATGGGGAGCCATTTTTGAAAGTAGGTCAGCAACGAAGGCCAATCGTATCAACTCGGCAATCCCCGTCACAAGCCGGGGATTGCCGGAAAGAGCTGATTGACAAAATATGAAACAAAGATGTGTTCATATGATCATCTTTAATGAAAAGGGTGAAAATACCATTCAATTGTGATATATACCCAATTTGCGTGTATCTAAATACATATTTAGTGCCTGTGTGCATTTTGCGTTATCCGCCGGAAATAAGGCGAATTACCCCAGGATTTCTGGTGTATTCATGTACTGCCTACGAGGTATATCTACCGACTTGTTACGGGGATTGCCGAGTAGATACGATTGCCTCCGTTGCTGACCTACTTTCAAAAATGGCTCCCCATTACCTCCGAGGTTATTTTAAGAAATGGCCGAGGTGTTCCGAATGGGATCATCCGAGTTAGCATGGGCCAGGACTCCAAGCTAATAATCGACGAGATGACAGTCAATCAATTTGACCAATGAAATACGTCTGCAGGTGCATTGTATAGGCTTCTTTTGTATGAGATTATAAAAAGAATCGAATTTGTAAACTAAAACTGACGACAATTACAATGTATTATAAATGAGACACAGAAATTGTTTGTATTGAACATTTTTTCCTTCTCTCTCCTTAATAGATTCTAGCTTCTGCTGCAAGAGTATTATCATGTGTTTGTTTGACATCGGTTTCCAAATTTAATATCATTAAACAAGCAGTTTTCAATACATACTTTGTGTTGGCAAAAATTGAAACAATTAAATACAACTTTCATAAAAGTTTAGAAATACTCAATTTTTATATATGGGTTTGCAGGTTAAATTCTTCTGTTGCATATATCTTTACCCCTTTGATCCTATTGGAATAAGATAATTCTCTAAAATGAAAACACCTGCACCAAATTAATATTGTGAAATTTGGAAGAAGTCAAAGTGATAAACGGTAAAGATAAGTATAAAAAGTCAAGAAATATATCTTGGTTTGTTATAATAAAGTTTCTGGTTTCGGAAGCTTTAAAACAATTAATAGAACGCTATTTATTCAAGCATGAAAGCAAGATCATAAGAAATAGTCTCTCCAAAAACAGCGCCTGTCTAACGCTCCTCCAACATATGTTGACTAGATCTGATTGTCTTTCATCATGAGTCGTTTCAGATTAATTTCTTCTACTTTTGGTGAAACAGGCAGCCACAAAACTATGTTTAAACTTTGTGACAGCTTCCCTTGGCAATTATCATTAGCCGAGTAACAGGCTCAAAATGACGAGATATGTTTGCACGTATTATAAATAAATTTATATTCCACTCTTTTAATGTTATATTGGATGTTTAGTTTAGGAAGACAAATCAAATTTTTTGCGGGCGACTTTGAGGCTTGCATCAATTTTCTCTTCTTTCCTATTAATAAAAAAATGCCTAATCCAACTGATTGTTTCGTCACCAATTTTGTATGCCTCTAGTTTTTTTATGAGCCTTTTTTTGGGAACTGTGTCGAAGGCCTTTTGATTGTATATATATACACAGTGTATCCCTTGTCTATGGCCTCTGTCTATTCTTATACCACTTTAATCAGCTGTAGTGATGGGGATCTTCCGGATAGGAATCCAAATTGTTTTTTGGTGAAAAGTTTGTTTTTTGGTGAAGTGGTCCAATATGTGATCCCGCACTATTTTTTCCATTATCTTACATATTATTAATATTAGACTAACTGGTCTGTAATTGCTTGCCAATGCTTTGTTGCCTTTCTTATAGATGGCGCTTTTTCGTGCTTCCTTCCAATCTTTGGGGACCTTTTTTTCTTCAAGTGATTTGTTGAATATGAGATTAAGGGGTTTTACCAAGTCATGTCTTAGTTCTTTTAGAAGTACATTATATGGGGTGCATACCATCGAGTCCAGGCGATTTGTCAGTTTTTAGTGAATTCAAATGTTCACGTATTGTCTCTTCTGGGCTTTTAATTTTTTGCCAATAAGTATGTGTTTCTCTATGTTCTAATTCTGATACCTTGTCGTTTGGTTCCTTTATAAATACGCTACTGAGTACTGAAATATGTTCCTAGTACATGTATATTTGCTTTCTCCTGATGACTTTCCACTTTGGTTGAGTTTGGATCTGTTGGGTCGTTACAAAGGTCACCAATGCACTTGATTTTTTGTTTGAATAAATTTCCTTGCCAGTTTGCTTTTTTCTTTTATTAATTTTACCGTTCTGTGTTAAGCGGGGTTTTGTCATTTCTATTTGATATTTTGGTTGTAGGCACAAATTCGTCTTCTATTTCTTTAATTATCTTTTTGAAGCTCTACCATGTTTTATCTATATCTCAGTGTTGTAATTTTTGTTCCCAGTTGATACTTTCGAGTGTCCTTCTGATTTCTGGGTAGTTGGCTTTTCATTAGTTTTTTCTTGTTTTGGTGTTTTTTATCTTAGGCATACTGCATATGTATTTGAATTGAAGGACGCAGAGGTCGCTCTTGCCTAAAGGACTTTGGTATTCGATGTCTTCAATTGATGCATCGTCTGCAGATATTATAAGATCGAGAATACTGGGCTCGTTCGTCCCTCTCCATCTTGTGGGCTTATTTACGTGTTGGCAAAGGAAGTTATCCTGTAGGTTGTCTAGAAAACATTGTTCTTCGGTTTGGTCTCCTTTGACCCTCAGTAAGTTCCAATCCATGTTTGGGCAATTAAAATCCCCATAATGAGTAGATGTGTTTGATTCATATTAGTTGCCTCACTTATTAGTTTTCTCAGCTGCTCATTCTTCTGGTTTGAATTATCGGAAGGAGATCTATATATCAGGCCTATGTTTTCATGAGAGGCAGTCTCCCGACTAACTTACGGAATGCCGATGGTTCTACCCGCCTTGACCAGCCCTTATGGGCAGTTGAGTATGGGGTCTTCCTCCATCATTAATAGTCGGGCATCGCTACATAACTGAAATAATGTTGATGAGATGTAAAACGCATATGATATATCAGGCCTATGAGTAGGCTCTCACTGTTGTTTGTATTAATCTTTATGAACAGGTTTTCCTCAAAGTTTATTTCCAGAGATACTTCTTCGGCTTATTTTCGTTATTCACATACATGATTAGTCCCCTTCCCATGTCTTTGTCTAGGTTACTATGAAACATGTTATAGTCATTCGCCCAATCCATTTTGTATTCTGATGGTTGAATGATGTTTGATGAGTTTTGGGCTTTTACTTCTGTAATCCCAATTTGTTTGGCTTGTCTCTTATTCTGATTTGGAATTCATTAAATTTGTTTCTAAACTGGTCTGCATTTGTGTAGAAGCATGTTATGTCGTTTAATATTTCTCTTTTCTCCTCCTTGCTAACTGTATTTGTGCTATGTACATCCGTATTGTTAAAACTATTTACATTTTTTTGTTTAATCTTCTTCGGGATGTTCCTCTTTCCCAGTTTCCATCCGGTTTCTGGCTATTCTCCTTGCCCATGGGGGGGGGGGGGGGGGGGGGGGCGGGGCACGAACTCTGAAGAGGAATTCCCCGAGCATTTTTTTTTGCCTTTCTTTGGCCTCCTCATATAGCTTCTTTTCATTCTCTCTTTCTGATGGTGTGTAGTCATTTGATAATTGTACATCTTTGAAGATTTCGTTTTCTTTGGTTTTTAGTTTGTTAGCCTTTCTAAAGATTTCCCTTTTCTTTTCTCCGTCTGTTAGTTTTACAAGTATCGGTCTCTTCTTTCTTTCCGGATCATATCTCCCTAGCCTTGTAGTCATTGTTATTTCATTGGGTTCTAGCTCTAATTCTATTTAATTCATTACTTCTGTTATCTTCTTTTGGTTGTGTTCTTGTCTTTTATCATGCTGTTTGGGTCAAGTTCATTTATGCCGTATATCACTATATAATTACGTCTCTGTTTCCTTTCTTTGATCTCGCTGACAACTTCATTTATGGTTGCTCACTTTTCGGTTTCATCTGTGGTTTTTATTGTGTTTGGTCCCATTTCGCTTGCGCTAGTAGTAAGTCTTTTGTCGAGTTCTTCATTTGCTATCTGTTTGGCTTCTGCCTTAGTACATTTCTCTGCCACAGAACCACATCAGATCACTATGGCTGAGCAGGTTGTATTTGGCTTCACTTTTACCTAGGCACCCTATACAGTAATGCTCTTTGCATCGGTCACACTCCACAAGTTTGTCCTGGTCACTAGTGAAGAGCTTGTTGCTGGCTTCGCATTCCCATGTTTCTGAGTTCTCATTGTCAGAAGGGGTGGGGTCTACCCGGAGATATCCATATTTATTTGGGGATACCAATTGGCGAATTATTTTTGGAGCTTTGTCTGAAGTTGTTCCTGGAGGCTGTGTTAGTCTTAGTTTTGTTTCTTTGTGGTCTATGGATGTTGGGGTCTCCGGCATCCATGTCTCCTGATGCAGCGCTGTTTGCCCTTGACATTGTTAGATTATTGTTTATTTTCCCTTTGGCAGTATCTCACTATCTTAAGTAGCCAGACTTTTGCTGTCAACTGTGCTGGGTGTATCCCGTCTGTTAGAGTTTTCCAGTTGGTGTAGTATTCCCTTCTTCCTCGCTTTGTCCTACTTGTTTGCAAGTCTCTGTTTAGTTTGGGCGCTTCCACTCCGTTTTCTCTGTTTATTCCTGTGTTAATTCATTGAGAGCTCTTACTTGACGTTTTAATAAAAGGTCCTGTTCTACGAAAGGTTGCGGGTCGGAGTTGTCGCGTCTAGTATTCCAGAATTTGATAGAGTAGAAAGGTGTTTCGAGAATAATAAGTTTACAATTATGTGCTTTGAGAAGCTGTACAATTTCTCTGTATTTTGCTCCAATGTATTCGGACTGGGAATTATCTCTGCTTACTAGACTAATTTTTCCATTTGTATTTTTTGTAAGTAAGTCACAGGTCCCTAGCCAGAGAAATATTATGGCATTTCTATGTTTCGTTATGCTGCTAATTTAATGTTTCTTTGAATCCAGTTTGAAGTTTCGTAAATTTTGGCTCCACTTTTGCACTTCCAAATAATTCTATCTACCAGTTTGTTGTCAATTATCCTGCTTTCTTGTTGTAAATACATTCCCTTACTGTCAGAGAAGATCATGGGGGTTATATCATAATTTCTGTGTTCTAGTTCTAGTAGAAGACATCAGGCTGTTTTTTGTGGATTTGATTTGGACATATGAATTATCAATTGTTTTCAATTTTTACGACAATTATGTGTTTGTACTCACCGCTTTCACGATTACCCCGATTAACCTTCAATCAATCTGGGAAAAAAACAGGAGAAATTTATCTGTTCACTTAAATTCTATCTTTTTCTGGCTGAATTCTGATCCAATGTTCTGTTCTTCCTTACTGTAGCTATATAGCTATTTGTATTAACTTAGATCTCCTGCTTCATGGAGTAACGGGAAACCACAGGGAGAAATATCATAATAGACCTTTATTAACACTATATATACACAAGGGAAACAACTTCAAAGAGAAACCAGTTCTGACGTTCCGCGCTTATCAGTCCGTAATTTTTTATGCGATCGCTAGTCTGTCAATTCTCTATATGTCCCGCATAGCCAAATGATTTCTGCGTCAAGGGATACCTCTCTCAATAAGATCGGTCCAGTCAACCCGGAGAAATCTGCAACGCGATATTTTTTTCGAATTTTGTTAATTGGGAATAGATCGTTGAGAACAGAACCAACCGATGTTTCGGCGCTAAACCACCTCAATGAACATTATTAAAAATTGAGATTGAAAAACACGGCGCCCCCTATTATATTTTTTGTTCTAAATCATATTTGTCTAGCTTTGATATATTTTGAAAATGCATAAAATTACCTTTCAAATGATATTAAGTATTTGAAATTTGGACGAAAGATGGCTGAGAAATGGCTGTTCAAACATGAGTATTACTCCAGCCTTTTCGGCTCGCTACAGATTCAAGTTCGGAAAACACGGCGCCTTCTTTTTTATTTGTACAATGACTGTACATTATGTGGTATTTTATTTTAGAAGACACTTTTTCCATTCATATGATGTTAGTTTTGTTAAAATTGGTTGATTAATGACCGAGATATGGCCTGTTAAAGATGGGCATTTTTCCGTACGTCCCGTCGCAAATAATTTTGCTTGGAAACCGTTTACAGTTACACAAGAAAAACAAGGCTCCCGTATTAACTTAATTATTTGTTGAATTGTAGAATTTACACAACAAACTTGGAATCAGATAAAAGAACACATCTCAAACTCTTTTAAGGTATGCAAAGAACTTAGATATATGGACGAAGTACCGGAAAGAATTGATGGCGAATATTGTTAGTGTTTTACCAAAATGCCGCTCACAGATTAACCACGGAAAACATCACTCCCCTATTTTCTATTTCGTTATTTGTTATATTTCTTTAATGTTAATTATGTTTCAAAAAAACCTATGAAACGAGTTCAAATGATGAAAAAGATTTGGATTGCAGATGGCTAAGAGCAATCTTTGCAAACATGAGTAGGACTAATATTTCAGCCGTTCCATCACTTGACATGAAAGTTCGGGTCACTGTACCTCACCATAAATGCGTTTGATTCCCAAAATATCCTTCAAAACTTTAGAAGGCACATACTTTCCCATTTGGTTTGGTATTAATTTTGGTTAATTTTGGATAAATAGTGACTGAGAAATCTTCTTTTCTAACATGGTTTTTTAATCCGTACGTCAGGTCGGTGAAAGATTTTATTTTGAATTAGTTGCATGCCGCATCTGCTTGTTTATTTTTGTGTTTAATGAACATTATCATCTTTTTCCAATTTAACCTTGTCATTAAGTACATATATTTCGCTTTTTTGCGACGTAATGATATTAAAATTCGGATGAAAGATGGCCGACAAATATGTCTTTTCAAACATTAGCAATATTTCAGCCTTATGGAGTCTTATTAATAGCATGATCTATTATTCAATAGTAATACTACCAGGTTACTCTTTATATACATATGTCATGTCAATAAACATCTTCTGATGAAGAAGGTTTCTTTAACCACTTTGGTGATAGGATGAATTGCCGGTAAGTTACCCTTTAGTCACAGTAATATGTACCGAATATATCAATAAATATAATTATTCTATTTTTGAAATAAGTATTGTCCGCCTTTTGTTTGATTTTGAGCCAGTCCCAAATGCCTGGTTGGGGAATAAAAATAAACGACTTGAGGTTATTGTTGATAAGTCACAAGAGCTCGACTTGCTTTTTTCTCGTGTTAAAAGGCGCATATTCTCAAATGAAAGGAGATTAAAAATAATTTGTTTAAAACTACACAACAGATGTACTGTTATGTTTTAGTTAGCATATTAGGATAACATTCCCAATAACCGTTTTTCTTGTTTTATATCGATAATGGCATTCATAAGGAAATATCCGGAAATAACCTTTACAGAATTGTTTGTTTGAACAAATTTACCAGCAGTCAAATATTATTTAAGATAATTTACCTATTTTATTGCACATAATCCGAACGGTAGCACATTGTTTCTTTTCAAGTAGAAGGGACTGACCCCTTATCTATGGCCCTAATTGGACATCGTGCTTTATGACCGGAATACACAGGACTGCTACTGTCCATATGCTAATGCCCTACGGCGCTCTGGGGAGATTAAGACCACGTGTGTTATACAGGTATTGTCTTCTCATACGATCTCATTAATATGCATTCCTGTCGATCAAAGTAACTCAATCAATAATAGGATAATATGATTCCATTGGAACAAATAGTCCTCATAGGGATCTTTATCTCAGTGATTTCCCAGCAGGGTTCACGTTCTAGAACGAACCAACAGTGTACAGTACAAATAGTTCAATAAATCACGCATCCCACTAAACACGTTTTTATTTTAATCTATTCATGTTTTATCGAGAACACAGATCACAAAGAAAATTGTCACTTTATTCATTTTATACCCGGTACCACTTTCAGTATCTGTCACACAATTGAATTGGACATCTTAGCTTTAAAGGGCCCGACTTCTTTAATCATACATCATTATCCCCCGCATGTATTTATAGTAGAGGAATTAATTCGGACAATTCATTACTCTGTTTGCTAAACATTGAGTGATTACTGTGTCGGCATTATTACTTACTTTGTTATGCAAATGAATGGTTCGAAAAGCGACAAAACATTCGAAAACTGCCTGTTCAATTACTTTTGTCAAATAATTCCAAGTTGGAATTTGCAATCGATAATTGTTGCTATTATCAAGAACGGAAAGGTGGGACGGAATAACCCTTTACAGAACAGAGCAGAACAAATCTTTATTTTGACCCAAGAGCATAACATACACTTAAAGTTACACTAAAAGTAATAATAAAAATAACTTTCAAATTGAAAAAGAAAGCTCATTGGGAATGATAGAGAGAGAGAGAGAGAGAGAGAGAGAGAGAGAGAGAGAGAGAGAGAGAGAGAGAGAGAGAGAGGGGGAGAGAGAGAGCGAGAGAGAGAGAGAGAGAGAGAGAGAGAGAGAGAGAGAGAGAGAGAGAGAGAGAGAGAGAGAGAGAGAGAGAGAGAGAGAGAGCGAGAGCGAGAGCGAGAGCGAGAGCGAGAGCGAGAGCGAGAGCGAGAGCGAGAGCGAGAGCGAGAGCGAGAGCGAGAGCGAGAGCGAGAGCGAGAGAGAGAGAGAGAGAGAGAGAGAGAGAGAGAGAGAGAGAGAGAGAGAGAGAGCGAGCGAGAGAGAGAGAGAGAGAGAGAGAGAGAGAGAGAGAGAGAGAGAGAGAGAGAGAGAGAGAGAGAGAGAGAGAGAGAGAGAGAGAGAGAGAGAGAGAGAGAGAGAGAGAGAGAGAGAGAGAGAGGAGAGGGAGGGAGAGAGAGAGAGAGGGAGGGAGGGAGGGAGAGAGAGAGAGAGAGAGAGAGAGAGAGAGAGAGAGAGAGAGAGAGAGAGAGAGAGAGAGAGGGACGGACGGACGGACGGACGGACGGACGGACGGACGGACGGACGGACGGACGGACGGACGGACGGACGGACGGACGGACGGACGGACGGACGGACGGACCGGCCAGGCCAGGCCAGGCCAGGCCAGGCCAGGCCAGACCAGACCAGACAGACAGACAGAGAGAGATGTCATTTCGTAAAGAGGACACATGTTCCGATCAACATACATTTAATCTAGCAGTATCGCGGATAGGGAGCTGTGTAATTTATCCATGATACTATATAGCATGAAAAAGGAAAATAGATAGAGACAATAGAAAAAACCCAAGTATGGAATGATATGGTTAAAACAGAAAACAATGTAATTATCAGTTTAATTGACGCATATTGTTCTCGGAAGGGCTATTCTCAAACAGAAAACACAAAGTGGTCAATATGTTGGGAATAAAAGCCGTTGTTTGAAAGGGAATTTCTGGGTCACTAGTAAATCAGAATTAACATTATAATACATATAATATATGTTGATGAGAAGAACCACGTCTTAAATATTCGAAGTAATCAAAAGGTTAGTAATGGGTGTGCGGTCCGGTGCGCGCCGTGTTTTCAGATTGGACTGACATATTACGCATGTTTGCAAAGAACGTTCTTAGCCATCTGCAATCCAAATCTTAACATCATTACATCATTTGAACGTGTATCATATGTCTTTTTGAAACATAGTTAAAATTAAAGAAATATAACACATAACAAAAAAGAAAATAGGAGAGTGATGTTTTCCGAGGTTAATCTGTGAGCGTCATTTTGGTAAAACACTAACGATATTCGTCATCAATTCTTCCCGGTACTTTGTCCATATATTTAAGTTCTTTGCATACCATAAAAGAGTTTGAGATGTGTTCTTTTATCTGATTCCTAGTTTGTTGTGTAAATTCTACAAATTCAACAAATAATTAAGTTAATACGGGAGTCTTGTTTTTCTTGTGTAACTGTAAACGGTTTCCAAGCTCGGTCATCAATCAACCAATTTTAACAAACCTAACATCATATGAAAGGAAAAAGTGTCTTCTAAAATAAAATACCACATAATGTACAGTCATTGAACAAATAATAAGTTAGTAGGGGGCGCCGTGTTTTCCGAACTTGAATCTGTAGCGAGTCGAAATGGCTGGAGTAATACTCATGTTTGAACAGCCATTTCTCAGCCATATTTCGTCCAAATTTTAAATACTTAATATTATTTGAAAGGTAATTTCATGCATTTCCAAAATATATCGAAGTTAGAAAAATATGATTTAGAACAAAAAATATAATAGGGGGCGCCGTGTTTTTCAATCTCAATTTTTAAGCGACATTTTTGTAAAAAATATTGCCAACATTTGACATGCATTTTCTCGGTACTTGGTGAACATATTTTAGTTTTTCAAACACCACCGGAAGGTTCAGAGTGTGTTCTTTCATTTAGTACCAATTTAAATATATAAAAATTAACAGGGGGCGCCATGTTTTTCTTCCGTAATCGCGATATAGTGGGGTAGGCGCCATGTTTTATACAAACTCCCTTCCTTGAATGTTCTCTCCTTTGAATTTTGTTTTCGTTTTCTATGAAAAACAAAAATGGCCACCGAAGTGCATTTCCTACCAATTTTTATTATCCTATAAATTTACCCTAAATATCACTCTTTATCAAAAGAAAATTCTCTCGGGTTTAAGTTTAACCTTTAATACATGTTTTGAGATTGTAGTTATTAATTATTTTCGAAAGATACAACTGATGTTTGTAGATTTAGATTTGATTATTTTCTCCACTAAAATTTTGCGTCCATCTTGACCGGAAGTCACGTATACCCTCAGTCACGTGTATTCATTGAGGGGATGTAGTCAAAATAATTTGACATTGAGATTGCCTTTTACTTTCTAATGGGGCCAACTAATGTCATAAATTTGAAGTATCAAAATAGTGGTCGATTTTGAATAATAGGAATATGACATATTTAAGTTATTTGTATGGATTGATTAAAAAAGGATTGATTTAAAATAATTTACCATTGTGAGTAGATATCAATTGCTATTTTACCCTAATAAGGGAAGTATAAGAGTTCAAACATTGTGACAAAAAATTTCACCGCAAGTGACCACCATTAAATGAATGGTTCGATCGTTTGACGTGATAAGAGATATTGCTTGATGCAAACGATTCTCATTATTTCCTGATCGCGTCCAAATAGTTAGAATATTGTGGATGGTAGTTGTACCTTTGATGTTGTTTTACAAAATAACATTGATCCAATTTGTTCATGATAGTTTGATTATGGTCAAGGCATGCACATCACCATGTTCATTATTTTGTAAACAACACAAGAATTCTTATCATTGATGTTTTTTAAGCAAAAATCAGATGCCAACAGATAAAAAAAAGCGATGATCAAAAGAGAAAAACATTTGGAATATGAAAACAGGTGCAGCCATATGAAAGCTTGGCCAATAATATATTTCATATCTTATCTCCCCAAAACATATGGCAATTTCCTTATATGTTTCTTGTTTCTGTTGAGCCAGAATTTGATAAATACTCATGAATATTTGTTTACTTTTTCAGTTCAGTTCTGGACAGATGGAGGAATGACCAATCTCAGCATAAGCTTGAAATGCCCAGTAAGTTAGATTTTTTATTGATATTCATGAGGCGTCTTTTTTCAGTTTTTTTGTACTGGCTTTAAGAAGGCAACTTTCGAATAAATAGTCTGAGGGTACAGTGTACTGGTGTAGACCATACTAGAATTATTTGCTGATTCCTTTAAAAAATTCTTTGAAAACTGTTGGGTTACCTATTAAATCAATCATATTCAAGCAACTAATCCATCATCGTTTTTACTTTAAGATGTAAGGATATATTTCACAGATTTTGCAACAGGAAGATGTATTACGGGCGAAAGACCGTGCCGAAGGCACGGTCTGAAGACCGCCTATATGTTACACGTACGTACGAAACGAAAGAAGGTACCTACAAAACCAAGGATTTCCGAATAACTCAGAACCCTATAGGACTTTTTTCGGCCATTTTGGTTGCAACCGGTTTTTTTGGCCCCATATGGCGCCATCTTGTCCGAAAATTTATTTTTATTCCGCTCCTTTACTAGCAATGATGTGGAAAAATCAAAGTCAACAAGCAAAAAATAGAAGGATTTTCCTCCGAATATTTTTTACAACATCTTAAACAATAAACAGTTTTGTAAAATTTAGACCGCATTTCAACATTTTCTGTTAATTTGGTGAAGGTGGCGTCTCTCATCCTAAAACCCGTCAATTCTTCATATGTTGACATGGTGATTACACCAAAAACTGTAACGTGCACTTTCCGTTTTTGTGTATCACGTGACAAGACATTTTCTTTACAAATCATCATCGTTCCGATCACCGCTTCAAATCTTAAATCGAATGAAATAATCGCCTTGTTGAACGAACATCGAAAACGATGATGTCAGGTAAGATAACTTTTTGTACACTTTCATTTTCGTATAAAGAACGCATATTTTGACAGTATATTTTGTTAAAAGCGAGATAGATAAATCGAAGAGAGTCTGGACCGTCATTCTATGTTTACAAACAAGATGGACACTACGAGCACTGTCTTACTCCGAATATTGATTTTATGTCACCGCATCTATCTATGTGTCGAGGTAGTACTTAGTACACTTTCCAGTGTTAAACGCTACTGGGCAATATGGACATACATTTTAGAGACGAAAAAAGGTTTGTTTACATTGATATCATTTCAAGGCTGAGTAATCTTGATCCGTATTGGATTCTTCTTTTTGGATTGACGATGTGCCTGTTTGTTTTTTATTCACACGTTCTTTGCTCTTTAATTCTTGAATCTACCTATCCTGATGACTTCTAAAATATGTCTTTTCACCGATTATTAATGGAGACATAGTCGGGGAACATAGTAATGACTTTTAAGTAAATTTTATTTGTCTGCTTTCCAGAATCAGCCATAGTTCAGACTGTGTGAAGGTCAAATGTGAACCGGCAACCAAAGAAATGAATGTTGTGGTACTGCATAAAGAAAGATTCTTTGTTTTATAAGCGCATGTAAGTACAACTTATCTTTTTCACAGTAATTATGATATGAATAATACCTTGCAAATACAGATAAGACAAACAACAAGGAAATTTTGGTTTGAACAGCTTTTTACTTTAGAAAGAAGGTTTTACCTGAACTACATGTGTTTTATACTGTTTTCAACACTATGTCAAACATAAATTTTATGGCTTATAGTTTGTGTACATGTCAATACATCCTCTTAGCATGTTTTTTCTAGAAAAAAACTGCACTGCAATATTTTTAAACTAGATCACTTTATCTTCCTTCCATTCATAATTTGATGAGAAATCTTAATAAACAATGATTTAAAAGGATGTATAATGACTAATGAATTTCAAACAAGTGGCTGGAATAGATTTGTTTTCCATTAATGTACATGGCTCAGTCTATAAGGATTACAACTAAACGAACAAAGACAGCATAAGTAATTCTATAACAAGATTTTGGCAAACATGTTGCCATTAAAAGCTATTCAAAACAAAGTTTGGGAATACAAAAAAGACTACATTACTTTTGAAATGATATCTATTCAACATTCATGTTTTATGTACATATTATACATCAAAACACTTCTGCTGTATATGAGGTACAGTGACAAAGAAAGAACCATTTTAACATGGATTTTGTTTTAAACTTATGTTTCTTCCATTATTTCTTTTAAACAGAAATATGTGTGCCTGACAGAGGAGGAACTGTACCTGAGAGTGCTGACAAAAAGAGAACAGATGAAGATGTGTGAAAATTGTCCCTGTATTTTTTTCTCTAAAAGTTTAAATGTCAAACTTGTGTTAAGAGGCAAGCCTATGGGACAGAGTAAAACCAGTTAACCCATTACCAAACAAAACTAAAATTTAACCACTTTGTTGAAGATGATTAAGGAAAAAGTTGTGGGGAAAGGAGAAATTGCTCGTGACAAGCACTTTTTTCCTTTTCCCACAATACTTTCTACCCTATCAAAAGATTATATTTCAAATGTCTGCAAACACTTTCAATTTGGGACAGTAACAAATTTGGGGTTTGGTAAATTGTTAAATTATGTAAACACTTTTTGAAGCAAGCAGGGCATAACAGATTTGAGTAAAGCCACCATTGTAACTGAATTATTTCTACAGCAAGTTTTCCCTTTTGTCACAATGATTTTATTCTTTACAAAAATGCTCTCTTTTTTCTGATTACAAACACTTTTGGTTGCAAATAATTTCTATTTCAAACAATGAGGGCTTTGCATTTTCAAATCATTTGGACATTTCTAGCAATAAAGCATAAACAATAATAATTTCTAAATATTATTGGGTAAAAGATATTGTAATTCATAGAAACATTGTTTTGAAAGATTCCCTTGCATCACATTGGCTTCTTATTATTCTCTGTTAAAGATATGTTCAATTCTTTCTACCTTTTATAATGGTTTTAAAAAACACTTTGACAAAATCATGAATATAGTCAAATGACTAAATGAGCAGTTATCCTTTTTCTCATTATAGTTTAAATCAAATGTCATAGTAAAATTATGCAATTTTCTTGTGGTCTGCTATTGCTTTCATTGGTAACAGTCACAAATAAAGCTTGAATTAAGGTTTATGGATAAATGATGGCATGTTGCCTGTTTACTTTCAAAAGAAGATGTAATAGTTAAAGTAATTTACAAAAATTATGTGCTTTATTCTCAAATTGGACTCCTTTTTGTAAATTGTGAAATATTCAACAATTATTGATAATACACCCTGAAGATGATAAAACAAAACTTTTGGAAATAATACTTTCTTTAATCAATAGTTCGTTAAAAGGAGTAACAGGTTATTGGCACAACATTGAAGCAAAGGTTATGTTTATATGTGGATAATATGAAAACTTATATAACTTTCTTTATTTAAACTATTTAATGTAAATCATGCATTGCATTTTGCAGAAGGTTAAACCAAACATAGGCTAACACTATGGCTGATCATTTGAACAAGTTTTTGTATAGATCTGTACATATTCTATTGAGACAAGTGTTTGTTATTACATGTACTACTAATTACCTTAAATAAAATTTGTCAATTGTTTAACAATAGAATTTTTTTTGTTTGTTTCAACTTATTATAGAAGGACTTTAGGTGCTGTAGATAATTTTAAAGAATTTTGACAATGATGGATTTTCTTTGTAATACAATTTTTTCTATTTCATCACTAAATCATATGTTGTGAAAGATTTTTAAGAATTATTCAGAGAAAACATATGCTTACAACATACAATTTGGTGAAGAGTAAATTCTACATATCAAGGTTTCAGTGCAAGACAATACTGTAAGTGCTTCACATATATGAAGTACTTACTGAAGTCTTGTGTTGAATCCTCATTTTGCATGGAGAGATTTTGGAATTCAAATTCTTTAGTTTGGTGGTTTTGATATTGCACAAACAGTGTCTTCTGTTTCTTATTGCATTACTGATATGGGTAGGACAGCTAAAACATGAGAGTATCTAGCGAGAACCACCAACCACACATACATGATAATGAGTCTTAAATGCTATGTTTGATAATAGTTTAACAACATTTTCAACAGAATGCTTCAGTTGTGTCAATAGACATATCCCTGTTTGTTCCTATTATTTCCTCATTAGTCCCTGCAAATAAACCTTCTAAGCCACCCATCACTTACCCCATAAAAACATCGTTGCTCTGTGGTTTAGTCAAATTAAAATAATTCAACATGAAGAAGCGTTCCACCCCCCCGACCCCCCCACCCCTTAAAGATAGTTTTTGGTAGGAAATGGATCACAGCTAAAATGTGGTTATGGAGTATCCATTGATAGCATCCAACCATACATCAATGTTAATAAGTCTTAGATGCTATTGTTGGATTATGGTTTAACACCATTTTCAACAAAGTGTTCCAGTTTTATATCAATCGACATTAATCCCTGCTCCTGTTATTTCCCCACAGAACCTTCCAATATTCCTCGCTGGACATAGTCCGAATGATCCAGACGTGGATATTTCATTCTACGCCACAGTTACAGCTTGGATCATCCTAGTTACCCTAGACACTGGCCATTTAACCCATACGAATATCCTTACTCTTTGTTTGGAAATTTAAAAAGTCGTGGTGCAATGCCTTTCGAAAGAATATCATACAAGCCAAAGTATCAAATGCATAATTATTCAAGCTCAATACCAAATATACTTCTGTCTTATGACTATGCACCATTCATAATGGTTAGCAACTCATATAATATATCCACAGTGGTAAAATACAGTAGTTGGCGTCGTAGGTTATATATCAAACATATCTGATTTGTATATTGACAATGGCTATTTCTTTTAAATTGGAGTGCCTCCTGACAGGACACTGCTTCCTTGCCAAGTATTACTGATACAATACAAAGGGAACATTATGTTATACAAATCCAGAATTATAGCACTGTTCATTAATTGAAAGAACAAATCTCTTTCGCCCGGTTTAGGCTTTGCCTATTATCATATTATTCAGATATTGTAAGAAATGAGGATTTATTTCGAAGATATTGTAATACCGCTCTCTCAGAGCGCGAAGCGCTCGGAGAGCGGATAACGGTAACATACGTACGAGAAACAAGTCATGTTAACACCGGTTATACCATTAGCAAAAAAACAGGTGGCTTCCGGTTTACCTAAAGGAGAAAACTCGGGTTTGCTTCGGGTGTTTCCGGCTTTACGGAATGGACTGGTTCTATCTAAATTTATTTTCAAGCACTACCTTTATTACCAATATATCTACCAATAGTGAACCATTCCTTGTAAAGAGAAAACTCGGGTTTGCCTCGGGTGTTTCCGGCTTTATGGAATGGACTGGTTTTACATAAATTCATTGCCGCTCATTCAGTTTATTTCCGCTAATCATGAATGAACCATAAACCATTCTATCGAAAAACAAAACACGAACAACAGGATCGGCGCCACCGCTTCAAACTTTAAATTGGACACAGTTTTCAACTCCTTGAAAGGACAACGTATCGCCGGTTGTAGGTAAGAGAACTTTTTGTACTCTTTCATTTCGTTATAAAACAGTATAGCTAAATAGACCATTTTCACCAAAATTCGTCATAGAAAAATCGAGAAGGCGAGCCCTCGTCACGCCTCGCCGAAGATGCTTCCTCTAAACAAACATCCATCTGAAAAAACTTCTCCCTTTTCAGTAGAACTACAGCATTCATTTTTTAGTATTACAGTACATGTTCCCTTCAGTACTAGGCTAGAAAGTGTGTGTTGCCCACAACACTCCACGGTGAAATAAGTGTTCACCTTCTATCGATTCGGTGATTACACCCTGCAGTTTGGCATAATCTAATGTTTATGTAGACGGTCTATGTCATTTTCGCGGTGTGTAAGGAAAGCATTAGGTACACATCGTGTTGTATATGGAATACACTATTATGCTGACCAATAAAGCAACGATGTCAACTCGTCAGTTGCTGACATGGATTATTTGTTATTGTTGGAGCTTTTAAATTGAGTACAAGGTACCGTCTTGACAATTTGATAGCGTTATGGGCCGATAGTTTAAATAACGATGACAGCGTGAATTTCCTTTTCAAAAAATGAAATACCCTGTAAAGTATTTGGTTATATATGTCACCTTATTTCAGTTTACTTGATTCAAGTGATACTATTATTTCCAAACATTGAATTATTCTTGCAATTGATAATTTTGGCCCAAAGGTTTGATCCTTAAGTTGATTCTTCTTTATTTCACAGATTGCATGATGGTTGGGAATATGACAATTTCAAACAAGATTCAAAAGAAAAGATGATGCAGACCTGCATAAACATTGACTCTGTTTTATAATACAAGTAAGTACATAGTCTTTCTCATGCCCCTTTGAACTTTACAAACATAAGCCTCATAACCATAGAAGATAACTTTTGAAAGTAATAAATGTTGATGAATTTGTTGTTGCTCAAAATGTGTAATTGACTTTTTCTTTTCTTCTTTCTTTTTTCGAAAATCTTCATGAGAATGAAACCAAAATAAGTCAAAACAGGTTGAAATATAGATTTTTATCAACAATCAGTTCTTTTTCTTCCTGTCAGATAACTGCTTCAATTGACTACCATAGGGATAGAATTATTTCCAAAATGTTACCAATTAAGAATAATCAGTCAGTTAAAGTGTAGCCAGAATTTACGGTGGCATAGAGGTGACAGGTATGCAATTTTTTTTTCTGATTTGGTAAGTCGAAATAACGAGAAAATTAAGTCGTTATTTCAATTTATTAACTCGAAAATAACGAGATAGTTAAGTCATTATTTCGACTTACTAACTCAAAATAACGAGATAATAAAATCATTTTTTTGACTAACTAAGTTGAAATAAGGAGATAATTAAGTCATTATTTCGACTTACTTACTCAAAATAATGAGATGATTAAGTTTTTATTTCGACTTACTAACATGAAATAATGAGATAGTTAAGTCATTATTTCGACTTACCAACTTGATATAATGAGATAATTAAGTCGTTATTTCGACTTACTAACTCGCAATAATGAGATAGTTAACTCATTATTACAAGTAAGTTGACCAATCAGATCCATTCAATCTTTAACTTAAAGTATAATGTGGTTAACATTGCGTCACACTGTACGTCATTTCACATGAATTTGCTGAATACAACGAACCATCTGATTGGTCAACAAACTTGTTATATCGAATTAACCATCTCGTTATTTCGAGTTAGTGAGTCGAAATAACTACTTAATTATCTCGCTATTTTGAAGTTTGTAAGTCTGAATAATGACTTTACTAACTAAAAATAACGACTTAATTATGTCATTATTTCGAGTGAGTGAGTCAAAATTACGACTTAACTATCTCGTTATTTCGACTTACTTACTTGAAATAACGACTTAGTTATCTCATTCTTTGAGTTAGTAAGTTGAAATAATGACTTAATTATCTCGTTATTTAGACTTACTCAGAAAAAACAAAAATAAAATCGCATACATGTCACCTCTATGCCACCATAAGTATTGCCAAAAGATTGATACTTTTTATTTTTCTCTTTCAACAGCCAAAACGGATGACTTACTGGTAGAGTAAGGAAGAGATAACAACATCAAAATATGCTGGAGGATCACACAGACTCGGTACAATAAAAAACAGATGAAGATTTACATGGACGCCCGAATACCATTAAATCTATAGATATGTTTTTACTCATGAACTGTTTCAAAACTTAGTTTTCTCCTCAAAAGACTATTTCAAGGATAGTGTTTAGTGTTATTTGGTACTGATAACATCAAATGACAATAATATAGAAAAACTCTGATGGACTATGGAATATTCTATTATGATAACAATGTCACATATGTCTTATGGTACTCATTTTCTTTTCTCTTTTTCAAGAAGCCTTCAAAAATTCAGATTAATGAGACAAAAAGCATGCCCATGCTCTATTTACACAGCTTAGTAAGCCTACAGCAGAACAGTGGAAGACAGAAACTTGAGTCATAACTTGAAATTCTTTTCTTACAATTGCTTGTGTATGATATTTTTCAATGAAACAAAGATCAGAGTTGAATTTAAATTTTATGCATGCATCAATGTAAAGTTATTAATTTTCCTTCAGTTTCCATGGTAAACCCCTTAACTTTCAACATAATTTTTTAACCAATTATGGCAAAGGGAAATTGGCTCAGAGAGCACATTTGCCTTGTCACAATGCTTCTTTTCATTGGTTAAAGAAAAGTTTAATTATATCTGCTATTGCTTTAAATTTGAAACAATATTTTGGAAAAATTGGATAAAAGTCTTAAGGATGTATGTCATAGAATATTTGTTGATTATTTTTTTTGGAAAATCTAAAGGTGATCATACATATTTCTGCCATATTCTTCCAACTTTCAGGAGTTTTTTTTAAACTATGAAGACAAGGGAACTGATGGCATCAAGAATGAAAATAATGTCCCAAGATCAAGCAGTGATTTCATTAGATAAAATTATCTATCAATGTGTTAGAGCAAAGATTTTGAAAACATGAACAAATACTGTCTGCTGATTTTCATGTATGTCTTTTAACTACATTTTATTAATAGTTTATTGCATATCATTTATTGCATATTTTGTTTTTTAAGTTCTTTGATATATAAACACATATAAAAAAGCAGTGTTTTATGTGTAAAAAAAGGTAAATAAAATACTAATAGAAATTTATGGAATCTTTTACTTTTATTTTAAAGTTCAACAAAAAACCAATTGGCTACAACAAAGCTATTTGTTGTTTTTGAATGATCTTTTGGAGATCTGCAAAGCAATTTATGTGGTATTTCCTTATCTCAATTGAACAGTAATGAAAAATTCAAGCAAAGACCTGATTGGCTTTCTATATGATTTAGTTAGTCCCTAAGAATGTACAAGCAGATGAGTATGTTGTTTGATATTGTCTGATACTATTAACCAAAATGATCCTTCTTCATCACCAAATGACATGTTGTTTGTTCTCATGATGATTTAAAGCAGTACCTACAACACATGATTTTGTGAAGAAAATTCTATGATTTCATGCAGAGACAGACTTGTGATTCAAATATTGTAGTTTGGTAGTTCTGACATTGCATGAGCAGTTTGTCCTTACATGATGAATGTCTCATTATTGATGAAAGGCCCTCAAACACAGCCCAAGCAAGTAAACTTATACCCATATAGAACATCTACCATCAAACAAGCTCACTAAGAGTCTGCAAGAATACTTATCCTTTTACTGAGACCTACCTAAATGTGACAAAGATGACAGCTTTGTGACAAAATGAGTATTTGCTCCCCAAAGTAAGCCAATTCTTACATTTCCACAAAGTTGTACTCTGAATTGATATTGAACCGTATGTTCAGTATGCAAGTGTTTTTCACAAAACCCATGCCATTGAGTTGAGAGAGCGGTCTAGAGGCAATGCCTTAGTTCATATTATGTAAGGATAAATTTCATCTATATTGTATGAAATAAGGAAAATTTTTACGATATTGTATTGTGAGAAATAAGGATATATTTCCCAGATATTGCAAAATATAAGGATAATTTTCACCGATATTGTATGAAATAAGGATATATTTCAAAGATATTTTAAGATATAAGGGTATATTTCAAAGATATAGTAAGATGTACGGATCCTTTTCACAGATATTGTATGACATAAGGAACATTTTTACATATATCGTAAGTAATGTGGATGTATTTCAAATATATTGTAAGGTGTAAGGATACTTTTCACAGATATTGTAAGTTGTAAGTATGTTTTTTCTTAAATTTGTTTTCAAAAAATCTCAAGGGTTAGCATAAAGTAATTCAATTAATTTTTTAGGTCACCAAAACAAGGATGAACATGCCATGTCGTGGGAAAGACTGCACCCATGTGCAATGTTTTGATGGTGATACATTCTTGAAGATGAACGAGAAACAATTTGGGAAATGGTTGTGCAATATATGTGGAAAACCCTCGCCACTGAACAAACTATTTGTGGATGGGTAAGAACAGTAATTTTTTAAAAGGGTTTTATTTCATTTTTGATAAATTCTTTTTCATAGATTGGGAATTTTGGTCAGTCATTCATTTCACCCAAAACCTTAAGTATCTGCTTAATTTTCATGGCAAAAGATACTCAGAGTTGCAAACAGGTTAGATCACAGGCCAGCCGCCAATTTACTTGACGACTGGCTTGGATCTTACCTGTTTGCATGAGCATAAAGTCAGTTCTAGCACTTTAAGGGTTAGTCATTTGGTTAAAACCTTTTTCAGGTTACATAGGTTGTGAATTGTATCATTCATTCCATTTCTTGCTTTTATGACCAGGTATTTACTGGAGATTTTAAAGTCAGTATCGGACGATGTGGAGGATATTCATTTCGATAAAAATGGTAACTGGAGTGACCATGATCCCTCAACAGTGAAGGACACACTACACGGTAAGTGCACAAAACAATGCGGTAATCACGTGGTCAGATTTGTGAAAAGATGGCTGCTGAACACTTGATCCTGATCCATAAATCATGCAACATTCCTCAGGAAATATACTCAGAGTAGCAAACAAGTAAGATCACAGGCCATTGGCCAATTTACCTGGCAGCTGGCCTTGATCTAACCTGTTTGTATAAGCATGAAGACAGCTCCAGCACTATAAAGGTTAATGCCTATTTGACTGAAAGAATACAAAAATCTGATGCTTAGAACTTCTGCATACACGTATATAGAAGAAACCACATTAGCTATAAGGGAGTAAAGTTTTAGATTCCTGAGAAGCAGAAAATTGTAGTTATGCTATTTTGTTGGAAATAACTGTACTGTGTTTTTTTTTTATAAAATTTAAGTTACAAAAGGTAACAGATAAAATCATTCGAGATCTTGAAAAAGTATTCATATTTCGATGGTTCAATGTAAGACTATGGTAAGTGCTTCACGTTTGTGAAGCACTTACTATAGTCTTGCATTGAACCCTCGATTTGTTAATTTTTACCAATATGCCATATTCATTTTGATTTCAGACTATTCGGTGATAGACCTTAGTGAGACTTTAGAAGTTATAGATTTGACTGGGACGGACGATGAGTCAACACAAGAATCACCACCTAAAGAGTTTGTAGAGTGCTCTGCCCACAGAATAGTTTAAAATAGAGAACCAGTATAATCTTAACATTTAGGAAGAGTAACCATAATCCCCAACTCATTCGTTTGTGAGATTCATCTGGTCGTTCTCAGTGTACATTGGTCGGGCCGGGACTCTCTGCAATAAGATGAACAGCTTAGGCCCAGACTGATGTATGCCAAGAACTACTTAAGTAATTTGATGGAAGAGTGAGTTTAAAATTAGTTGATTATGGGTATTCTACCTTAACCATTACCAAACAATAAAGGCCTTTGACCAGTTTGTTGAAGACGACTCTGGAAAACACTATGGGAAAAGGAGAAATTGCTCTTAATGACCAATTTCTCTTTTCCGAAATGTTTTTTGCCCTATCAGCAGATTATTTTTCAATTTTATCACTTTTTGAAGTTGTCTGCACTCTCAATTTGGGCAGTAGGACAAATTTGGCATTTTGTAAAGGGTTAAGAGATCAAGATAAGGTTATTGAGTCTTTCAGCTGATTTGCATACTAACAATATATGGACTGGCAATATGCCAAATATTTAGATCTCTGGTTTCTAACTCATGAGCCATATGAGAAAAGAAACTTTTTCCATTGGTCATGACGGAAGCGTGAAGCTTATTAGATTCACACTCGATGACTGCTTCCTGGATTGTAAACCAGTACTCATGCCGAATTAAGGGCTAATCCCTTCAAGTTTCACCTCAAACCAAGGACCTTTGGTACAAGAGGCAGACGCTCTACCTCTGCACCACTGTTATCCAAGAAAGTTCTAGGTGTTGCCATCACATAGATAGTGTCTAGAGTTACATATATCCTAAAGTATCAAAGCTATTGTTTACAAACACCATGTACATATTCATACAACAGCATATCACATAAATCTTGATTGCATTTAGGCCAGATTATTGCCCCTTTAGGACATACAGATATGGAAAATGTAAAGGTACACTCATTTCATAATACAACTGCAGATGTCTGGAAATGTGTGAAAACAAAGCTGTATAAAATTAGTCACCGAATGAAAATAGCTGTTTTCACAAACAAATTCGCTTTTTGTCACAGTGGTTTCTTGTGTGGGGTATTCTTAAGCTTCCCTCTTCTTATTAAGTGTTTTTTGCCTGGTCTTAATTCAAAGAGAGAGAAGGCAATTATAAGAAGTTATGAAAAAAAGACATTTATATATATTCTATTATGTGTGAACCCATTAAAATCGTCTCAGTGGGTTGATTCTAATAGGTACCAATAACGTTTGGTTTCATGGAAATGAATCTTGTTAAGTATAAAAACGTGTATAAAGTTATGTATAAAAAGCCTCATTTCTCTCCTTTTGCAGGCAGAATCCCACGAAGGATGCAATGACTACCAAATCAAAAAACATCCCAGTACAAGTTACCGGTAAAGAAAATCCATTCAGTGACCATAGAACCCATTCATTCCATATGCGGACATATGTTAACAATGGAAACCGAGTGAGGCAAAAACATGGGCCGTATGTGAGACCACCCAATGCCAAAACAGCAAGGCAGGTCAAGAAATTTCCGGTTAATCCTTCAAGTTATTTTCGACGCCCACTTCACGAGACATGGCACCACAATCAAATGTTATATAGGGAGGGTAATGAGTATGAATTTGGTTTTTGTTTCTCCGGGAAATTTCAGGGGCTTGACTTTGGCCGTGTGAATAACCAATTTCCCTCATTCAACTTTAACCCATATAGAGGTAACGCGTTCCAGGGGTGGCAAAATCGATCTTAAAGATTGCCACCCCTGGAACAAAAGCCTTAAAGGCCAATTGAATTTTTCCCCGATTTGTAATTGTTTGTAACTGTTTATAAATAAATTATTTCTATTCATTAAGATTCATCAAGTGCTTTATTTAAAAACTCCTATTTACAATTACAACTGCTCTTGTCAGATGCGTAGCCTGCCATAAATGAATGTTATACATTGACGGGGGAGTGTGGGAGATGTTGATAAAATTTACCTAGAAAAAAAAATGGCGAGATTTGTCATACATGTATATTTGGAGTTTTAGGGCAATGTATAATATCAAATTTTTTCACTTTCGAAATTAATTTTCTCACCTGTGTGTACATGTATACCGCTGGCTACGCCCGTGCTTGTGTATGAATTGTAGAAAACGTTTCACACAAAGCCATTCAAAACGAAGGGCTGTAAATGTCCCTCACTTTAACACAATAAGAAGTGTAGGTAAATCAATAAAAGGTAGATGTGGTGTGAAGCTTCGGAACATTGTAATATAACTGAAAAAAATGGTGAAAATGGAGTTTAACCTTTAGACAATATCAACTGAAGTTTTGAATATGAGTTGCTCTAAAAGAAAAATTAATCTAGTCTCTGCTAATATCTGATTCTGATTGTAATAAGATTGTGCTTATATCTTAAACTTATTTGTAATGTGTACTCGTACTTAGATTGTGCTTATTTGGTCTAGAATTGAGCTTGTATGGTTTTAGAGTGTGCTTTTTGGTCTAGAATTGAGCTTGTATGATCTTAGAGTGTGCTTATTTGGTCTAAGATTGAGCTTGTATGGTCTTAGAGTGTGCTTATTTGGTCTAAAATTGAGCTTGTATGGTCTTAGAGTGTGCTTATTTGGTCTAAACTTGAGCTTGTATGGTCTTAGAGTGTGCTTATTTGGTCTAAAATTGAGCTTGTATGGTCTTAGAATGTGCTTATTTGGACTAAAATTGAGCTTGTATGGTCTTAGAGTGTGCTTATTTGGTCTAAAATTGAGCTTGTATGGTCTTAGAGTGTGCTTATTTGGTCTAAAATTGAGCTTGTATGGTCTTAGAGTGTTCTTATTTGGTCTAAAATTGAGCTTGTATGGTCTTAGAGTGTTCTTATTTGGTCTAAGATTGAGCTTGTATGATCTTAAAGTGTGCTTATATCGTCTTGGATTGCAATTTGATGATCTTAGATTCTGCTTTTATGGTCTAAGAATGCAATTCTGTGGACTAAGATTGAATGGTCTTATATTCTGAGATATCTTAGATTCTGCTTATATAATCTTAGATTGTGCTTCTTTGGTCTTAGATTGTGCTTATATGGTCTTACATTGTGCTCTTTTGGTCTTAGATCATGCCTCTTTGGTCTTGGATTGTGCTTATATGATCTTAGATTTTGCTTTCATGGTCTTAGTTTGTGCTTATATGGTCTTTGATTGCGATGATATGGACTAAGATTTTGCTTTCTGTCTTAGATTGTTCTTGTATGGTCTTATATAGTGTGTATCTAATCACAGAGTGTTGGAATACCGTCTAAGATTGTGCTTATATGGTCTAAGATGGAGCTTCTCTAGTCTAAGATCAGCCATTGTTTAACGTCTGCATCTTGCTTTCTTCAGTTTAGCATGTTAACCAACTTTGATAAGAAATTGGCAATGTGCGTATTTTAGTAAGTGGCTAAGTGCTGGTACTCTACATATTTGCGTTTGTAAGGTCTATAGCAAATTGGTATTTTTGTTGCATATCATATATTTTGTCACGTTTTTTTTCCAGATTCCATACTTGTAGTGTAGTTCTTGGCGAGCAGTAAAATACACCAATAAGGGTTAGTCAAGTGTGTACATGTGTACACGAAGTCAGATTGTCTAGGGTCACCATATGAAATATATATAGAATGGAGTTGCATATTAACGTATTTGTATGACGATAGTTTGAGCATATAAGGTTCGCAATTCCTTCCCCATTACAGTGTTTCAGTCAGTCATGCATTCTATTTCTTCTGTCTAGGTTTTCGAGTGACCTCTTTGTCTGTTTGTCTTGCATCTTTCTCCTGGAAAGATAGCCATTAAAGATTATTTGCCAGCCTTAACCCACTTCCAAACAAAAACGACATTTAACCACTTTGTTGCATGTCACTCTAGAAAACATTGTGGGAAAAGGAAAAATTGCTCTTTACGAGCAATTTTTCCTTTTCCCACAATGTTTTCTGTCCTATTTGAAGATGATTTTCCAATTTCACCACACTTTCAGTTTTTGACAGTCTAAAACTTGGCGTTTGGTAGAGTGTTAAGTGAGCTTTTTTCTACAAAATTTAGAACCAATTAACCCTTTTTGAATACATGTGTTTGGTCCAAATTGAAACAACAATGAAATGAAAAACACGTTCTTTGCAATACAGCGTAAAAAACTATTTTGACAACGACTAGTTTATTCTCTCATCACAGTGGCTCTTTTGTTTTCTTCAGCAAATCCGTTATTATGCATATAATATGATACATGTATGGTAATTATGTTATCACATCGACGAACATGTTTGTTGTTTCAATGAATACGTGTCATCTGAAGCGCAGTTTTAGAATCTTGGTCAAGTTATTAACACTCATATGGTATGGGTATAGGCCTTTTCAGAAACGTGGTTTGTCTCCCTTTGAAAAATCGGGCCACATTCGGAATACCTTCACTTCCGGGTATTAATTCCGAAAGAAGAATGTGGGCAAAGGCAAAGAAAACGATCGCTATCGATCGTATTTTGAAATTTATAAGCTTCATGTACCAAAATCAGAGATTTACATACGAAAACATCAACAGAAAGATTTGTTGTTGGCTGTTGCCTAGCCTCGTTATAAAAGGAAATTAGATTAAATTGAATTTAATGAGACCCGAATAGCGCACCGCAGTTCAGTTAAAACATGACATTCCATGTGAAAAAAAGGCGAATAAGTATATGTTTTTGTCTGAATGAAATGCTTTGACAGATCAAAAATGTGTTAATCGGCTGGTTGATGGACGGAAAGAATGAATGGAACACATATTTCTAGAATGTTATTACAAATTTGCATTAAGTTCGATTTACGGATTTTAAATAAGATAGAACAAAAATCAGCATTTTTGTCAATAATGTAAAGAGGTTATGTTTCTCCAATAAGTATATATTTTTTCTTAAAATTGAAATTTGTACCTAAAATAGAGAATTAGTTGTTATATGAGGTTCTCTGTCAGCCTACCTTTGATGATATATCGTATCCAAATATTACGGGCTATGAAAACAGTCCCAGTCCATTTTTTCCACTTGTTGAAACTACCTTCAAATAACGCTTACTAAATAACGAGGGACACAGGGTTGTGGAGATCTTTCACATGTTTAAAGGACCTCAGATTGCCGATGGTTAATTACTCTATCTCTCGATTGGCTAAACAATAAAGGGTGTGACTAGAACATATGGTGCAACGTGGCAGATTGGTGTAAAATTTGCATCAACACTCTTAATCCCTGTGATAGCCAAAGTTTGTTAATTGACCCTTTGAATATAATTAAGAAGGAAAACTGGCAACAATCCATTGAATTGAAAAGAGATTACAAATGTGTAAATTATCATTTTAATGATATATAATTACAAAACAAACTCAAACAAAAACACAATCGTTCTTGTTAAACAACAATTATAAGAGACGTTTAATCAAAAGATTACTACGCAATTAATTAAAGTTCAAAGTAAGAGAAACAATATTTTCTAGCAAATCTTTGAACTATTTATCAATATGATTACAAGGCAAAAAGTAGTCAACAAAGTAAGTGAAATGTTCCAAATAAACCATTATTGCCGAATCTGGCTCTTAAGTCTGTTTAAAAGTTTACTTCAAAGACCAGGGGTGGTCCAAAGGGGTTTTTTTTTTTTCGTTGCTTAAAAGAAGCATCATTTTACATAATGTAATTCTGTATTACATCGCATGAACCATAAAGTCATAACTATTTGGGGTAAAACAGAACAAACTAAACATACATGTCGGCAGATCAAGACATACGGGTTCAACAAATATGAAACATAGTACATTGGCAAATGAATTTTCTACATAAGGACTTCCCATTTAGTCTACATCCCATAAAGGTTTCAATTCCCACGTTGTCTATAGATTAAATTGCCAAAAGATCTACAATTTAAAGAAATATTTTCATTTCATTTTTAATTGATTAAAGTATCTTTAAAAGATTTAGATTATTCTGAATCTGCATAATTTGTTAGAAGCATATTACGAGAAATAGTGTAGACCAACATAAGAAAAATATTCTTTTCTGGATCTACACTTTATACATATTTTTCTTTCCCACCAACCCTCCATAGAAAAAGTGATTTTAGGTTGGATTGATTTTCTACTCAGTTAGTGTCAAAACAACCAAATTTTTCCGTGTAGGTGAGATGGAACTTCTGTCTGAAATGGTGTTAAAATTGGTAAAATAGACTTTAGACAAAATGGGAATAAACCTTGTACATAACAAAACGACCTGACACTCAGTAACATAGGGAATTAACTCATAAAGGTTGATGCGTATTTGGTCGAATATAGAGGATAAAAAAAAGATCGTTTATGTTATTTCCTACGTTATGCAGTTGACCAATAAAAGAAGCAATAAAACCCTCGACATGAAAGATATGTATCTTTTGAAGCTTGTCGAAATACACAGGCGCGCATCACATCATGTTTCGTTGACACATAGTTGTGTGTTTTATGGCTTCGAGGCATGCCATTGGTTGCTATATAATGACGGAATCATATTTTGATTGGCGTTGCAAAGTCAGATTAGGGTAAATCGTTCTGCTTGAAGGGTCTTGGAAACAGTAATTCTAAGTAGAGTGAATGGTATGGACATGTTTTAAATCAGAGGAATCTAACGTTGACTCGGTAGGTGTAATTATTGTTGAAGTCCGATAATTAAACATGAATATAATCATTTCCATATTCTCTTATAAGTTAACATTTATTTGTCACTCTTATTGGACATAATTTGATGGAATGTCCCATAAATAAGTGGAACATTTATTAAGTAGGTTTGATCAGCTTGCATCATACCATCTGTTCATTGTGTTTGCATTTACATGGTACAACATCGTTTGAAAATGTTAGATTGCAAAATGGATTATAAATTATGTTATCATAAGTTAAGGCAATAATCAAACAGATCTTCATCATCGTATTCTATACTTTAATTAATGTTTTAGCAGAGGATCGACTCTTCTCACTAAAAATGAATCGCAACGTTGTAACCGCGTTGGTATACAGTGTTTTATCTCGGGAAGCTGGGTAAATTGTCCGCTAGAGAGTAAACAGAAAGTAAGGATATACTTTGATATTTCCCCTCCTCAACAATCTTTCCAATGTAGTTTTTACAAACACGACTTTCGACGGCATTGTTAAAATACCCGCAGCAGTTTATCTATGTTTCTCGATGTCAGCTGTTATTATTTAATACCCGGAAGTCTTAAACCGGAAGCTACCGAAAATTTCGTATCTCCGATTAAGAGGTCTCAAGAAAAGATAACAACAGTTTCTGAAAAGGCCTATACATGATGGTATATTGAACCAAAACGCTCACCTTTGATATTTATCGTTAATGAGGGAAAGCGTCTGGCAAATAAGGAATCCGGAAAATAACACCCCTGTGACTCCGATCATCTTCGTCAACGGATTTGATGTTCCCGAGCATTCTGAATAACAAAGATACATTGATTTGACAACCAGACTATTTTAATACACAATAACCATTGTCTTACGCGACTCAAGGATGATGCATATATACGGCTCTAATATCATGTCATCTTAATAATGGAGGCATGTCTGTCTTGCACAAAAATAAATCGGCTCCGATTAAAAAGTCCCAAAAGACCCTTCTACAAGACCTGTATCTTGTATTAAGGTAGAATACCCACAATTCGTTATTTTGAAACTTATTCTAACGTCGGATTAGTTCGGTCGTTCTGGGTATTCACCAGTTGGAGTCTGTATGACTCGGATTAATACGGAAAGTTCCGGCCCCGCCCGATGTATACCGAGAAAAACCGACGAAAGACTGACTCATTATGGCGGATTATGGGTTAGTACCTAAATAATCGGGGTCTTGCAAAAGAAAAATACTTTATGAGAGTCGTCATGTGTCATCGCAAAGAAGCAACGTTCAGGTATTATAATGAACATTTTGTTTCACAGATTTGAAGAAGACTCCACATTGTCAAACAATTGTCATACAAACCAGTGTTAAGACATTGCATACATGTCTAGTTATTTCTGTAAGAGTCAATTTACGTATCATAAACAGTAAGTTTTAAGGCAAGCAACTTAAATTGCGTTACCTTTAGAAATGATTCGACTGGTAAACTAGCACCGTTTGAGATATAATTGCACTAAACCATCTCTCATGCTACTGGAACCATTCAGCATTCAGAGACATTTTGACAAATGACGATTTTGGGCACCATGACCAAATTCTGTTTACCCCAAAAATACTAAATGGTTGCTTTTAATAGATCGTGCTAGCTCTTATAGTCAATGTATTAAGCTAAATTTCCTTTTGCCTTAATCTAGTCGAACAAGGAAAATTGACAAAAAAAAACTACATACCTTTATTTTTCAATGAGCACGCAAGGATTCCATAACTAGAGACTAATAAGAGCATCAACATAAGAAAGAATAAGATCATTAGAACGGACACGTCTTTATAAACTATACATAGATAACATTAATAGAACAACGTACGTGTCTAAAAGTCCATTTTTCCCCGCTATACTGTCGATTTTAAATTGCAATTATAAAGAAATCATTATGAGACCAAATGACTTCTCGTTTCGTAAGTAATTTATTATCTGTCTTGGTGAAATTCTAATTCAATCCTTTACGAACGCATTTTTTTTTCAAGTGTATAGTTTAGAACTTTGACAAATGGTTCAACTGTCGTCTTCTACAAGAGACTTGTACAAGAAAAGTGTGACACATCTAACTCCAGAAGCCGATTAGTAGATGTAAGTAAACGGAGTACCAAACAGTCAGTGTGCTATCTCGCAAAGTATTTCAAACAACGTGAAAGCAAAAAGAACAAAATATAACTGAAGGGCATGTCTTATCTTTTCAAATTGGGTTTCTTTAAAAACAGTCTCTTTCCGTTCGTCTGGATATGCATAACGAAACATACTGTTTGAGATATATTCTATGCAAAGGGTTAACGTATTGTTAAAACTTACAATTTCTTATGTTCTCCAGTTCACTGATTAACACACAATTCAAAAGAGCATTTAAATTCTCCCATACACGGCCCTTTTTATTTGTCCAAAGCTACATCAAAGCACATGTAGACGACACTTTTTAGATACTAGAGTTGTGTGAATTACAGGAAATAACACATTTTAAGCCATTTATTCTATCTTTCATTAACGTTTTTAATTCGTGGTAGGGAAGAGGTTAGCATGTGATCCGGCTTGTGCATATACCCCGCACCTCAAGCTAGGTCGACAGGAGTCAGACATGGGGATTTCAAATTGGCCGTACCGTGTTAAGAAACAGGGCGTTCGCATTAACCCTTTACCAAACGCCAAATTTTCGACTGTCCCAAATTGAAAGAGTTTGCAGACGACATTTCAAAATGTGATGGAATTGACAAATTAAATTCTGATAGGGTTGAAAACATTGTGGAAAAATAATAAATTGCTCGTTGCGAGCAATTTCTTCTTTTCTCACATTTTTTTTCCAAAGTCGTCTGCAACAAAATGGTCAAATGTCGTTATTGTCTGGTAATGGTTTAATATCAATGTGGAATCAAGCACGTCGCCCTTAAAAGAAATGGATAAGAATGAAAAAAAAACAACACACGAAGAAATATATTGCACCCAATTACACAAAAGAGCTGGACTTAAATCGTTTGTTGCATTGATTTATGGATTCAATAGAAAGTTACATTCTGGCAAAAGATTTTCTTCAAAAGGCGCAGCATTTTAAAATGTCATCTGCTTTTTTGTCAATCTTGGACAATAAAAAAGAAGCAAAAATATACCTGAATCGACACTTATGGGAACATATTACTTCTATACGATTCGTTGCAATATGGTATTATTATTTCGCTGTCCCTTCTGTACAGAACGTGGTATCTTTTATCGTGCCAGATTTAAATAAATAATGATAATAATGATTAAAAGACCAATTGCAGTCGACAGTTCAAACTGTCGTGAATTTAGAAAGTATGCTTTCCTGAAGTACTATTAGGAAAAAAGATAAGGCTTATGCAAGCACAGTCTAACTATTGTAACAATAAGATAAGGAATTTTCTCCACCAGACAATGAAAAGGTTGAGTAAAGAGTCAACTGTATGCGATTTCATGAATATTGCACATAAATGTAACGGAGGCTATCGGCATATTCGTAGATGATTTCTATTATACAAAAACCTAAGGGAATGAAATAGAAATCACAGTGAGTATCAGAAAAAAAGAAAAAAAATAGACAGACGATAAGATACATTGCTCACAAGTCAAATCCATACTTTTTTTTGAAATTTTATATATCTGTCTGCTACATTTATATGCATGTAAACGCTCACCTATACCCATTGAGTAATATATAGAGGCGTTAGATTAGAAGAAATGGGGTGTTAAAACTGTGAAAGATGTTTATGGTTGCACAAAATTTCAACATGTTTTGCATCATAAAAGCTGTAACAGTGTTGGTATGTGCTTTACTCAAGGGAACTATAAAAACCAGTAAGTTGGGTTTTTTGTGTGTGTTATTTTCCAAAATGCATACAAATTGGGTAACATTCCTTTGTTGTGGTCGAAAATGCTTGTTAGAAATAAACAGAGTGTATCGCTCGTAAGGGTGATTTGTGAAATCCCTCCTTTTTTAAAAGTAGTTTCTATTAGTATTCATGTGATATCGATGATATCGGGGCTGGTCGAATATAGATCGAAAACGCTGGTTATTGACATTAACTTCGAATTTTGATTGCGTATTTTCATATTTATCCATGCTATTCTTTCCTTCTCATAAAAGTAAAAACAAGACCGAGATGATGACGATCGGAATGCTCATGCAACATGTTTATGCATTTCCCTGACCAAAGATGCGTATCGACGAAAACTATATTGTCTACATAAGTGTCTCATTTTTTACTGTCCCTTTATACAACCATCTCCAATGTTGAGACACACACATCTGTTCAAAGCCTTAGACAGCTCTTAAGCCCTAAATCAATTACCAAACAATAACGACATTTTATCACTCACTTTGTTGCAGACGACTCTGGAAACATTGTGGGAAAAGGAAAAATTGCTCTTAATGAGCAATTTTTCCTTTTCCCACAATGTTTTCTGCCCTGTCAGAAAGTTTCTCCTTCAATTTCATCACATTCTGAAATATCGTCTGCAAACTCTTTTAATTTTGGACAGTCGACAATTTAGCGTTTGGTAAAGAGTTAAACCAGTTGAACATGGGGTCATCGCTCATCACTTCGTCAGCCAAGCATCGCAATATAATCAGATAGTGTCGTCGCGATGTAAAGTCACACCGACACGAAACATCCAAGACTTATCCCTTACACCATTAAATCTCACTTTGTCCTCAAGAGTAGTTTATCATTTTACCACAATTGCATGGGTGAACGTTTTCAGGATAATTCCTGAATTTCAGGTTTTTGAGACTTTTTGTCCCTATATATATATTGCTTTAGCAAAAATGCCTTTTCAGGATAATGAACTATATAATTCAAATCTTTGAAATTCTTCAACTTTCACCATGCAATTGTTTGTTCCTACAATCACAAGAATTATTTATTTTCTTTAAAGGATTTATCCTATGATGTTGCTCTTAATTATGTCAATTTTATCACTGTTGTACATGTGAATATGTTACATGTTAAATGTTGTTTCAAAACACTATCTTAAGGTCGTTATTGAGGTGATCACTAAACGCAATGCGGACCTAATGGCTGCCAACTATGGTATGAGATAATTAGCTACAGAAAAATACATGCAAACCAAGATGGAAACTACGTAAGTTTTGTTAGTTTGTAAATAGTTTTTACCCTTTACCAAACGCCATTTTCGGTTATCCCTAATTGAAAAAGGTTACAGACGGCATTTCAAAATGTTGTGAAGAAATTGTAAATCAATCTTCTGATAGGGCAGAAAACACTGTGGGAAAAGGATAAATTGCTCGTCACGAGTCGTTCTTCAACAAACTGGTAAAATATCGTTAGACCTATTGTTCGGTAATGGGATTACATAGATTTCAACAAGTGTTCAGTCCTATCGTGTAAATGGTCATAAATCAACAGCTTGTTTCTTGATCCAAAACTGTCATTGCTGCCCATTTTGATCTAGAACTTGCTTTCCATTAATAAAGCTGTCCTCGTTTTATAAGTGTCATATTTGGCGTAATAGAGTTTAATTTTCATATAACCGTGGTTTGGTGTGGAGAACCGTAAAACGCCTGAAATACAACAAACAAATAGCTTTATATTGTCAGAAGCAACATCGTCGCATATGAACCTCTTGAAGACTTCCTTTATAGACAATCAAATACAGTTGTGGTAAAATGATCAATTGCTCATAAATAGCCATTGATACGTGTATTGCAATGTTTTCTATCCAACACCATATGTTATATAAAACCGGACGCGTCGGCTTCTACCTACATTCACGGCCAACTATTTCACAATTCGAGCTCCTTGACCAAATCACCATCTCCTATCATATTGCAGGAGGATAAGCAAGGATTCATGACTGGATGAACTGTTCATCGTAATATAGCTGAAGACCTGTCAAGAACAGCGTCTAGAACCAGTCCATCATTTGTCCAAATGATCCAGACTTAGATATTTCACTGTAACATGCACGCGTGTTACAGCTTGGATCATCCGAGTCCATTATTTGTCTTTTTGAGGACGGGTTTAGTTTCCGGAAGTTATGGATGTTCATGGGTCCCGGCGTATTGATGAGTATCGCGTTCATAGATCCCGGGAATCTCTCCTCGGATTTACAGGCGGGATCCATCGCTAAGTATGAGGTAAATCAAAATTGCACGAATATATTGTACCTCCCAGCTGTCAAACGGAACATTCATGGCTCTACCAGGTGCTTGATCGAGACACGGTTAGCGTTATACCGAGCGTTTATGCTAGGAACGTTAACCCTTAAAGTACTGGAACAGACTTCATGTTCCTGCATACAGGTTGGATCCAGGCAAGTTGTAAAGTTAAGTCCCCAACATTCTAATGGTTGAAAAATAGTCACTCCCATTTGAATATTGACTCCCATTTGAATATTGAGGAAAGCTATGTTGCAAAGAAATACATCAATGGAATCGTATTGTCTCTCTGAAACGCATTTAAATGGCGTGCTACAACGAAACATCGCAATATTGTTTAAGACAGCGTCCATCTAGCATCTATCCCCTTAAGCCATAATTTGCCATTTAAAGGTCTCTGTAGGAATCCACAGACACGGACAATAACTTAACTAAGGTTCCACTGCACGAGTCCAATTGTCAGATTAGTGTCTCCTTTGTTGGGCATAACGCTGCTTTCTACAGCGTCATTTTCCAGACTAACGAAGTGTTACCCAATCGCTGCTCATTTCCTATGGGGCGACCCGTTACCTACATAACTACCTACCTCTTCCTGCCCTACGAACAATTCTCTTCTATTTGAACGGTTGATCGGTAATTTCAATGGTATAATCAAATAAACAGTTATTCGGCGCTAGTTTTGTCACTTAATGAATTTATTCATTATTACATCGATTGTGACTGAAGCTTAGCTGAAACCAATCATCTCTCAGTGACCTCTTGCTGGATACATGACTAGTAAGCTTAGCGGAAATCAATCATCTCTCAGTGACCTCTTGCTGGATACATGACTAGTAAGCTTAGCGGAAACCAATCATCTCTCAGTGACCTCTTGCTGGTTACATGACTAGTAAGCTTAGCGGAAATCAATCATCTCTCAGTGACCTCTTGCTGGATACATGACTAGTAAGCTTAGCGGAAACCAATCATCTCTCAGTGACCTCTTGCTGGATGCATGACTAGTAAGCTTAGCAGAAATCAATCATCTCTCAGTGACCTCTTGCTGGATACATGACTAGTAAGCTTAGCGGAAACCAATCATCTCTCAGTGACTTCTTGCTGGATACATGACTAGTAAGCTTAGCGGAAACCAATCATCTCTCGGTGACCTCTTGCTGGATACATGACTAGTAAGCTTAGCGGAAATCAATCATCTCTCAGTGACCTCTTGCTGGATACATGACTAGTAAGCTTAGCGGAAACCAATCATCTCTCGGTGACCTCTTGCTGGATACATGACTAGTAAGCTTAGCGGAAACCAATCATCTCTCAGTGACCTCTTGCTGGATACATGACTAGTAAGCTTAGCGGAAACCAATCATCTCTCGGTGACCTCTTGCTGGATACATGACTAGTAAGCTTAGCGGAAATCAATCATCTCTCAGTGACCTCTTGCTGGATACATGACTAGTAAGCTTAGCGGAAACCAATCATCTCTCAGTGACCTCTTGCTGGATACATGACTAGTAAGCTTAGCGGAAACCAATCATCTCTCAGTGACCTCTTGCTGGATACATGACTAGTAAGCTTAGCGGAAACCAATCATCTCTCAGTGACCTCTTGCTGGATACATGACTAGTTAGCTTAGCGGAAATCAAATATCTCTCAGTGACCTCTTGCTGGATACATGACTAGTAAGCTTAGCGGAAATCAATCATTTCTCAGTGACCTCTTGCTGGATACATGACTAGTAAGCTTAGCGGAAACCAATCATCTCTCGGTGACCTCTTGCTGGATACATGACTAGTAAGCTTAGCGGAAACCAATCATCTCTCAGTGACCTCTTGCTGGATACATGACTAGTAAGGTTAGCGGAAACCAATCATCTCTCAGTGACCTCTTGCTGGATACATGACTAGTAAGCTTAGCGGAAACCAATCATCTCTCAGTGACCTCTTGCTGGATACATGACTAGTAGGCTTAGCGGAAACCAATCATCTCTCAGTGACCTCTTGCTGGATACATGACTAGTAAGCTTAGCGGAAATCAATCATCTCTCAGTGACCTCTTGCTGGATACATGACTAGTAAGCTTAGCGGAAATCAATCATCTCTCAGTGACCTCTTGCTGGTTACATGACTAGTAAGCTTAGCGGAAACCAATCATCTCTCGGTGACCTCTTGCTGGATACATGACTAGTAAGCTTAGCGGAAACCAATCATCTCTCGGTGACCTCTTGCTGGATACATGACTAGTAAGCTTAGCGGAAACCAATCATCTCTCGGTGACCTCTTGCTGGATACATGACTAGTAAGCTTAGCGGAAACCAATCATCTCTCGGTGACCTCTTGCTGGATACATGACTAGTAAGCTTAGCGGAAACCAATCATCTCTCGGTGACCTCTTGCTGGATACATGACTAGTAAGCTTAGCGGAAACCAATCATCTCTCAGTGACCTCTTGCTGGATACATGACTAGTCTTAGTGACATCTCTTGCTTGGATACATGACTAGTAAGCTTAGCGGAAACCAATCATCTCTCAGTGACCTCTTGCTGGATACATGACTAGTAAGCTTAGCGGAAACCAATCATCTCTCGGTGACCTCTTGCTGGATACATGACTAGTAAGCTTAGCGGAAACCAATCATCTCTCAGTGACCTCTTGCTGGATACATGACTAGTAAGCTTAGCGGAAATCAATCATCTCTCAGTGACCTCTTGCTGGTTACATGACTAGTAAGCTTAGCGGAAACCAATCATCTCTCAGTGACCTCTTGCTGGATACATGACAAGTAAGCTTAGCGGAAACCAATCATCTCTCAGTGACCTCTTGCTGGATAAATGACTAGTAAGCTTAGCGGAAACCAATCATCTCTCAGTGACCTCTTGCTGGATACATGACTAGTAAGCTTAGCGGAAACCAATCATCTCTCGGTGACCTCTTGCTGGATACATGACTAGTAAGCTTAGCGGAAACCAATCATCTCTCAGTGACCTCTTGCTGGATACATGACTAGTAAGCTTAGCGGAAATCAATCATCTCTCAGTGACCTCTTGCTGGATACATGACTAGTAAGCTTAGCGGAAACCAATCATCTCTCGGTGACCTCTTGCTGGATACATGACTAGTAAGCTTAGCGGAAACCAATCATCTCTCGGTGACCTCTTGCTGGATACATGACTAGTAAGCTTAGCGGAAATCAATCATCTCTCAGTGACCTCTTGCTGGATACATGACTAGTAAGCTTAGCGGAAATCAATCATCTCTCAGTGACCTCTTGCTGGATACATGACTAGTAAGCTTAGCGGAAACCAATCATCTCTCAGTGACCTCTTGCTGGATACATGACTAGTAGCTTAGTGGAA